>JAMJFZ010003163.1:2902500-3277500 GCA_026225945.1 Cricetomys ansorgei
TCGGTTAAGTAGCATACTTAGTATTAATAATGATTGAATAGCTAATTGTAGCTGGACTGGACAGGTAATTTTAAAAGTGACTGGATGTGTTAAGATCTTTAAAATGAGCTGTTAGCAAAGGTGAACTTCCATCAAACCAAAGAGTATAGGAGGAGCTGGACTGGCTAACACCCTCCCCTCTGTAACATAAAAGAACAGGTGGTTTCCCAGAGAGAGTTCACAAACTTGGGGTGGAGACTGGGACAGGGGGAGACATCATGGATCTGAGGAGGGACAGAGTCCTGGTGGTAGTCCACTGAGCTGCTGAAGATTGCCTACTAATGCTTTTGCCCTTCAGTTGCTGCGTTGCCCTAAAGGTATTTTAATACCTGTGTAGGGAGGAGAACAGTAGCTTCATACAGAAATTAAATACATAAATTAATAGACACCTCTCTAGAAAGCCTTCCAAATGGGAAGTCCAGCTGCTTCAGGGACTCTATAGACAATAGGTCAAAGTCTTGCTTAATGTATAGGGAAAGACAGCGCAGGGATTAAAATGGTCTGAGAGATTCAGCAGAGCCCAACAATTACATCCTCAGACTTAACCACTTATGGGACTAGGTGTCTTTGTGTAGGCATGCTTGGGAGTGCTATGTTGGGACTCATCAAAGCCAAGAGACAAAGGGGAAAAGGACCCATCCTGACCTTGCCTTTGTGTTCTCTTTGCTGAGGGTGAGTAGCAGGAGGACGCAGAAGGAACAAAGAGAGAAAGAGAAAGAACCTTTAGCCAGTATGGAAGGTGGGTGACTGCGATGGTTAGTCTTTGCTGTCGACTTGACTGGATGAGAGCACGTAGGAGGTGCATCCTTGGGTGTGTCTGAGCGGTTCTGGAGAGGATGAACTCAGAAGGGAACCACTCTGAGAGTGGGTGGTGGCATCCCATGGGCTGGAGTCCCAAGTAGAAAGGCAGAAAGCCAGTCGAATGGCGACAGAACCTCTCTGCTTTCTGGTCTATTCAGACAGAAGCCCCCTGGCCCTGCTGCTGTTCCCATGCCTTTCCCACCATGATGGACTCATAAGCCAAACAAACCCTTCCTCTCTCAAATTACTTCTACCAGGGATTGAGTCCCAGCAATGAGAAAAGTGACCAAGAGTCCCAGGGGAACATCCTGCCCTTTGTTTCCATCAAAGATTAAAAATGGAATATCACTCTTAGGGTGTTACTTTGACATGAAGGATATGGAAAGATCCCATGTGTTTGATGAAAAATTACCTTTAAAAAATATGTCCATTCACTCTAGAAACTCTGAGACCCCAGAATTCCATCCCAAATGCCTGGTATCTTTATTGAGCAGGTACAATGCTCTCTCCTGGGCTGGCGTTCTATACATATGTGTTACTGAACAAAATCAGGTTTTCAGGGCTTTGAAAACCCTTTTACCATTCCCCTGGTACTGAGCTGCAGGGGGTGACTTCCTCCAAAGAAAAGCATCAATAGCTCTTATGGAGCTTGCTTGTGAGGTGGCCTGGTGGTTGCTGAGTGACACAGACAGCAGTCTCCTCTCACCCTTCAGATCTGCTCTCTTCTGGCAGAGCATCCAGCTCATGGCAGATCAGTGACAAGCCACAGGTTCAAGATTCACAAAGGCACGGGGTGAAAGGAGGCCCTAGCTGAGAATAAGCACCCACTTGGCGGGCCCTTTTTACAGACAAGTCATCTGAGCTTTAAAGTAAAGTATCTCTCGTCCACAGTCACAAATGCTGGCTAAATAATTGAACAGAGCAGGTAGCATGCATTTTCATTTTTCTATTGATATTTTTTTCCAGAAGGGATTTAGATGATACTCATCTGAACTGTAGCATTTGTTATAAATTCTTAGAGATATAAGCACCGGTAGTGTAGATCTCCTTGGTCACCCATTTATTTTTTAATTTAGTCTCCCCCATGATGGGAGGAGGGGTTTACTGCTGCTCTTGAACTGGGGCAGTTCTAGCTAACTCCTCCAGAACAGTATAGCTTAAACCTCTTACTTTGCTGTGTCCTGTGGGGTAGGGGGAGATCTTCTATTTCCTCCAAAGTAGGCATGGCTTATTTTTGTGTGGGTATATGTATCGGTGTATGTGTATTCATGTTGTATGACAGAGCTTTTCCTAGGGACATGCAAAATATATACCTACTCACCCCTGATTGGGAACCTACGACAGATCAAAGTACAGATATCACTAAGGTCCAGCATGGTGAACCAATGGGTTTTATTGGGGTGACTTACAGGAATATGGGTGAGGGATTATTTACAAGAGCAGAAATGGCTCAAAGATAGCTACATTACCAAAGCCCACTGGTGACAGCTCATAAAAGCTGGGAAGCCTGGAGCACACTGCACTGCCTGCTGGGGGCTGAACAAGTTGCAAAGTGTCCTTTCCAAGTGACTCAGTTGCTCTAAACTCTTTCAGGTAGCTCTGCTAGTTTCTGCTCCTTTCAGGCAACTGGTCTAGTCTCAGGGTCTTCTTTGCAGTTCCACTTCCTTCCTTCTGAGAGGGACTCTCAGCTTCTACTGCTTACTCTGGCAGGAAGGGGCCTACTAAATCTTGTTAGTTTCAGGGACTTCCTAAAGCTTTTGTTGAGTTGCTTACCTTCCTGCTTAAGGAGCTTCTCTGTAGGATGGAATGTTTCAATCTGGAAGGAAATGTGTGTGTGTGTGTGTGTGTGTGTGTGTGTGAGAGAGAGAGAGAGAGAGAGAGAGAGAGAGAGAGATGTATGTATGTAGGCCAGAAGTGAATATCCAATGTCTTCCTAAATAATTTTCTACCTTATATTTTGAGACAGGGTCTCTCATTAAACCTGGAGCGCACCAATTTCCATAACTCTCTACAGGGATCCTTCTGTCTATAACTTCTCAGAGCTTGAATTAAAGACCTGGATCCAAAGGGAATAGGTTTTTTGTTTGTTTGTTTGTTTGTTTGTTTTGTTTTGTTTTACATAGGTGTTGAGGATCAAATCTGGGTCCTCAAATGTTTGTATGACAAACATTTTACTAACTGAGCCATGTCCCCAGCCCCCACCATGCATTCCTTCTTGAAAATGAAACTATAAAGCAGTACTCTTATGTAGTTCATCCTTCTACAAAGAAGTATCTAGAAAGCAAATACAAAAGCAGTGGCTAAATACACTACCCCCATCTCACTTTTTAAGTACAAGAAAATAGAGAAAAAGAGCAAATGAGAAACAATCAGGCAGTTCCCTTCAGAAAGATTCTACCTTTCACTTTTTCTAGAAAGCACAGAGAATTCTGTGGACCTTTATTTCGGTGCAGTCCTTCCTGCATTTTGTCTGCATGAAAAGGACCCCACACCCTCTGGACAGTTGGTAAGACAGGAGCTCCCCTGTTCCAGGAACCTATACCACACTCCCTCCAGCTGGGCTCTGGAGTTCATATTTTCAAAAGAATCCCCTTGCAAATGACCTTTTTTTTTATAAAGTAATTGGATTGGGGAAATTTATCAAATTTCCATTTCTGAAAGTCCCCTACCTGCCAAAGGAGTCTCTAAGTCTTGGGAGCAACACCAGAAGACTGAATTAAAATATATGAATAGACAGAATCTTGTTTATTTCACAACAGTAGGCTACTAATGTCAACTGACAGGGTTTGAATTCACACACTCAGGCACTCAAGCACGCATGCAAGCATGTACGCATGCACGCCTTTCTACAATATCTTCAAATGCCTCTCTTCATAAAGAGCTGATTGAAATTAGGCCAACTTTCAGGAACTCTGGTTCATTTCTCTTTTTCAGGACAAGATTCAGAATAACAAACAGAACTCCTGAGTAGCCATTTGGGAAGGTGGTCCATTAAAAAGGTCTTTGCCAAACTCTCACCCTGGATACCTTACCTCTTCTTCCTTCTCTCTTCCTGATCAACCTTCCCATAGGTGCTAAGTTTATGGATGGCATTGTTTCAGACCCCTGTGGAGAAAGCCCCCCCCACACACTCCAGGTCTGGTATGAGATGCAAACAGTACCACTTGCCAGTGGCCAACTCATCAATAAATTCGACTACCATCCACTCTAAAAGGGAGATCTTGTCTGCTCCATAGGGGACTGGAAAATGTAGTGTTCCAAAGGGAACAGGGACTATTTCTGCAAGCCCAGCCTGGTCCCTGAGTTATTTTAATTGCAGCCTGGTGGTGCCAAGGTTCTGAAGCACCCCCTTAGGCTGAGTGCTTAGCTTGGAGGTACTGAATTAAAGTGTCAGAACATGCAGAAAAAATTGCAACGCGGCCTGTCAACAGCATTTGTTAAGAGACACGGGTGAGGCTGGTGACTTCTGTAGAGAAAGAGCCGCCTTCACAGAGCCATCAAAGCACAGCCTGGAACTAATGGGGTATTCAGAGGTCTTGTTCTACTTCATTGGTCAAAGCCAACACAAGCCTGTAAGATTTGGGCCCGTTTGCTGTTTATTACTGTGGTAATAAAGGCCACTTAAAGATACAAGCCCATCTTGTATTGGCTCAGACCCAAGGGTGCCTTTGTAAAACGGATCACCAAGGTCTCATGTCTCAGGTTATTTGAAACAATCTATTTTTTTTTTCCTTAAGAAACGATAAAATGGAGAAAAATTAAGACTCCTGTGAAAGGATGATATAGCAGTCGTGATTTTATTTCTCTCTGACTTCTTTCCAGTTTTAGCATCTGCCCAGAGATGGTCAGATTTACAGGCCTTCTGGGCAAGGCCTCAGATCCCAATTTTCCCATCAAATGTGAATCAAGGTGTTGCTGGGAAGGTAGGTTGTAAATGTGACCCATCCACAGTCACAAGTCTTTCAATGAGGGCCATCATCTTTGATGGTCTCAGTGGACCTGAGTCAAAAGGAGAGATTCCATCCACAGGCAGCGACTTCAGCCCAAAGCATGATGGGAGTTCTGGTCTTTCAGAAGAGCAACAATTTCTCACCTGCCTAGGTACCCTTGAACATGCAGAAGTGAACTTGTTGCAGTGAATATCCTAACAGGTATCTCCCTCTTGTTCTCTTTCTCTGACTGACGCTGGGCGACTCACAGCCCCCATGTAATCTTTTTTGCTCATCCTTCAATCACATTTCTTTTTTAGTGGAAGATCTCAAACTGGAAGACTTGGAACTGAAAATGGCTCACATCCTTGTTGGCCCATGCATGCCAATGTATTTGTGAAACACGTTAAAAATAAAACTAAGATGAATTAGTTGCCAACATTGAAAACTCTGAAAATCACACATGCAAACACACACGCAGAGAGAGTGAGAGAGAGAGAGAGAGAGAGAGAGATTGCATTTCTAGTTCTTAGAAACAGGAAAAAAAAAAAAAAAGAAGACTTAGCCAGTCCTACATCTGTGTACCCACATGGCAACAATCAGCTAGAATGACAAATTTCTTCCCCTTTGACAGAACATGGCTTTGTGCTTTATCTCGAGCTCCACCATGCTAGTGTCTCCCCAGTAAAAAGGCTAGTGGCCTGTTCCTGTATATAATGTTTCTCTTATTGCAGGGAGAAATTCAGTTTTTATCAAAGGTAGATGATTCAAAAGATAGAATGTGAGGGTTTTGTGTTTCAAGGAAAAGGTGAAAGATACATATTTTCTTTCTAGAAGCAAAGACTATTTCTCCACATGACGGTTTTTTGTTTTTGTCTGTTTTTGTTTTTGCAGGGTATGTCTGAGTTAGCCTTGTCCGCTCAGCTCAGGTTGCAGACTTTACTGATGGGCAGGCACTGTTAGCAAGTGCTCCTTAAATCGTGCAGTTTAGGGAGGAGTCACTAAGTCACTCTTTTCTTTTTAGTAGAAGAATACCCAGAGGTGATCAGAAGGGTTTGTTTGCTCAACGCACTGGAGCGTCATACTAACTACATTTGGAGGAACTGAGTGAGATGTAACTGGGGAGATAGGGAAAGGGCTCCAAGGATCCCAGAGCTCTTCTTGCGAGGCAATCCTTGAATATACCCTTTTGCTCCTGGTGACCTTGCTGAGTTAGCAAACGATGTTTCTCAGTTAAGAAGCAAAAAGCTGCACAGTGTGGGTGCAAGGCTTGGGGTTCAACCTCCATTCTCCATTTAAGGGAGACTATGACTCTGTTTCCTCTTCTCTGGAAGAAGAGGGAACTCCAGATGTACCTCCATTTGGAGCAGTCAAGATTTAATCCTTCAGTGAGCACATGAGTCTGTCTAGAAGGTGAAGCCCAGGAATCCACCCCCACCCCCACCCCCACCCCCACCCCCACCCCCACCCCCACCCCGGCTCTTAGGTGATTCTGATAGGCAACCAGGCTTAGAATTTGCTGAACTAGAAAGTGTCTCTAGTTTGTTTTTTGTTGTGATTCTGATAGGCAACCAGGCTTAGAATTTGCTGAACTAGAAAGTGTCTCTAGTTTGTTTTTTGTTGTTTTTTTTGTTGTTGTTTTGTTTTTTGTTTCCAGATCAAAAAAATCTGATGTACACAGCATCGGATTCTGCGGGCGCCTCTCTAGACGGTGAACAGGCAACGTTCCAAACATGTAAATGCTTTGGGGCTGCTGGGATATGGTTTTAAAGACTTGAAGTATTGCCATGTTGCCTCGGTCACCTGGCAGGACCTGACTTATCATTTCTCTTATAATTTACGTTGCTTGGTGGTTTGGAAATTCCCCTGAAGTTCAGGTCCGAAGCAAGATGTAATGGTCAAAATCAATTGGTCCAAATGAGACCTGAGCATGAGAGGCCTGAAACCCCTCCACATCTCTGCTTCTGAGACTCCGCACTCATGCGCAGTGCCTACAGCTTAAATGCGAGGACCGTTAACATGTGAAACATGATCATCTGTCCTAAATGCAGGAGAAAGTGTACCCTTCATCCCCCAAAGATTCTTAAACAGAATCAACTTGTTCAATGTGCACCCCTAGAGCATAAACCTAACCCCCTTCAGAGCACATTTTTGAGTGTCATCCTTCTGGGTACCTCAGGGAGCTCTTTCTGGTGCTTGGGGTGGGGTGGGGGGGGTTATGTGTTTTTTTTTTTTTTCTAATGGAAACAAAAGACATTAAGAATCATTTGGAGCCTATGATACCACTGAACAGTGGTGCTGAGACAGAAAGAGAGAGAGAGAGAGGGAGAAAGGGGAAGGATTTTGCTTTTGTAATGTGTGACTATTAGATCACAATGTTGGTTGCAATAAATTATCACTTTTGGTTTCTGCTAATTGCTAGAATCTTCTGCCATGGGCTATAATAATGTGGGCCAAAAAAATTTTTTTGGACCCTAATACAAATATGCATCCTGCTGGACTGTGAATGACACTTTGGAATTTGAATAGATGCCTAAGGAAACAGCTGGGGATGGGGGTCTGAGCATCAAAGACATCATTATGCAATTATTGAGAAAAGCAGGAGCTTTGGAGAAGAGAATTCGGACTTCTCTGCATCCATTGACCTGGTTCAGCTTTCCCTCCCCCTCCCAGTACCCCTGTAGATCCTCACTGCCTCTAGTGCGAGACCTCGGCAGGGAGGTGAAAATGTACTCAAGTTTTTATAATCTTAAAGAAATAACTAACCCTGAACTTTCCTTCCATTCCACAGAAAGCACAAAACCCACACAGGGCAGCCAGCAGCTATTCTGTGCTTTTCCCTAGCTCCCATCCCACCTCCATCCAGGCCTTCTGTCATCCCTGGATTGTAGAGACATCTGTAAAATCTGGGCAGAGATCTCTACTTCCAGGAGCTAAAGATGTCTCAGTGGCTAAGAAGGCATGCTGTTCTCATAGAGGATTGCAGTTTGGTTTGAAGTACCCAGGCAACCCACAACCACCTACAACTACAGCTCCAAGAGATAGGGCATTTTCTTCCAGCCTCAGGGGGTGCACGCACATGTGTATGTGTACACGTGCATGCATGTGCACACACACAAATGGTAATAATAATAGTGAAATAATAATAATAATAGAACAAATGATCTTTTGTGGAAATAGACCAGAACACATGCGCATGCGCATGCACACACACATTCACACACACACACACACACACACATACACACACACACACATTCAGATGCACACAAAAGATGGGGGGAAAAAAACTCTGTTTCCAGCTCCTTCTCACTGTTCTATGTAAGTCAGGTTTGCCTTGAAAAGTCCAAATGTTTGTTGAGTGGCTGCCATGTTCCTGGTGGTGGGGATAGTGAGATATTGAGAACGGATGGGATGCCCGCCTTCCTCCGGCTAGCCTCCTCACGGTTCCCATGGAAGAGGAGAGAACGACTGTCAGCATATGCTGTCCTAGGGTGATAATGAGGCCGGGGAGGGACCGGGAGCTGAAAAAGTAGATGCAACTTTAAGTACGCTATCTACAGAAGGTCTCCGATGAGGGAAGGGCGATGAGCCCGTGGGCGAGGTTATCCGAGGATACGGGGAGCAGGGTCAATCAGAAGGAGAGGCTTGGGGGACAGCAGGCTGGGTACCCTCAAACAGTAGGGACAGTGGACAGCAGCTGGAAATGAGCACGTGAGGGGAAGAGAAAGGAAGGTTACAAACAGACATGAGAAGGAGGAGCTTGCTGGCTCCATACGCCAAGTCAAGGCTGGCTTCTCTGGGTGACTAGGAAGCCTTAGGCTTTTCTGCTGAGAAATGGTGAAAAGGGGTTGGGGTGGGGATGGCAGGAGGTCCTTCAAAATGAGGTCAGGACGGTGAGCTAGAACGGAAGGGACAGCGGAGTGGGGGGCGAGGCTTCCTTAGGGCCTGTCATGTTGGTTACATTTGTCTTTTGTGGTTCCCACATATAGAGCCTGTAGTGCTGTTACTGTGTCATCACTGGCTATAGGGGTGTGTGTGTGTGTGTGTGTGTGTGTGTGAGAATGTGTGTGTGTGGTGTGTGTGTATGTGTGTGTGTGTGTGTGTGAATGTGGTGTGTGTGTGTGAATGTGTGTGTGTATGTGTGTGTGTGAGAATGTGTGTGTGTATGTGTGTGTGAGAATGTGTGTGTGTGTGTGAATGTGGTGTGTGTGTGTATGTGTGTGTGTGTGAGAATGTGTGTGTGTGTGAATGTGGTATGTGTGTGTGTGAATGTGTGTGTGTATGTTTGTGTGAATGTATGTGTGTGTGTGTGTGTGTGTGTGTATGAGAATGTGTGTCTGTGCTGTGTGTGTGTGTGTGTGGTGTGCATATGTGAGTGTGTGTGTGTATGGTATAGGTGTGTGTGTGTGTGTGTGTGTGTGTGGTATGTGTGTGTGTGTGTGTGTGTGTGTGTGTGTGTGTGTGTGGTGTGTGTATGATGCTACACTCATTAACCAAAAAAATAGACTTTTGCTTTTTGCTTGCTGAGTGATTACCACATTGGCCCCCCCTTTGTGTTAATATCTATATTATATCTGTAATAAACCAGAAGTAGGACTGGGTTTCAGTCCTTAAGGTCTGCTCTTAGTAACCCACCTGGCAACATCCCCAAGCAAGGCTACCAGCTGTGACCAAGTGTTAAAATACAAGAGCCGGAGGGTGGGAGCGCATTTCAGATGCAGACCATAACAAGGAATGAGGAAAGAAGAGTTAGATCTGGATAACTTACCTGTGTAAATTATGCAGCGATTTCTGAATGTTCCCTTAAGCATTCATTCATTCACTCACTCACACATTCTACAGCACTTGCTGGCATTGTTCTGTATAACAAAATATTGGCATGCTCTGGGCTTCCTGTCCCTTGTCTCTGGGGAGGAAGGAATGAGGCAGGTGGCAAGGAAGTTCTGGTGAGAGAAACTATCATTGGCCTGAGAAAGAGGAACAAGATTAATTAATATCTGATTATCCTCTTGATGTTCCTGTGAGTTACCAAGCACCCACTCTTGGCTTCATTGGGAAGGCTGTGGTAAACTAATATCTTGATGTTAGTTGTGGGAGTCTGTCTTAGGGCAAACAGGGTACTGAGGGCAGGAAAGCCAACAGCTCAGAAGGCAATCCGTGCCCCTGCTGCGTGTGGGGGGTTGGCTGAACTACTGTGATTGTAAAATGACTCTTCCATTAAAGGAAACAGCCATCTAGTGCAGTGTAGGAACAATTTTTATGCAAATAAAAATTTCATTTAAATCAAACAGAAAAAATATTGGGTCAGAAGAAGCCACTGAACATGTCTTTTGATCTCATAATTGAAGGCATTTGGTTTTGTTTTTAATGAGAAAATGCAGAGGAAAGCATACCCAGAGTGCCATCCTTAAAGCAAAACTATTATCAATACATTTTTTCACTCTCGTATCTGAGCTCGCCACAGCGCCGCACATATGGGTTTTTTTTTTAAGATCCAACTACATAATTTTTGTCCAGATGTCTTTCTTTAGAAATGATACTCTTTTCATTAATGTAGAATGGTTATATCGCAGTAATTAGCAAGTTTTTATCTTTTTTATTTTTTTATAGTTGATGTTTGGCTAAATAAAAAGCAAAAGACAGTGTTCTGTTTTATGGATTTAGAAATTCTATGTTCAGGGCTGGGGAAAGAGGTCTGTAAAGTGCCTACTGTACGCGCCTGAAGACCTGAGTGCAGTCTCTAGAACCACATACGAAAGTCAAGTGTGATGGTACACCTGCAAATCTGGCACTGGGAAGGGAGAGATGCAAGGATGTCTGGGGCTCACTGGCCAGCTCGCCAGCCTACTTAGTGATCCAGGCTAATGAAAGACCCTGTCTCAAAAAACATGGAGGGTGACAGCTGAGCAGCAATGTCTAAGAACAACTCCTCTGGGCTTCACATGCCCCAACAGAAACAGGAATACACACAAATACACACAGAGAAGTCCACATGATCAGTGGTAAGACCAGGAGCTATATTGGATTGAAACACAGACTTCACTCTTGAGAGGCAGGTCGAGGAACCCCTTTAAGGGAGCATCTAAAATGCTCTGCATGGTGATGACCTCTGAAGATCCTAAGAAACACCAGCATCAGTTGCAGAGGGCGCTCTAAGCACCCTCGTCTCTATGTCCAGTCCTGGCAGATCCTGTCCCAAAAAGCCATCTAATTCCTTCACAATTTATTCCCTGACCAGCAAAACTTCTACTAGACGGAGAACATGACAGGGTTTGATTAGATCTGGGTGAAGAACAATGACCCAATATAGTAACAAGACATCGGGCTCTTCCCTGCGTGGTGCTGAGATTCACAACCAGGTTCAGGGGAACGAGAGCTGGGCTCTTGGCAGATGTGAGGGATTCGAGGCGTGTGTGGATTGTGATGAATGGAACTTGGAGTCCTGATCAGAAGGTGAACTAGTCATTTAGGGTCAACTAAGTGACACTGCTTGTGGCTTTGTTGTTATAATGGTGGAAGAAGGGACACAGGCCACTGGCTGCCATTTTGTTGCTAATTTCAGGAAAGCCAGCACAATGGCTTGCCAACTCCCGAAGGCTTCCCTCTCAGTATCTATTTGGATTCTAATATTGTTAAAGCCTCAAAAATGGGCAAACTAAACACATACCTAATGAATCCTATCAGTCACAAATAGCTCCCTGAACTCAAGGAAACTAAGAAGGAAATCCTTTTCTGAAATGTACACAGAACCAAACCCCCCACACCCTACGTACACAGTAAATCTATAAAGGAAGCTGATTTGAATTATGAATTTACATTTCTTTAAAAAAATATATTTTTTAATGTTTTTTGAGGCAGGGCTTCTCTGCTGTAACTCTGGCTGTCCTGGAACTCACCCTGGCCTCAAACTCACAGAGATCTGCCCAGCTCTGCCTCCCGAGTGCTGGGACTAAAGGCGTGTGCCACCAGTACCCGGCATGAATTCCATGTTTCTTTAAGAAAAAATGTTGTCCACCATGTGGAGAAGCCCACTTTGAAACAGACTTTGATCTATCCAAGACTCGAGGTGAGCTGCCCTATCAAATGAATAAGAACAGTCTTAGGTTCTACTAACTCATAGAAAGCTCTTGAAAATGCTCCCTTTCAAATTGTGCTATGTGTTTCGGGCCTATGTCAACCTTCTTTCTAAAGTCAGTTAAGCTTCCAGAGACAATGATCCTAGAGCACTCTCAAGTTTGTCTATGCTCACAGAGCTCATGGAAGGGCTTCAAACTGGAACGCGGTTATTGAAAGAGGCGCAGCAGGAGGTGTGTAGCAAGCAGTGTGTGTAAGATAACAGGAAATGAGGGGCATTGGCAGCATTTGGTGAGAGAGTTTTGTCATTGTTTTGTCATACAGGGAAAAAAAAAAAAAACTTGAGGAAAGAAAGGATCACACATATGGCACAAACAAATAATAACCTGGGAACCTCCTTGTTTCGAACCAAGAAAAATCCACAGCCGTTCGAAGACCTTCAAGGCAAGTAATGGCCAGGACCCCTCAGTCCTGAGGTCCACTGATGCGCCTGCCCCAGGCCTCTGGTGTTTGACGGCTCGCTGCTCCACCCCACTCTGCTTCATTATGGTGTCCCTCTGTGTACAGGCAACTCCCCACAGAGAAGTCTGCAGCCACGCAGCCTCTCGTCCAGACTTCTGAACAGTGTGGGTTATCTTGAGAGCACTTCTCTCATTCCCAGACATGTTTTTTTTTTTTTTATTTCCTCTTTCCCCAACTAAATGAAAGTGCACTCACCCCCCCCAACCTAAAAAAAAAAGGAAAACCAGGGGGTTTGTCTGGGAGTTCTTTGCTGTATATCACCAGGGATTGAATAAGATCTGGGATGGACAGATATTAGTGATTGAAGGGATGAATGAATGAATGAACTAGAACCATGTATTGTGGTAGATGCCTCTAAACACCTGTGTACTATATTACAGCACTCACGCGCGTGCACACACACACACACACACACACACACACACACACACAGAGACAGAGGGAGACAGAGAGAGAGAGGAATGTGTAAGGACAGCCTCCCATGAGGCCAGACTCTTACCCTGACCCTGGCCCACTCAGACCCACCAAGTCAAGAAATAGCTCTTTATGTGCCTTCCAGTAACATTAATTGTTGGTCATAAAACTTCAAAGCAACTGATATTTATAGCTTGATTAGAGCCCTTTTTTCCACAGACCCTCACCACAGCACTTTCCAGCTCAGTTCCCATGAGTGTACTGAAAACAGCCTCCTGCCCACTTCCTGTCGAAGCCAGTTCCTTAACCGCCTGGGTCCTGAGGCTGGCTGCCCCTCCCTTTTGTTCCAGCGTGCAGTCTTTCGGTTTCTCTTGGGTTTTCTCGGTTTGTTTTTTTTTTTTTTCACTCCCTTTCTCAGACATCCAAGTCCCCACTAAACCGCCCCCAGAGCCAGCATGTCAAAGGGGACAATGCGGGCACAAAGGTGTCCTCAAAACATCCTTCCAAGAGAAAACAAGTAAATTCTGTGAAGTTTCAAAGGGTCCTTGGGACTAAAATGGTAATGGGTTCACTGTGCCTGAGAGCATGAGAGACCAGAAAAATATTGAGCTAGTGCACAGATTCAGAGT
The DNA here is from genome assembly GCA_026225945.1 of Cricetomys ansorgei. Classification (NCBI taxonomy): domain Eukaryota; kingdom Metazoa; phylum Chordata; class Mammalia; order Rodentia; family Nesomyidae; genus Cricetomys; species Cricetomys ansorgei. The sequence goes on from JAMJFZ010003163.1 coordinate 2,915,912, forward strand.
GTCCAGCCTGAAGAGAGCCTTAGCTTGAATACTGAAAGATGGAATCCTGTCATTGCGTGTACGCATGTGCACATACATGTGCTTGTATGTCTCTCTCTCTGTCTCTGTGTGTGTGTGTGTGTGTGTGTGTGTGTGTGTGTGTGTAGAGGCCAGAAGACAACTTCAAACATCATTCTTTAGACACTCAGACACTCATGCCATTTGGGGGTTTATTTTGTTGCGGGGAGTGGGGGTGGGGCTTCGTTTTAAGGCTGGATCTCTTCCTGAGTGTTGGGGCTCCTCAATTCCACTACATTGTCCAGTGAACTCCGAGGCTCCACCTCCTCAACATTGGGATTCAGCATGGACTTTTTAAAAACAAACGAACAAACGAGCCCTGGAGTTCAAACTCAGGTCTTCATGCTTACAAGGCAAAGGCTTTACAGAGAGCAATCGTCTCATCATGGGAAACGATCATCTTTTAAAACTGCAAATTAAAAAAATTCTTTTAAAAAGGGTCAGCGTGGTCAGGGGCCGGAGAAGATGGCTCAGAGGTTAAGAGCACACGCTGTTTTAGCAGAGGACGTGACTTAAGTTCCCAGCAGCCATGTCGGGCAGCTCATGACCACCTGTAACTCCAGCTCCAGGGGAACCAATAGCCTCTGAGAACACCTGTCCATACATGCATACACCTCCATAAACGCATATACATAATTTTTAAAAATCTCTTTAAAGCGGTGTGTTATACAGCTAGAACATGACAGTGCTATCTCCCCATTTTCACCTCCGAGATCATTTCCTGATAAAACTTCATTCTCACTTCTCTTAGGCAGCGTCTCGGTATCTTAGAAATCCCAGGCACTGTAGTTTAGAAGGGTGTGGGAGTGTCAGGCTTACTGGACTGGACCCCCTGGCTGACAGCAGTTTATGTCCAGGGTATGCTGAACATGAATCCATTGTACTTCCTCCTCACAGTAAACATTAGGATGAAAAGTAAACTGAGAAACTACACAACAACAGGAAGATTCGTTTGGAGGGGAAAGTGATCTATGTGTCCATTCAACTTTAAAAAGAGGGGGCTAGAAAGTATCAGAGGCTTCCACTGATGTCACCATTCGTGGGGGGGGGGGGTTGATGAATTCTCTTTGAATATTGAGAGTACATCTGAACGTAGTCTCAGCAGCTCACAAGAGATACTAATTGTGGTGATCAGTAAGTATTCTGTGGTTCTAAGCATGGCCCATGTGTTTGAGAAGTGATATACCCACAATTGGAGGACCCCCTCTGTAGATGTTATCATCTGAGAAAAATGGAAACTACAGTGGTCTCCCCAGGGCTGGGCTAGAAAACCCCTTTTGCTTTCTAACAGAAACCCCCAAAGACAACATTGCATTCCTTGGTCTGATTCCGTCATATCTACAGAGGCTCAGAGGGGTGTTGGTGGCCTTGAGGTCAGCCTGCTCACCATTCACCAGCGGGAGGTGATACTGCTCATCAACAGTGCTTGCTGTCAGACCATACCACAGTGTACAGCATGTCTCATCTTCGTCTGGTGTGGACCTAGAACTCTAGAGGGTCAGGGAAGCAACTCAGCTACAGGTCTACCGTGTATGGTTGTTATGGGAAAGAGCCACGGACTGACACACCCTGCTTCTCTCTTCCCCTTGTAGCATGCTACCCACAGGCTTTGGAAAGTCAATGTGGTCAGGGAAGATAAAGTGATCCCATAAGAATTTTTTTTTTTCCATCATCTGGAGGAAGTCAGTAGTACCTTCTATTGAAGGTCCAAAGGGACAGTCTCAGCATGTGGAAGTCAGATTAACAGAGAAGCAGAAGTGATGGTGGATAAACAGATAAGGCTTTCATGGCAGAGAGAGAAACTCAGCTGGGGTACAGTACGGCAGAGCCTTGGATTCAATATTCAAGGGCAGAGCATTCTAGTTCATTCTAGAACATTCCTCTAGTCCAGAATGTTCTACAACAACCTACTCTTCTTTTTTGGTTTGATTTTTGAGAACTGGGTTTCCTATAGCCCAGGCTGACCTTGAACTCACTGCACAGGCAAAGATGACTTTAAACTGCTGATCCTCCTGCCCTTATTTACCAAGTGCTGGGATTGCACGGGCACACTGCCACACCAGGCTAAATAGGCAGTGCTAGTGATCAAACCCAGGGTTTTGTGCATGCTGAGCCAAGACTATGTTGCTCAGGATGTCCTGAAGATCGTGGAATTACAGAATTTGCCCCAGAGTGTTCTGGAAAGCTTGTAAATTCAGCCCTTACCATGACACCTGCCTTCTCCGCTCTAAGGTTTAACCATGCCTAGGGCCTCAGCTCCATCTGTGATTAGCAGCCCAGCTTCAGGTCTTCTTTCCAGGATGCTTCTCTTGTCATTGCCCACTTCCTACCCTGGGCCTAGAGGGCTCTGAAGGGTCTCTGAAGGGAATAAGACTATTGCTATTAAAGTATGCTTAGATTCTTCATCCATCATGCTAGTGTGGGGCCCGCACAGGCGAGAGGCATTCACCAGTTCAGAATGGCAACATCTCTAGCTCTGTCACAAGCCTCTATAAGTTGGTTTTCTTGTATCAGGTGAAGTTAGAGAGACTGTACTCCATATCTTCACAGCATGTGACAGCATTATAATACTTTGTAATAAGAAACTAAAACTCACAGGTTTGCAATACACCTTTGAAATTCTTTGAGTTTCAAAAGTGGAAAAGAGGAGAGACGCCTTCGCTTCCCAACCGAGGACACCGACGGTTTTTTGAACTTCTGCTCAGTGACAGGAATTTTCATTTTCACACTCAAAAGTGACAATGTGGCCACTTTTTTTTAAAGTCTTGAAAACAGTCAAAACATGAAATGTGAGTATGCTTTCTTTCTTACTGACCATATTTCTGCGGATACCTCTGCATTCCCTTCGACTGTGGTGGAACTGTGGTTAATATGCGATACACCGTACACTGTAACGTGTTGTTCCAGGTAGTGGTTATTATAATGAGGATTTAATTTTGAAATTAAAAACAGAAAACTTGGCTCTAGGGCTGGGAGTGCACCTTAGTAGTAGAACAGTTGCCTGGTATGTATGTGGCCCCGGGTTAGAAACAAAGAAAAACAAAATGTTCTGCCTTTGGATTAGTTTTACCTACTGGTCTTTGCATAGATACAACTTTTTGGAAAAAAAACTGCTTTTCCAATGGAATTTTCATGACAGTAGGTTGATTTCCCATGTGATGAGACAGCAGAGATGAAAAAACACAAGACCCAAGGCTGTGCTTACTTACACTTGCCCGGCGAACTGTGAGATGGAGATGCTCTTTCTCAGAGCTCAGCACAGTCGAGACCCCCAAGGGGAGCTCCTAGGCCAGCAAAGAGCATTGTTTGTCTACTAAGCACTCTGGTCTGTCCCAGCCTCTCACCATGATTTTGGTGGTCAGCATCGTAATAGTCCAGAGAACAGCTCTAGATTTCTGGCCACTGGGATCTGAGAGTCCCTTAGAGTGTGACTCCAAGAGAAAGATGAAACAGTCAACAGCGCTCCAGAGATGCCAACGGAGAAGGGGGCGCTGTCGTGTTTGTGCCTCAGATGGCATCCAGACAGATGGCACATGGGCTTCCGCTGTATGAGAGAGAGAGAGACAGTCTCGTTTAGCCCAGGCTGGGCTTGAATTTACGGTTCAGGTGAGGATGTCCCTGAATTTCTCATCCTCCTCATTGCACTTGGGGTGACAGGTATGCGGTACCATGCCCAGTGTTACGCAGTTCTGGATATCAAACCCAAGCTTTATACGTGTTAGGCAAACATTCTACCAACTCACTGAGCTACAACACCAGCCGCATTTTCAACTTTATATCACTGAAGTCCTTCCTTCCTCCCTCCTGCCCTCTCCTCCCTTCCTTCTTTCTTTCCTTCCTTGTCTTTCTTATACTAGTGGTTGGACCCAGAGACATGCCAGGCAAGCGCTCAGCCACTGAGCCATGTCCCCAACTCTACCTCTTCAGTCTTTCTGTGAAACATAACAGCTCCTCTACTCATGGAGTTACTGTGGACATTGAAAGAGAGAATGGTCCATATAAACTGCGTGATGCAAGCTGGTTCCCCTATTCATTTTAGGATTTACTTATTTGTTTATTTTGTGGTACTGAGGATTGAACTCAGAACTTTGCTCATCTTAGGCAAACACTCTACTATTGAGCTACACTCCAACCCATTTTACCAATTACCTTTTAATACTGAGATAGATAAGTTGCACAGACTGAACTTGAATTTCAGTTCTCCTACCTTAGCCTCCTAAATAGCTGGGATGACAGGTATACAACACACATGTCCGGGAATGGTCTAGTTTACTTTTATTGTTTATTCTAGGTGGGTTTTTTTTTTTTTTTTTTGAGACAGGGTTTCTCTGTTGTAACTCTGGCTGTCCTGGAACTCACTCTGTAGACCAGGCTGGCCTTGAACTCACAGTGATCCACCTGCCTCTGCCTCCCAAGCGCTGAGATTAAAGGCGTGCACCACCACCCCCGAGCTTATTCTAGGTATTTTTATTATTTGTTTTTTGGCATTCACAACACATTACTTAGATTTTGCTTTCTTCTCCTGTCTGATCAGCACCCTACAAAGTCAGTGTCCTTAAGTCCTTCACTGGGAATAATAAAACTCATCTTCAGATAAGTGAGTCTTTCTTTATTGGGGCCTTCTGCATGCCAAGTGCACCCCAGAGCTGGACTAAGCTTTTGTTTGGGCTCCCAAACCTGCTTCTTCCTGTTTCTATGTGGCATCTCAACCCCTCTCCACCGAGTGTAAATCAAGAAGTTGGCAATGATCTGGCTCTGCCGGTGGCGCCTTAAACCCCAGGCGAGTGGTTAACCAAGCGGCCCCCACAGAAACTGCAAGGGTGGGCTCTCTAACGGGGAGGCAGAAATTCTTTCTATGAAAAATGCAAAGCACGACCTCATAAAAGAAACCCACCACAGGAAGATGGAGACGTGTCAGCTTGCATTAGAACAAAACAGGACGATGAACATTGCGACCATCTGGCAAAAGACCCTCCCTAGGAAAACATAAAAGTTGCCAAGGAGTTCGACAAGACCTCAGTGAGAATTACTGAACTCCACATGGCTCGCTTTGCACTTGAGTCGAAACCTTGAGTGAATTTGGGGCCGGGTGTTAGGGACGGGCTGATTGCCGCAGCATATTCCCTCGGTACCACGCAGTTGTCTCTGTTTGGCTTTGAACTTAATTGTCTCATCATGCATTAGTGTTTGTAACACATTTGGAAGGAGGTTGGAGTCATAATCACACATAAGCAGATGAATAAAACAATGCGGTGCAGAGTTTTATGGCAAGAGAGGCTGGCTTCTATTGCAGTAGCAAATGCCTCTAAAATCTCAGCAACTGGCAGCAAGGGCTTGTTCCACATCCGCTAAGAAGACTCGGCAGGGAACTCAGATGACTGCGGTCAGCACAGGGGACTCAGAAAGACAAGACTTGCGTGGAGAGTGCATCCCTGAATTCTGGGGCCACAAAAAGGGACACAGTAGACCTCATACTGGCTCTTGTAGTCTTTCCTCCTAGAAGTGAAACATGTCACCGCCACTCAATTCTGTTGGGTAAAGCAAATCACGCAGCAATGCCTGCCATCAGGGGAAGTTGGGAGATAGCTCTACTCTGTGTCCTGGGTAGGAAAACCATAGTGTTCTATGGTAGCCACAGTGACCAAGCAGACTCAATTATGGATGGGCTGGTATGTTTGGGCTCTTCATTCACTGCATTATCTAAGCTCATAACCACGCTGAAAACATGCAAATGGCTAAGCCCAGAATTCCAGCATCCGTCTTAACCAAAAGTGACAAGAAAAGGTTTGAGGAGGACACTCACAGAGAGGTGTCTTTTTGTACCACTGTGCTTCCCAAATGAGTCCTTCCTGAACTTAGCATCTATTCTTGCTGTTATATATGGGAATGATGATGGACAATTCACAACCTCCTAAAGACCAAACTGCCCACCTGAAATGGCCTGTGTCTGGGCTAAACATGACAAAATCTAAAGACCTGCCAGTTGTCCAGAGTTTATGAAGCAGTTATCTGCTCCATACCCAGGAATCCTATGAAGACGGGCCAGGAGGCAGGCAAACGGCTTCTCTGGGCTATTTTCAACCTTTCCATAGGTCTAGAAAATGGCCCAAGAAGTCTCCATTTCTGAGCACCTGGGTGTCCAGCCCTGTCCAGGGGTTTCACCCTTCCCCATTGAGCCCTCATACCCAATCCAGGCATTTCGTATTGTCTGTACTTTACAGCTGAGGCTACCCCTTGTCAGCAGCAGGCATGGGCTGAAGCAAACAGACTTTCATATTGCTTTCAATTGTGCTCAATATTTTTTCAGAAGACTGTCGGGGAAACAGATGTGTCATAAGCTCCCCAGTGTTTAACCCACCAGCCAGCGCTGAGTTAAGAGGTTCTGAGGCCTGAGGCTAGAACTGACAATGCTACCACTCCACCTGGCCCAGGCAGCTCCATTTCAACAGACCGATTGTGACATAAACCACACTCTTCTGCTTATGGAATTTCTCACGAGCGGTCTCCCGGTACTTGGCTTTGAATCGCGTATCAACTATCCCTTTGCTGCTCAGCCAAATCTTGAGGTTTTTTTGCTAAAGTTTCACTCTGAGTGAAGTTGCCAATCAGAGTGAAACTAGGATAGAGAAAGGGGTCTTAACCCACAGAAGTGGGAGGAAGCAATCTGCTTTGTCACTCAAGCAGAGCACAGCGTCTGCCTTAGACCAGAGGCAGACAGACTACATGAGAACCTGCTCAGAAAGGCAGCCCCTGTGTCTCATGGCCTACATTCCAGGAGCTTAGCTTCCTGGTGATCCTTGTCTCCTCCTTCTCCATCCCCCACCTCTGTCTCCCTTCTTTTTACTTTCTTTCCTCATCATCATTCTCTCTCCTCTTTCCTTCCCTCCCTCTTTTTCTTTCTCTTTTTAAGCAAAGGTCTCCAGTAATCTAGGCTGGCCTTGAACTTCTTATGAAGTCAAGACTGACCTTGAACTTCTGGTCTTCCTGCTTCCACCTCCCAAGTGCTAGGGTTAAAGGCATGCCTATCCATTCCTAGCTCAGGCAGTGCTGGGGATTGGCCCAGGGATTTGTGCTTGCTGGGCCAGTACTTTACCAATTGTAGCCATACTTCCAGCACCCGGCCTTGGGTTTCTGACCTTCTTGATCCATTGATACCGTGATCCCATTCTCATGGAAGGTGTTGTGAAAAACCTGGACCAATGAGGAAACCGAGGGACAGGATGATTAGGATTCTTGTCCAGCCCCACATAGTCACTGGCAGAGGTGTGAATATTCCACAGCACAAGAGCCACCTCACCATGCCACGCCACCTTAGAAATGACCAATGGGAGCGGCAACTTGATATTCACTTTAGAAAAAGTAGGTTGTTTCTGCCCAGCACTCTGTTGGCTTTCTTACTCCCAGAGCAGGTGGGAACTAAGGCCCTAGAATCTGTACCAAAAGCTCCTGTGATAGTGTTGTTCTCAAATCTAGGAGAACTGAAAAATCGTATGTGTGTGTGTGTGTGTGTGTGTGTGTATTCATGGGTGTCCCTGGGTGTCTGTGTGTCTATATCTGTGTGTATGTCTGTGTATCTCTATATGCTTGTGTCTGTGTGTTTGTATGTGTGTTAGTGTCTCTGTGTGAGTTTCTATGAGTGTGTCTGCGTGTGTAATTGTATATACAATGATCTTTTTCAACACTATATAATAACTGTAGAAGAAGAACTCACTTGAGAAATAAATTATTATGAGTTTTCTGTTTGCTTTCTTTTGTCTTTTTATGTAGGGTGTGATCAGATAGCCTAGGTTGGCCTTGGACAAGGAATCTCCCTACTTGAACCTCCTTATTGCTGCTGTTCTAGGCATATGTCACTCACTACATACGGCTCAAATAAATTATCTTAACTAAAAGAAATTCATGATGCCATCTTTTAGGAAATCTGCCCAATTCTCACAGTCCTCTTTCTCTTAAAATAAAAGCTATGGTTGTCTAAGAAGTTCTGTCCCCTGACACAGAAAACCTGATCAAAGATACGCATGGGGTCCCTATTCGTCCTTTCTGAGCCTGTCTCCCAAGAGTCTGGAATTGGGACTCCATGATAGTAGGTAGATTGTTATAAATGGTGATATCATCAATAATAACATACGAATTCAGAATGCTAACAGTAACCAGGAGGAGTGGCCACTTTGTTGTGGATTCCACGGGACTCTTATCTCCAAATCCTGATTCACCATTATGTCCTGGTCTCCTCTGTACCCACGAGCTGTTTTAGTTAGGTTTGCTCGAGAAGCTTCTATGAGTTATGGCCACTAAAATCTATGAGGGCAACAGCTTTCGCATTTTGAACCTCGTTTTAATCCCAGGGTTTGGTGCAGTCAGGAATAAATACTCAACAAATATCTGTGGGAGAAATATAATGAGGCATCTTAACTTAATCAACACCCCAGGGGGGTAGAAGGGACAGCTTGAAGATCTCTTTGCGCTTATTTCAGCTTGCCAAATTTTCTATATTTACGCAAAGGGGTAGAAGCTATGCCCAGAGAGGCATATGTTGCAATAGTATTTGTGATCGACCCCCCGTTCCTTCATTCCAAAGACGTGTGCTTGAAGAATTTCTAATGTCTGTAAAATAACAATACAGTTCTCAGTTGCAGAGACTGGGTTACACGTAAAGAAATGTGTCCTAATAAGGATTACGATAATCAGATTTATAAAATGTCAACAAATAAGGGAGTGAGATGAGTGATGGGCGAGGAAAGAGTCAGTGACTCAAAGATTTCAGAGGGTTACAGGGTCAAATCATAACACCAGCTGACAAGAGAAAACAAGGACTTGGGGAGCTGGGGGGATATTCTATAGTTCAAGAGCAGAGCTGGGGGAGGGGCAGACAACTCAGGAGGCAGGACTGACTGCAAATGTCACCGGGAAGAGTGACCAGTAGTGGATTCAGTGCTGGGATTAAAGGTGTGCACCACCACCACCCGGCTTGTTTTGTTGCCGTTGTTGGTTTTGTTTTGTTTTAAAGAATCCTGTTAGCAATCAACGATAAAAGTAAAGAATCCGGAAAACCATTATATATGACCCACGGTCCGCAGTTTTTGTCAATATATTTTGAGGGATATGAATCCTGTGGTTTAAAGAGAGAAAAAAAAAAAAAAAAGACTGGGACCATTTAAGGACACTGGGTGAGGCCTCTGCAATAATGGAACTTTAAGCGTTTGACAATTTGTATGCTGTCGGTATGTGCGCGTTGAGCCTCACAAACCCCACAGCTGCGTGTTTACAGAGGAGACGTCGTTGTGAATTGCATCCTTATGTGCTGTATTTTAAAAGGCCGTTTTCAGCTCCTACTTAGCTTCCTCTCAGAAATGCCATTCAAATCAGGTCTCTGTGCATGCCTGCATATCCCGCCCCCCTTCCACACATTGTCAGCCCTGACCACGGTAATTTTTCCCCATTGTGTTTGCTCTGGGTTCCCTGTTCCCATGATGAAATTCCAAATTCTGATATTTGTCAGCACACAAAGAGCCTGAGACTTGGGTCCATTTAGGAGGTAGTCAAAGATGGCAAAAAAAAAAAAATACGAGAAAAGGGCATAACGGTTTTAAGTCTCTCATCTGTGCCCGGCAGGGTGCCCAAGTATTATTGAGTTTGGTTTAATGCTGAAAGCCACCGGTTAAGATGCTAGAGAGCAGAGCCTGAAAAAACCAGATTCTGCTGGGTTTTGCTATGAGACTGAGGCGATTATCAGGTTGCAGTTGATGACAGCCTTTGCCTGCAAAATGGCAACTGCATACGGTTCAGGCATCATAATCTAACCTCTGGAAGCCTCACCTATAAACTGAGAGGAAATGCAAGAAAGCTGCCGTGCCAGGCAGGGGCTGCTCTGTTGGTAAAGTGCTTGATGTGCAAGTGTGAGAGCATTAGTTTGATCCTGAGAACCCACAGGAAAAAAATGATGGGCATGGTGGTTGTAATCCGGGTACCAGGAAGGCAGGGACAGGAGGATCCCTGGAGCTTGCTGAGCAGCCCACCTAGCCTAATCGGGCAAGTTTCTGGCCAATGAGAACACTTGTTTCAAAAAGAGAGAGAGAGAGAGAGAGGAGGCTAGCTCCTGAGAAATGATACCCAAAGCTGTCCTCTGGCTTCCATATGCACTTCAATTAAATACACACACACACATGCACTTGCACGCAGAAAAGCATACACGCACACATATAAATACTGTTTCCTGGGATCATAACAAGGAAGAAATAGTACAATACTGGTAAAGCAACCAGCACTGAGTTCAGTGTATAAATCTTTGCTCTGCTTAAGCCACTGGCATCATCTATTAAAATAAACTAAATTTCATAACAGTCAAGCATTCTGTGCTGGTCAGGAAGTTGAAGCAGGATGAGATTATAGATAGCTTGAGAAGTCACACAGCACGTGGGCGGGGAAGCTAAGGATTCGGTCTGATTTCTCTGACTCTAAAGTTTGTGCTCTTTCCATACGATCTGACTAGTCATAGTTTCAGATAAAGTCAATTGGCTGAGGTCAAGAAAAAGGCATGAGCAAAAGCCAGGTGTGCTGGCTTGCACTTGTGATCCCAGCGCTGGCGAAGTAGAGACCAGAGGATCCTGAGTCCTGCTGGCCAGTCTGCCTAGCCCACCCGCTGAGTTCCAAGTCGGTGAGAGATCCTCTACAAAATGAAAACAAAACAAAAGTGTAGGTGGCACCTGAGAAATGTCCTCTGGCCTTCACACACACTGGCATGCACATGTACATGAGGGGAGGGGAGGGGGAGCATGGCGAGGCCAGTACCCACAGTGATTTAGGTGGACTGGCCTAGCCAACTCTGACACTGTGGATGCCCGTCCACAGGGGAGACTGGACAGCCAGAGACAGCCCTTACCATGTTCGAATTCTCTGAGAGACACATTAGTTCAAGTCTTCTATAGACTCATGGGAGCATCGTGGGATTCTGATCCAGGAGAAGGGTGAGAAATGACACTATGAATTCAGATGAAAGGGTGACATTTTGGAGTTTCCAAGAGGGCCAGCTCAATGGTAAGAAATCAAGTCATCTTGTTACTAGGAAAAAGTTATTCTTTTATTCAGATGTCTATACAAGAGCAAATTCTAGACCATGTGTGGTCACGCAGAACCCACAGATTTCAATAAAATGAGATGGTTTGTTCCCTAATGTGAAGTTGGGACATGCTCACCATATCACTCTGAGAAAACTGTACTTAGTCCTGGTTGGTGTAACCTGTACAAGTTTTGGCAACAAATCATTGCCTCAGATCTTATGACTAATGATGCAATGTCTAAAGTACATCTTCAAAAAAAAAAAAAAAAAAGACTGTATGTAGAAAGAAAAATAAAACATTTGAAAGGTTTTATTTACTCTGTTGAAAACTGGTAACTCTGAAATATCTAGACTTAAAGTTAAACCGAAGTCTGACATTTATTGTTTTATACAACAAGAACCAAACCGTGATTATCGGAGGCTGGAGAAATGGTCCCGCAGTTAAGAACACACACCGCTCTTGCAGAGGAGCTGAGTTTGGTTTGCTGTGCTTGTTTTCAGCAGCACACAACTTCCTGTAACTCCAGCTCCAGAGGATAACGATGCCCTTTTCTGACCTTCGCAGGCACCTGCACTCACGTGTACAACAGCCCCCCATCTCTACACATATTTTTAAAAAAAATAATCATTAAAAGAAACTTCATATGCATTTCAATATGGTTATAACAGAAGGAAGCTGACTGTCAAGGTCTATAAATGCATATATGAACATCTTGCCTCGGTTTTCTTACTTGCAAGAAGAGTCTAGTAGTACATATTATTGAGGCTGTTATATACTTGCAATCACTTATACATTTAAAGATCAAAGACCATAGCTAAAATCATATCACACATGCACATACATACACACACACAAACAATAAGGTAAAAAGGACTGGAAAAGAAAGCTTTCAGAGCCCTAAAAATATCTCTGTTCAACTGGCAGATTTTATTCTTACAGCATGTGTAGTCCAGTGGAAGAGCACTAACCTACCACACTCAGGGTGCTAGGTTCTACCTCGTGTCACAGTAACAGCAAGCACTTGCTAGGGGCTGCGAGTTAGCACAGTGCTAGACTGTCTGCCCATCTTGTGTGAGGCTGCACTAGGGTCAGACAACAGGCCAGCAGAACCACACATTTTGGTCATTAAATCCACAAAGACCCTTGGTGATCAACTGACCAAGACTCAGATACTTTGCAACAAGGCCTCACTAATCCTCATTGACACTCTGCATGTTCTCATGACTCCTGCTTTATAAATGGAGTCACTGCGGCACAGACTGAGCTCACTAACAAGTGGTAGAGTGAATGTTTGACTGATCACTTTTTTGCACCCAAATCCTGGGCTTTTCCATGTGCCCACATTGGCCATTCACTGGTAAATTCTCCAAACTCTGACTCCTTTTAAGTCAGCGTGCTTTCCAGTGGGCAAAGAGAAAATGACAGGGAAGGAAAGAGTTACATTCTTCCCCACGTACACCAGGTAAAGGTTTCATATCCTAAGGTACCCCTCACACACAATACACAAGTTTATATGAATGCATATGTAAGTCTGCATGTCTGTGTATCCAGGAATATGCAAAGGTTCTCTACCTTATTTATTTTGAGGTGGGATCCCTCGCTGGATCTGAAGCTCATCTATTAGATTAGGCTGGTTGGTCAATGAGCTTCAAGGGTCCTCTTGTCTCATATCCTTCCCAGCACTGGGGTTGCAGATGTCCACCACTGCCCCAGCCTTTTGCATGGGTACTAGGGATCTGAACTCAGGTGGTCATGCCTGCACAGTAGGCACTTTACCAACTCAGCTATGCCCCAGTCTCACAACCATGTGCTATCTATCCACAGTGAAAGACTATTCTCCTTGGATCACTGATCTCCAACCCCACCCCCACCCTGGCCAAAAAAAAAAAAAAAAAAACCCAAAAGACAAAAAACAGAAATAAAACTTTTAAATCTGTAGGAAAAGGGGAAGTTAAAAAGGACATACCAGACACTGATTCACTTTCTGTTGTTTTTTGAGACATGGTCTCCTCAGGAACCCAGAATGGCTTCTTTCTTGAGATCCTCCTGCCTATGCCCCCAAGTACTGGGATCGTGAGCTTGTGTTTCCCTTTCTGGCTTAAGAGTTTGCTTTTTTTTTTTTTTTAAGTCAACTATGTCTTTATTTTAAATTAAAATATTATATGTAACAGATGTGAACTTGATCATGTTAATACCTACAAAAGACACAGATCCTACAATCCTCGTGGACAAAACCACATTCTAGATGTGAGTAGCCTGATGAACTCCTAAAAAGATGCACGTTTAACTAGAAACAATCATGTTACTCCTCAAGTACTAGAAGTTCAAGTTCAAGTTCGAAGACAAGATAGTCCTGCTTGTGACCAGAGAAGCACAATCACCTTGAAGGACTGTTTCTATCTTTGCTCCTCATTAAGAAACTCAAAGTAAATGGATTTTAAAGATGGTGGTGTTTGAGTTTCTTATATCTGCTTTTCCAATGCTGGGCACCACTGTCCCTGTGTGTGCACTGGTTTAGAGCTGGCTGGGAGTAGTATCCATACTTTGTCATCTCAGCCCAAATCCGTGCCAAAAAAGCAGCTACCAGCACGCCGACTGCAAACTCGTGCATTTGAAAACGAGCAATCCAAGATTCCCTCAGCATGTGCCAAACACTGAGAGCGTGGTGGACAATGACTGTTTAGATGGGCTCAGAGAACGAGAAAAGATAAAGAGGTTGTCACTGCCCCCAATGCGGTGTCAGAGATAGACAAAGGCATTTCTAATTTGTATCACTAGTAATGATAGCTGCAGTGATAGACCTAGCCCATAGCTACTGGATAATAATAAAGAGAGAAAAGGTCCTCATCAGAAAAGCATGCTAAAATGATGGTCGGTTAAAGAGGGGTAGAGAAATGGTATAGCCTTGCTTGGTCCAGAAAGGATTCCCACTAACGTTTCTATCGCTGTCCATGAAGATGCCATGTGTCTACCAGAGACACAACAAGTTTGCAGGAAATGTGATCCTGGGCCTCCACAGGATGGAGAACGCACGTAAGAGTTTGCAAGTTTAAGAGAGACTGAATGCCTGCAATGCTGGTACTTGGGAGGCAGAGGTTGGAGGATTATGGGATTCAAGCCAACCTGGGCTACAAAGCAAGTTTCAGGCCAGTCTGAGATAGATACTAAAAGTGTGCCTCAACAAGAAACAAAAGACAACAGATGAGTGAATATATGAATGGTCAAGTAAACCAACCCAAACTAATCCAGGATGGCCTGGTGCACCGGATATTGATTCGGTTGCAACACTAGTGACCACTGTCTCCAAGGAGCAGATTTCCCACTAGTAATGCTTGTCTTAGGATGGGATCTGGTTTAACTCACACCTCTGAAATTGTAGTAGCTTGAATGAGAAATGCCCTCCATGGGCTTCGGTATTGAACACTCGGTCGTCTGCTGCTGCTGTTGCGTCAGGCACTTAAGGAGGCACAGCTTCGCTGGAGGAAGTATGCCACTGGTGGAAGTCTTTGAAAGTATAAACTCTCACCATGCTGTTTCCATTTCACTCTCTCTACTTTACGTTTGCGTTAAAGGCACCATCTCTCAGCCTCCGGCTCTGGCTGCCGCGCCTGCTACTTGCTACCGTGTCTCCCCACCAAGATGAACTCTTAACCCTCTGGAGCCACAAACCAAAATAAACTCTTCCATAAGTCGCTGTAGGTCATGGGGTCTTATCAGAGCAACAGAAAAGCAACGAATACAGAAATGGAACTACAGAAATAGAATTATAATTGTTTCTTTTTTTTTTTTCTGATAGGATCAATTACTTGAAGCAATCAAGGGACCAACTTAAGAGCTATGATTATAACTTGAATGAGAATTTAGGGCTGGAGGCCAAGAAGGGCCTGAGGCTAGTTTAGAGAACCGACAGAGAGCTACTGATTTCAAGTCTGGGCTGGCAGTGGGCCAGTGAGGCTTCTCGGGACTTTAGGGACCAGACACAGGCCACACAGAAGAGATGAGGGAGGTTGAAGCAATAATACCAGATAGATTTAGAGAGGAAACAAAATTAAATATGGTTTGGGTAAGGAGCAGGCAGTCTTGGGCAACAGGACGGTAAGGGGTGAGAGAAACACATGGCCACTTCTCCATTCTAAACCCTCTTGTGGTTGAAATGGTTTTCTGGCATCCTTCAACATGTACAGTATGATGACTGGTCATGATTCTCAATTGATTGAATAGAGAGATGTCAGGGATGAATCAGGTGCACATGCATCTCCAGAAAGAGTTGACTTATGGGATAGTAACTGAGGGAGAAGACCCACCTTGAATGTGAGTGGCACCACTTATAAGGCTGGGAGCCAGGATACAAAAAAAAAGAAAGAAAGAAAGAAAGAAAGAAAGAAAGAAAGAAAGAAAGAAAGAAAGAAAGAAAGAAAGAAAGAAAGAAAGAAAGAAAGAAAGAAAGAAAGAAAGAAAAGACGACTGAGAAGTCTTTGAAAGACTTTTGAAAGAACAAGCGCCATTCTCCCTGAGTGAGTGAGTCTAGCACTGCTCCCAGCACCCCCAAACTTCAGACTTCAGCTTCTCAGCTTTGCAGTGTGGATTTAACACCAACTGTCCATGAAGATTCTGGCCTTCAGCATCAGTGTCACACTGGGACTTTGGAAGCTTCCAATGTCCGGTACTAAGAAGCTGCCAGGTTCTCTGCTCTCCAACATATAGATGGCCACCATTGAGCTACGTAGCCTCCCATGCAATAAATACCTTTATTATTGTATGTGTGTATGTGTGTATGTGTGTGGGATTTTATGTATGAATGTATTATGTATGTATTTATTTACTTATTTGTGTCCTGGATGGGGTTACATAACTGAATGTGGGGATTCACATTCTATAGCTTAGGGTGGCTGGCCTAGAATTTACCTTATAGCCTAGGCTAGACTCAAACTCACAACAATCCTCCTGCCTGAGGTTCTCTATGCTGGGGTAATAGACGAGTTCCACTGTACTAGGCTTGGGATAATAACTCTTCAGCAGGAACAATAAGAATAAATCAGAAGCATGCTGTGTTTGTTGATAGAGAAGAACCATATCGTTTTCAATAGGTGTTTTAAGATAATCCCAGATGTTTGAATATTAATAGGTTGCTTTGAATATGTAATACAAAGATTTGGGTAACTGTT
The DNA here is from genome assembly GCA_026225945.1 of Cricetomys ansorgei. Taxonomy (NCBI): domain Eukaryota; kingdom Metazoa; phylum Chordata; class Mammalia; order Rodentia; family Nesomyidae; genus Cricetomys; species Cricetomys ansorgei. The sequence continues at coordinate 2,932,191 of JAMJFZ010003163.1, forward strand.
TGGTTATGTAAAGCAGGGGTGTGGCTGGGGGGAGCGGAAATGCATGCTGAATCAAGAGGCTTTTGAATGAGTCCATCTGGTAATTTGAGCCAGTGGTCATTTATAAACCTAAGTCTAACTAGTACCACTTACCAAAACACAGGCTAACTCCAGGCAAGGTTTCCTCCTAGTCGGTTCCTAATAGCAGAGACTGCCATCTTTGCTGGCTGCACACTGTCTAATTTAATTCATGTCTGTTTTCCTATGTGTACACTGACATTTAAAAGGTTTCTTTAAACCCAGAAGTCCATTTACTTCATAACGGTTGATGATGGTATAATTTCCATTTATACTGTTTAATAGCTTTAAAAAGTGCACATAAAGATTCTTTTCCTGTGGATCTTCTCCTACCCATAGGCTGTGATAAATAGGCCACGCTGCATTCCCGGGTTTACATAAATATGAATGACCACAGCAATGTGTGAACGAGACAGAGATGTAAAAGGTTTTTAAAGCCGAGTTCCACAAAAAGGTCCTGTCTGTCAATGAAATAAAGCTGTTTTGAATTTGTTCCCACTCATCTGGCTCTTTCGCTGGAAGCCTGTGTTTGCTCGTGGTGATTAATGCGAAGCGCGTGCGGCCTTCGCTGAGCGTGTACAAGAACTGGCAACTCCAAATGGCATTCATCATACTCCTGATCAGGCAGGTGCGGCACGCTCAAGTTGTCTTTATTCCTCCTGTTCTGGGTCATGGGGTTACCTGGCTGTCTTCACCTCTGCCCGGGCAGCACCAGGAGCCCACCTCCCTCCAGAGCAGCGTGTCACAACATAGGATCTGGACTCTGTTTTCAGGTGGTTTATCTGCTCAGAGGCTCACTGATGAAATGACTCAGGAACCTAACAAGTAGAGGTGTGACGTTTATAAATAACTGCCTTTCCAGGGCATGTCAAGATAAATGACCAGGCATGGGGCTCGGTTGGTAGAACGCTTGACTAGCACACACAAAGCTAAGTTTGGTCCCCAGCATCACATAAACCCCGTGTTGGTACACGCCTGTTTTCCTAGCACTTGGTGGGTAGGGGTGCAGGGATTAGAAGTTCAAAGTCACATAGGGAGTCTAAGGCCTGGACTAGATGAGACCTTATCACCACCACCACCACCACACACACATACACACACACACACACACACACACACACAAGATAAATGCAGAACTTAGGCATGTACTTAAAACAACGGGGAAATGTTTGGGCAAGATTTAAGTAAGTGCAGGCATCTGCTTCCAGGAACAGCTTCTCATCCTGCCCCCCTCTCTCGGGCTGGCCTGGAACTTACAGAAGTGCTGCAGTTATAACTCGGCTGCCACACCTGGCTCTCTTCTCAACATATTTCTTAACTTTCCTCTGGAGCTGTCTAGGCATGGGAGGCTTCCAAAGTGTGTCTGTTACTCTCTTCACTGCAATAACAAAATATCTGACAGGAGCAACTTGACTGAAGGATTTATTCTGGCTCCTAATTTAGGAAGCTTTAGGCCATCCTGGCATAGGAGGTCTGGCGAAATTTGTGGCCAGGGGGAGGGTACGGCTGGGACTCCTAACATCTCAGTCCATTAGGAAGCAGAGAGCAGAGAATGCTCACACCCTTTCCTCCTTTTATTCAGTCCAGAGCTCAGCTCTTCGCGACCTGGGGGTCACAAACCCTCGGGGGGTCAGATGACCCTTTCACAGGTCATCTCCTAAGACCACCTATGTAACGGATATTTACATTACGATTCATAGCAGTAGCAAAATGACAGTTATGAAGTATCAACTAAAATAATTTTATGTTTGGAGGGGTCACCACAACATGAGGAACTGTATTAAAGGGCTGCAGCATCAGGAAGGTTAAGACACACTGGTCTACAGCTCTCATCCCACAGGATGGTGCTGCTGAGATTCAGGGTGGGCTCCCCTTCAACAGAACCTCTTTAGAAACAGCATCACGCATATCTCCAACGGCATGTCTCGCTAATGCCTTAGGCGTTTCTTAATCCAGTGTAGTTTGGTGGTCAAATTGATTTGCCACGAAGAGGACAATGGCTATGAGGAATGTGATCATAAGACTGGGATTCAGGTCAAAGTGGGTGGGCAGAGGCAGTGAAGTGGTATTCTCCAGGAACACAGAGATTTACTGCTGGCTCCTGAAGGACTCCAGCGAACCCTGCCTCAGTTTCCCCATGTACGTTCATGAGGGGACATAATTGCTCCGTCCCCCAAGACTGAAATAGGTTTCATGTGAGCAAAGTTCTGAGAGGCACTTGGGGTCCTCTAGCGCCTTAGAAAGTTCATAAATATCACCAGTGGCTGTTGCCATGTTTATAAGGGTCACAGAGTTCACGCGCCAATACCCTCTCCTCAGACACCTGCATCTCATTCCGCTAACGCTAATGGTATGTCCGCAATCATCCCCCCCCACCTTCCTTGCCCCATGCCCTGGGTGCTTGCTTACACAGCTGATGGTCCCAGGTGGCCTGTGGCCACGGCCAATTCTAAGATCCATTCGGATGTGCAAGAATTGTGCTTTTGTGTAGATTTCTGCCTGGAGACAAATTCTTTATTGGTACGCTTGAGATCTTTTGCCTGGATCATAGGTAATCCCAGGAGATGCCATCTGGTGAGGCTGGCTTTGTTGCAAAATACCAAGCAAAGATTTGCTATTTGAGCATAGCTTGCAACATTAAGTAAGCAGCGTTTCATTCCATTCTGCCAACTGGGTGTCGACCAAGCACTTCTGCCTGTTTACCAGGCCCTGCTGCAGGGTTTGGGAAGACAGTGTGAAGGGTTTACCTGTCCCTAAATTAAAAAAAAAAAAAGTAGCATGTGAGGTGATGTAAGTACTAGGAAGGAGGAAGCCAGCCAAGGCAGGAATCAGAACCTGGAGATAAGGAAAAGGGCTGTTTTATATGTCAGTTTCTGGGAAGCTCTCTCTAGCACAGTTGGTATCTAAGAAAGATTCCACAGTGAGGTGATAATATCACTGGCTTGAGCCAAGGAGAGTTTTTTCAGACAGAGGGAAGTACGCTTGCCCATCATCTCTGCCACCTAGCCTGTCCATCTGCCAGAGATGACCACGGTAGATTACAATGGGTACCAGTGGGTACTGTAATTACCATCGAAACTAGGATGCAAACTTCCAGAAGCAAGGGCAGAAAGTGCTGACAAGCCACAAGTATATGACCCCTTATTTGACTTGGGGTGTTCCCCACAAAGCCAAGTCCTTCTGGTGGGGGTGCGGGGTAGGCAGGAGCTCCCTGGAGATGGCAGGCATCTATGGTACAGAGCCCAAGGAAGGCAAATTAAATGTTCCTATTGAAATGGGTGGGTGCCCTAATAGTTGCTTATCCTACCCCACTGCTGAGCTCTGAGGGCCTTGGCAGCTGCGGAGGTGAGCCTTAGGGATGAGGAAATCCATGGAGGCTTCCTGCAAATCATTCATTCTCCTGTTCATTTGCTCGTTCATCCAAAAGACCCTGGGTGGAGCTCGGCAGCACTTAAGGGTGCACTTGAAATGTTGCAGTCAGTACTGAGTGTGGAGCGCCTATCCTGACCCTGACAGAGACCAGAGTGTTCCAGTGGAAGACACGGATAATAAACAAGTGACAATTAAAGCAATTACTGCCCGTGATAACTGTGACAGAGGAAAGAGTGTGCAGAGATTGAGAACAACTGGAGGAAACCAGTCCTGTGTTACAGCCGGGTTAGGGGGTAGGGGAGCAATTCAAAGGTTAGAAGCTGAAAGAAAGAGGCCTTGGGAGGGCCATGGAAAGGGGAAGGCAGGAGACAGGCCTGAAGATGAAGCTGGGGTGGATTATCAAAGCTCCAGCAGTCATGATGAAAAGACTGGTCTTGGGTTAGATATTTGGTTCAGGATGGGAGAGATGGGAGCAGATGATGTATTCTGAGGCACTAAAGAACCATGTCTAGGAAAAATGATCATGAGAACTAAGGAAAATTCTGAAAGCTTCATGATTTCACCAGATTTTTTACTGTCCTTCAGAACTGTCCCACAGTAAGGAATAGCAAAAGCTTTAAAAGTTTTTTTGATTTTTATTATTTTATAATTGTGTGTGTGTGTGTGTGTGTGTGTGTGTGTGTATCTATGAGAGCAGGTGCCCATGGAATCCAGAAGAGGGCATTGGATTCCTTTGAGTTTGAGTTACAGGCAATTGTGAGCCACCTGACTGCGGTGCTGGGAACTAACTCCTGTCTTCTGCAAGAACAGTGCACACTCTTAACAGGTGAGCACAAAACTCTTATAGAAAGGAAAGTGGAGCTGGGGGTATATCTCGGTGGGTAGAATGCTTGCCTTGCCACCAGGAGAAGCTGAGTTTTATTCTGGAAGCCACATGCTGGGCACAGCTGTGTACCTCTGTAATCTCAGGTGAGTCCCTGGAGCTGGCTGGGCTCCACACCAGTGGGAGAGCTTGTCTTTAAAAAGAAAAAATGGACAGCATGAGCAGTGACACCCAGAGGTGTCTTCTGGCCTCCATACGTATGTGTGTACAAGTGCTCATCCACCCACACATACGCAAACACACACAAACACAGCTACAAGTACTCACAAAAGTAAGGTGCCAACCAGGCAGAGAAATCGAGTCCCAACTATGCATGTACTCAAGTACTTGTCCAAACATCTCATCAAATCCTGCACCTTGTTGGGTGGTGATGGTACACGACTTTAATCCCAGTACATAGGAGGCAGAGGCAGGCAGATCTCTGTGTGTTCGAGGCCAGTCTGGTCTACAGAGCAAGTTTCAGGACAGCAGGACAGCCAGAAACACATAGAGAAACCCTGTCTCAAAAAAACACAAACAAAGACCTGACCCTTTACCTTTACACCTTTATGCATATATATGTGTGTGTGTGTGTGTGTGTGTGTGCGCGCGCGCGCATGCTGGTATACACAGCTCCTTTGTCTATAAACCACCAATCCCTTGTGCATTTTGCCTTGGCCATCAAAAAAACTCATGGTTCCTTTCTCCCTGTGCTCAGGAGGGAGCTCCTTTCCGCACATTCTTGTCCCTCTACTCACACATTAGTCTGCCACTCCTGCTCAGATAATTTGCACATTAAGTTCATCTGTATCAGTCTCGACACTTCCTGACACCCCACCTGTACCACTGGTCCATGAGTCCTGCCCTCTTGCTCAGGGTTGACTCTCTGCAGTCACCATCTTTCATCTCAGGGATCAAAGGAACACCACAAGGTGGTGGGCATCCAAACAACTGCTTCCCTCTAAGTCTTCCCAGGAAAACTATTTGCCACCAACACAAGTTCTTGCAGAAGAACCAGGAGCTGCGGTTCCTAGAGATAAGCCAGGTGTTCCTACCCACCGGTCCCCAGGCACGAGCGTGAAGACAAAGATGGTGCGATTACTGTGGTCCTGTGCCAAGCGCTCTTCATGTATTATCTCATTTGTTCTTCAAAACTACCTTTGGGGTGACATCTATTCTTACAGGGAAATAAACTGAGAGTTGGAGGGAAGCTCACCGACATCCTGGATCCAACAGTTTGAACCATCATGGTGATCTTGTTCCTTTATTCAGCCCCTCGAACATTCTCAAGAATGAAAGCCATGGCCAGACCATTCTGCTTTGCCCCTGGCACCCCACTCTCACACACCAACTTTATATAAAGTGTATCTTATAATATGCATTTGCCTCTGATGAAAGAAAGCTCCTCAAAGCTAGATCTTTTGCAAAGGTCATTTACATAAACAGCAGACAAGGGGTTGATTGTAGTGCCTGCTGGAGAACTAGAAAGTTCTGCCCACTTCTAAGACTTCTAAAATCCACAAATATTTGGCAACTTCTCCTCCAACAGTCTGGGTATAGAGACCTCCAAGAAAATGAGAGCTTGGATTCACGCGACATTCTAGTTAACTGAGAGTTGCCAGTCCTTTGCTTTGGAGTAATCTTGTTACCTTTGACAAATCCCACTTCAAAACCGATTCCGGCTCTCATGGAGCACCAGGTCTGCTGGTTAATTGGGTTGTTAAGCCCTTGGATTTCACAGAAAAGTGGCCTTGCTCCACTGAAGAACTATTTTTACTCCTGGAGGCTGTGGACCTTTCACTGAGGTTTTCTGAGGTGCTGGCATGTCAGACACAGGGAGGGGCGGGGGTGGGGAGCAAAACCATCAATGTCATGGGTATGTTGGATTTCTCTAGCCATGGCTGCAAGGCTAAAATGGACCCACACTTGCTTTTAAATCACTATTTGGAATTGCCCCCTTGCCTCTCCAGACATCCCTGATCACTCCGCACCCTTGGGGCTGTCGCCTGCTTTCATTTCTTGTTTTAATGTTATCCTCACTGTTCCCATAGACCTTGTTCAAACTGTACAACTTCGACTCACATTCTATATCCAGGCTGGCAAACTCAGGTCAGAAATGGGTCTGCTGGAATGTGAGGAGGCCAAGAATGAGCCCAACAGGAAATACTCGTGTTTGGAAACATAGCTAAGAACATGTTGGAACCTAGCTTTTGAGAGCATAGGGCAGCTCAGACTGGGTAACTGGATCTGAAAGCGAATGTTGTTTCTTAAAGTACCTTGAGGTGCGCTCCTCATGACACGAGCGATGGGAACAGTTCCAACTCTCCTTCTTTTGCCAACATGAATCCTTCTTCATCAGAAGTGGGGAATTAGCCAAGCAGCCCCGAACAGATCTGGTGAGGGCTTTGGCACCCACCCCTGGTTTTAAATAACGTGAGGGTTTATCAAACTCCTGCTTCTAATGCTGCGTTCAACAAGCAGGGTACCTGCCAACACACAGCTAAAAATACCCTGGGCATCTGCGGACCATCATCCATCTCTGCCTGATGTGGGTGGGTGATTGACCTCTGAGCAGGTGGAGAGCCAGGAATTTATTTTTTTCCTGGACTGAGTCAGAGTTGACTTAAAACAGATGTTCTCCCAAAGCCGATTGGGCACGTATAGCAGGGATGCTTATGCTGTTTGAGATTTGTTCCGACCCGGGCTGAACAAAGCAGGACTTCTTTGAGAGAAGCCCTGGGGCTGAAAGGGTTAAGTTACCTTTCGGAAAAGAAGAAAAGGTGTGGGGTGTGTGTGCACAACCAGAACAGACCCAAATAGGCAAGAGAGCTGTCATTTTGTATTTTCAGGATTGTAGAAAAGCCACCCCCCCTTTTAAATGTAAACATTCATTAAACTAATTTGAAGTTGTCATTACTCTCCACCCCTGCTGTTTTATATCAGATTATTCCTAAGTGCTTGGTGAAGAATCCCATAAAGACACACTCGATTCCTCTGCAGGGGATAATCGCGTGGTTTGCACGGTGATTTACGCTGCGTGGCACCGGGAAGTGTCCTCAACTTTGAAAGAGGCCTCTCTAGGCTCCCCTGGCAAACAATGTCTGCCTTCCCCATGGAAATAAAATTTCAATCGTTCCCTCCACGGCGATTATGAGGTCCCCATTACCTTTTCTCCATCCAACTGGAGATAATTAAAAGCAGTTCAAAGCACACGCCAGAAGGTACTGGGCATTTTATTAATAAATGGAGAACCAAGAATATCATGGCTTTCATTACGGTTTCACATCATGGGATGTGCTGATGCTCCTTGCTCCAGTACTCTCTCCCCACCCTTCCCCTCTTTGAGTTAGGGGCAGTCAGCCATTCCAGCTCTAAAACCGACTGGGCTGAGGAGAGGACAGTCCACCTTCACACCTTCAAGCCCAAGCCCCAGTTACACACACAGGTCTCCTCAGCCGTTCTTCACTTGGGGAAAATGAGTCCCAAGTTTCAAGGTACTGGCAATAGGGTGCAGTCACAGTGGCTTGAGGTTACTGTGCATCCCATTAAAATAAAGAGAATATCAGCGCCTGCTCTGACCTTCACAGGAGATGAGGGAATATATGCAAAGACCCCAGAATAGTGCAAGCCAAAGATCCACATTAGCTCAGCCCAATATTGCTGTGCAGATAGGTGTCTAAAGCTATGAAAAGGGCAACAGCTCTCTAAGCAAACGGGGGATCAGAGCCACTGGTTTCAGTGCAAGTCCGGTTTTCACTTTCTCTGTCTCTCCTCCTGTTCTGTGTGCTTGGCTCCCAGGAGCTGGTGTGGCTGTCAATCAGCTTCCATGCAGCCTCAAATCTTCTCTGTCCACTCTCCCAGCTCAGAGTCTTTGTCAATGGACCCTCTCCTGCGTTAGAATCAGCAGCTGCAGCTGCCGCCAGTCTGAGTGCATCATGCCTCCGTCCCTCCACCCCTATACAACTGGCGTCTGTCAGATATCAGGATGTTTTCAGAGATGACAGAGTTGGGGATGAGGCTCAGTTGGCACAGTGCCTGCCTAGCATGTGTGGAGACCTGAGTTCTGTCCCCAGCACCCCACAAACGGGCCATCCTGGTATACTTCTATAATTGCAGCACTAGGGAAGATGAAGCAGGAGGATCGGAAGTTCAAGGTCATCCTTAGCTACATCATGCTTTCAAAACCAGTCTGGAGCGAGGCTTCCCAAGGCCTGGTATGTATATCAGTTCATTTCTACACTCTCCAGTGGTATTCCAGATTGACCACAGCCTGTGTCTTTTGGACTGCAAGCAACATTCCACAGCCTCTCTTAACATTTTAGGTAAGTAAGGCAGGTTTGGGTATAGCACCCAGTAGGAAATACAGTTATCATTTCTGCCCTAACCTCAAGCACTGAGAGGTCGTAGTCCCAAGGTGACTCAATGGATCCTTAGATGCAGAATGAGTTTGCAACTCTGAATCCTGCTCAAGAGGACCTGCTGTTCATCACCTGCGTGGCTGTCAGCATCTTCCTTGACCTCTCTGTGCTTATCTTCTCACTGATACAATAGCTGTGATATCTGTCTATTCCATGGTGTTTGGGGTAGAGGGGAGTCCTTAGAAGAGTCTTTGGCATACAATAAGCTTCAATCAAGCACTGTTAGTTGTGACAGTCACTAGTCACTATCCGCCCAAGTCACAGCACATACATAGTTGTCTGAAGATACCTACAGAAACACAGGGAATCTTAAAGAACAGCAAGAATGCACTAAAGTTTTTTTTTTAATTTTATAATTTTTTTAAAGCAAGATCTCACATAGCCCAGACTAGCTTGAACTTTCCATGATAGGATGCCCATGAGCCCCTGATCCTCTTGCCTTCACCTCAGGAGTGCTGAGACTGCAGATGTCCACCACCACACCTGATATTTTGTGGTGCTAGGGATCCAACCCAGGGTTCTTGTGTGCCAGGCAAAGCGCTCTGCCAACCGAGCTGCCTTCCCAACCCTTGACGTGTTTTTCCATACTGCACCAATGGGCTCAGGGTTTACATTAAATAAAAATGAGACTGTATATCCATTTGTAATTGACTTTGTAAAATGAGAGCAAGAAATACTCCACAAGTAACTTCTAAGTAGGTGAGACACATTTCTCAGCTTTCTTCCTACTGTGCCAGGCCCCCACACGGAAGGGTGTGAGCTTGCTAGTTATTCCCGGTAAGTGCTGGTCAGGCGTAATGAGATTCTACTAAGCACACACTGAAAAAGTCCCAGGGCACAGGCCACAGCCTAAGTCTCTTCTCCCTTGGCAGGAACATCAGAAAGCTTGGGCATCCACATTCCATACTTCAGCTCACTATTCTTGATTCTCACCAACCCACAGCCTGTGGCCAATGTCTCATCAGAGAGTGTGAGAGAGAGGAATGTGCCATAAAACTCAAGCCAGTCTGTCCTCATAAGGTAGCTGGCAGAACCAGTGCTGTAGAATCTGCATTTTTCCTAAACTGTTTTCTGGGGGAAATAGCTGCAGATCGAGTCTCACCAAGTTCAAGGAAATGAAGCGGCAGAAAGAGTGGGCTCAGTTAAGCTTTCCTCCAAGTGCAAGTGAGGATGAGGGATAGTGATGGATTCATTGCACATCTGATTCACATCCAGAAATATAATCAGCTAGAGCCTAATTTGCTCTGTTATTTATCAGCTTTGTATTTTTTAGAAGAAGGAGGAGGAGGAGGAGGAGGGGGAGGAGGAAGAGGAGGAGGAGGGGGAGAAGGAGGAGGGGCCTATTCAATGAAGAATTGCCAAGGACAAACTCTAAATAAGTAAACTTCTCGGTGGACCAAAAGTAACACTTCAAGGAAGTGAAAAAGAAACACATGAGGAAGGGAGGGAAGGGGGGGTGGTGGTGGAAATCAGTCCCAAGTATTTTTTAAGTAGCACAAAGGTAACACTGTATCCCACAAATGTGGCAGGAATGTAAGGAAAGGGCAGGGCAGGACACTGCAGGCTGAGAAACCGCCTTTCTCAAGGTCTCGCATCTTCTCTTGATAACAAAGACTGACCCACCAGCAAATTCTCAACATAGGCTGAGTGCCTTCATTGTTCACTGCGCAAGTCACACCCTTCCTTGTAGTTCCCGTGTTCGAGAGCAGGTAGTTGACAAGATAGTTAATGTACTCACTTAAGCAATTACACACTAGATTAAGGGCTTCAACATGAGAGTGTCTTTACATTGTGTTTTATGGCAAAACAGCACAATTCAAAATGACAACAAACGATCACAGCATATTCACGTAATTTTAGCATGAAATCAATTTCTTGCAAACACAATTATTGTTACATAATTCTCCCACCTGTTTATGACTCCTTGTAAATTAAATTAAGACGTAATTTCGCATTAATTTTAAGTGTCATTTTTCAGGAGGAAGAATTTCCTATGAAGCTTGGGGTTGATAACCATCTCTGGAACTTGGTATTATCCACAAGCAACTGTAATCTGTTCCACAGTGACCCAATCAGCTTTGAGGTACTCAGCACCCGCTCTGCTACTCAGATGCTTCTAGGTTTCCCTAGGCTTGAAGTGTGTGTAGAGATGAAGTCTTTTCTAGTTGGTCTGTCAGCAGGACTGTCAGTAAACAAAAAGACAAGTGTGTGTGGGCCCCTGGGTCCTACCTGAGCAGAGTCCCAAACAAAGCAACAGCGGTAACAAGACCCTGACAGAACCATAATCAAGCTTGATCTTCAGACGCACACTCGATCTTTATGGGAAATTGAGAGTATCTATAGGGAAAGTCTGTCCTGCACATTGCCCAAATACACACAGAAACTGCTGAGTGAACCCAGAGATGAGGGCTTAATTCAGCCAAAGTAAGATTTGGTTGATTAATTACGTTTTTTGCCGGAAATTTATGATAGTGAAGTTATTTTCAGTTACTGTCACTAAGAGAATTCAGATGACAGGAGAGGTAAGAAAATGGGGAGGACCCATACACAGAAGCAAGATAGCAGAGCTGGGGTTCATAATCAGCCCTAGCTGACGTCTCTTAAAATTTGTGTTTTTTTAAAAATTATGTGTATATGTATGTGTCTGTGTGTGCGTTTGTGCATGTAAATCCAAGTTCTGTAAAGGCCAGAAGAGGATGTCAGATCCCCTGGAGCTGGAGTTATAGGTGGTGAACTGCAGCACATGGGGTGCTGGAATCCAAACTAGAGTCCTCTGCAGAGGCAGTGGGCCACTGTTAGTTGCTGACCTATCTTTCCAATCCCCAGACTCAACTTCTTGATGGTTGAGGTCTCCTACCTACTAGACTCTGGGCTCCCTGGGAAAACAAACCAGCCTGTAGCTAGTCTGATGGTGTCTCTGCTTTCTGTTTAGCAGGGACTTGGTGGGAGAGAGGGAGGTTCAAAGGATTGTCTGTAGTGTCCCAAGTACCCTATGGCAAAGCAGGAGTTAAGGTGGAGCAGACCTCCAGATCTGGTTCTGTTCAACCACAGGGAAACACATCCTCAGTAATGACGGTATTTACGGAAGAGCTCTGATGAGACAGGGCCTGAGAACTGAACGGATCACGCCAAACTGATGCTTAGCGGAAACAGTCGGTGAAAATGCGGTGGCCAGTGAATTACAGTGGTCCCCTCTCTTCAATAATTCGGAGCAATTGCATCTGAATGCTAGTTCATTGATTTCCACTCCAGTTCGTGCCCCCATGCTGGGGCAAGCCGGCTGGCGTACACAAGTTTGCTGTTGGAAGACTTGGCGACGTATCTGAAAGAGGTGCAGGCAATTCTTGCCTCCGCCATTAACAGCACAACTGTAACTCCGGCTCCACGCTAGCTCCGAAGTGCTCTCGGTGCCTCTGAGAACCGGCTGAGCACTCCCCAGGCAGCCGTCATGGATTAGTGGGTTAAGCGCTTCCATTCTGCCCCAAGGCTGCAAAATCACTTCGGGTGTTTTCCAGAACTCCTTCGGGTTTTCCTCTCCATATTTATAACAAGGGACAACATTGACAATGGCATTTTTGAAAGTAATAGGTAATCAATCGATGCCCAGCAACTAGAAGCACACACGTATATTCTTCTTAATCTTAGCATCTGGTTCTGTGGGATTGAACTGCTGGCATACATGAAACTATTATATATATATATATATATATATATATATATATATATATTGAAATCGCAGGGCAGAACAGGACACCATCTGTGCCATTCCGTCACAGCTCTTTCCTGCTGTACGGATATTTTTCTGTAAATGTACGAATATTCCAAGGTTCCAGGGAATTCCTTATTCTTCAGGATTCCCTAGATGCCCCTCCCAAGTTTAAGAGATCTTGAATAATCTCAAATAAAGAGAAAAGAAGCTGACTCTTCAGATCGAACTCAAGTGTCATTGTCAACTCTACGATAACGGAGAAGGGTCTCAGGACTGAAGCTCAGCGAGGAGCTTGCCTAAGGCCAAGCCATGGATCTGACCAGCACCAAAATAAATAAGACCTGGCGATGCACTCTAGTAATCTCAGCACTTGGGTAGAGGAGGAAGGAGGGTCAGAAAGTCAAGGTTATCTTTGGCTATATGGAGAGTTCAAGGCCAGCCTGGATTACACCAGAAGTTGTCACAAAAAAAAAAAATGAGAGCAAACAAATAAAAGATTAGAGAACTTAAGCAGGGCGTGGTGGTGGTGCAGGTCAAAAATCCCAGCCTGAGGCAGGAGAATTGTGAGTCTGAGGCCACCCTAGGCTGAGAGAGGGGGGTGCGGAGAGACCTTGTTTCATAAAACAAAAAGCAAAAACAAACAAAAAATGTAGGAAAGCGTTGGTTAAAAAAGCTTGGTGAGTGCCGATGGACGGCTTTACAGGTGGAGGATTTAATAGGGGTCGTGAGTTTTTTACAAGCTGAGTTGTGCTAAGCTCTGCTATTAAAGCTAGTAGTTCTGCCAATAAAGCCTCCTACTCCACGGAAAACACTCGCTAAACAGAAGCTTAGTCACGAGAGTAAAGAACGGAAGATGCTGAAAGGCCGAGCCCAAACTTATAAGAAGCGCTCATCTGAGGGGCTCCTTTTCCGGTTCCCTACTTCCTAAAGGAAACCAATAAACGAGAAGACAAGTGCTCCGCTTAGTGCTCAGTGTCCTCAGAGTGAAGAGATCAACTCGCCTGTCTTTCAGGAAGAGACAATGGTCGGCGGCTACTTCCATGGGATACAGAGGGAAATCACGCTGGCTAACCAGACACCACGTGCCTGTAGTAGTAGGACCCCCTGGAACTAGAATTACTAGGTGGCTGTGAGCCACCACGTGGGTGCTGGGGACCTAATCTGGGTCCTCTGGAAAAACAAGTGCTTTGAACTGCTGAGCCATCTCTCCTGCCTCAAAAATGAAAAAAAAGTAATTTTTAAAAGATTAATATATGAAAGAAGTCAGTATCAGAAAAAGACTGGAAACCCTCCCTGCCTGGGCCACATGTGACACACAAAAATGTCTGTGACATAGACTTCAGGAGGGGACAAGCACTGTGTCAAGAGCCTATGAAGAATCAGAACTCACCTGGTGCCCAAATATTTCCCCCTCTCTGCTCCGTTCCTTTTTCTTTCTTAATAAATTGTCTCTATTCATGTGTCCTTGGACCGATTCATTTCTTCTGGACACAAGAGCCCGGGAACCTCAGCAGGCGCCTTCTGAACTCGGCTCTGAACGGACATAGCAGGTAACAACACGCTTGCATCCATTTTCTGTGTTTCCTGTGTTAGCTAATGCGCAGTGTTAACCAACAGTTCAGCAGAAACTAAGGCAACACCAGGTAGCCAGTGGTCTGGTAATCTTTCTTACAGGACAAACCTGACACAGAGGAGTTTTTGTGTCCCTTCTGTTTTGACCTGTAATGATTTCTCAGTTTTAGAATCACTGGCATTAAATGCCATTTTAGATCTGCACTTACACAAACCCCAGGGGTGTGTGGGAGGGCCAAGAAAATGATTCATTAGTCTACAGGCTGGTGGCATTACTGTCCGTGTAACGGACACATAATGTGATCTCAGAATATAGGTGGGTAAATCTCACTTGACATGCATTGGAATGTTTCTAATTTTCAAACTTACAGTTCGTTTTATAACATAATCTCCTTGGTTCCTTTTCTATCACCTTTTAATGAAAATATGTAATTAGTTCCAGACAGAAATGATGGATTCTGCTGATCAAACATGAGAGTCCAGTGAGCACCATTTGGAAGGACTTTTTCCACGTTGTCATCCTAAACTGAAATCAATCCCCAAAGATTCACCCCTTCTTCAGGAAGCAAGGGAACGACCTGTTGTGAAGGCTTAGGTTCCTCAATGCCAAGTAAGAGAGCCAAGAGACTAGAAAGGCTGAGGCTGTGTTTGCAGGCCTAACTAAAACACTAGCCATGTAAGGCACTCTCATATCGATACTCGGTGACTTCTTTTATCATCTCTGAAGGACTCCCCATTGCAGCATGCTTTGGGGGTAAAGAGCTTATATACTGGCACATGCAGCTGATAATTATGTCAACCTCACCATGGCCAACTCTTGACAGCCTAAAACATTAAAGGTTTTATACCGCTAGTGCCGAATACAGCTTCTTTTATTGGCTCAGAGAGCAGATATCAATTATAATGAGGTAATAAAATTTGCAAGCACTGTTCATGTCCTGCTCTGATTTTTTTTTTTCCCCTCCCACTCTCTTTGAAATAATAACAGCAGCAAAAGGAGAAAAATCTTCCAAGCCCTAACTCATCATTGATTCTCTGAAAGCTCTGGCTTTTGTATGGCTGGGGTATCATAAAGCTGTTTACTCTCTTGGATGTTTCTGTTGGGGGATTCTTTCTAACAAAAGCACGGCTGCTGCAGAATTTCTCAAGCACACCTTGCAAGCCAGAATGCAGAGGCTCCAGGATTAATGGTTCACATTTGCATAACTATAAACTTAAGGTACTTCTTCCCAAGCCCAACTCCTCTAGACTGCACTTACTGATGAGATGCAGGACCCTCTAAAAGGGTTCCCCATCCTAAACCAATTTGTAAAGTTGTTTTGTTGTTTAAAACATTAAAGAAATTAAAGTGATCGGAATATAATTAGATTAACATTCATATCTTCCAAGTTGCTTTAATTCTAATATTAAAAAGATTAAATATCCACTCAGAGGATTAAGCAGAAACTCAAGTGCTAGCAACACATTTACATTGCCTTACTGTGCAAATTATAAACCTAATTAATCTAAAGTTTTCTACAAATTGAATTGGATATGCATTCACAGTCTAGCACAACTTTAGCTACTTAAAATTCACTCGAGCATTATTCCCTTCTGTGTGCATGAGGTGCTGCCGTGATGGAGGAACCCATTGCAATGGCTTCATTTGGCTTCTAATTGGTAGAAATTAAATCTCAACATAAATTTATGTATGGAGGGAAAAAAAATAAAGACTGTAATAATGTACATACTCAATAAGGAAACACACCCTGACCTCCCCGCCTGTTTATTTGTCCCAGATAAATAGAAAAAGTGATGAAGTTAACTTTTCCTAAACGCTTGACTGCCTTGGTTGCTCCTTGTACTGACTATCTTCAACTGTCAACTTGATACAAGCGAGTTCACCTGGGAAGATAATCTTATCTGAGGAATGGTCTGTAGACGTGTCTGTGGGGGACGGTTCTGACTGTTAACTGAGGGAGGGGAGAGCGTACTCTGAATGTGGGTGGGGCCATTCCCTAGGCTGGACTCTGAGCTGAGGAAGAGTGAAGAAAGCTAGCTGAGCACAAGCAAGCAAGCAGACAGAGCGGGTGCGTTCTTTCTGCTCCTGCGTGCGAGTGCGATGTGAGTAGCTGTCTCAAGCTCCTGCCTTAACTTTTTCAGTCACAGACTGTTTCTCCTCTGAACTGTAAGTCAAGTAAGCCCTCTCTTCCCTAAGTTATTCTCGTCAGGTGACTATCACTGCAACGGAAATCAGGCTCAGACACACCCACACACCCTGAAACTGACAAACAGATGCTCGAAAGGTTTCTTTCTTTTCCACGGCTAGCTGCTTGACTGCACCACTGTGTCCCCACCTGCTCCTGCCATTTCCCATCCTCCACGTACACAGACATGCGTTCAGGGTCTCCTTGAACGACTTGGGTCCACTCTTGCAGCTTTGGTTCAGAGGGCTGTGGCAACCTTAGCAAGTGTAGATGACCGTGGCGAAGCCAAGGAAGAAACAGACCCTAAATAAGCTTAGCGACAGAGGGAGAGCACAATGCATGATTCTGCAGTAAAGAGGGATAGAGGCCCTCGCAGGCCTTTTGGTTTGCATTTGGACTGAATACAAGGTGGTGGAATGTTTTCAAAGTGGGAGTGACGTGGTTCACGTTGTGATTACTGCGGAGATAGTAATCTGACAAAACGTGTGGACCAGCATAGGTCGGGGGGGAAGGGTCTAGAACAGAGTGGACAGGGAATGCCCAGAGCTTTGTTTTCCTGGATCTGCCTCTAGGAAATACAAGATGGCTTGTTAAAATTCTCATGCCAGGCTTTCCCAGATGAGCTGACAGTTATCATCTGCATTCATCACTATAACCCCCATAAAAAGTGAAGCAGTTGAGGAGAAATGAGAAATTACAGCCGAGATTAGCATCCGCGAGTGCTCCTTACCATCCGAGGACACTCGCTCATCACACTGCACGGCCCTTCGTCCATTTAGTCCTAACCACAGGGCGATTACAAAGGAAGCACTAGCCATTATATTTGTTATCATCCCGATAGAACAGATAGGTGTGAATTCCATCCCTGCCCATTGGGTGTTTCCTAAAATTGGTTAATATACTCGTGGTTTGACATTTGATCCCATTGGGAGGAGGAAAAAAATCAGCAGAGGGAATATTGGCAAGTTGTACGAAGAGAGTTTCTTTGGAAAAAGAAGATTCTCGGACTATTTTTATATTACGGAGGGAAACCCAATTGCATAATGTCTTAAATAAAATTATAGTTTGTTTTTCACGGACATATAATTCAAAAGGGGTGATCTGGTGAGCAATGCACTCACTCACTTCCAAGTTGTGTGTGTCCAAGCTGTGGCGCAGGGACACAGGCTCCCTTCATTCTATGGCTTCACATTGATCAAGGGAGCTTTTCCAGGTTGCCACAGCCTTCAATCTGCTAGAGCTAAACTGGCCTGAGAATATCGCTTGGTCACATGACCATGCCCAACCACACAAGGAAGGCTGGGAAATGTAGTTTTCTTCATGGGGTCAGAGCAGGCTTGGTTTATAACCATGGTTTCTAATAGGAACTCTACCAGGAACCGAGTCTAGACCCTAAGAAGGCTCATGTGTATTGACTTGTTGTCTTCAGCTTCTGCTGATGTCAGAAGAAATGGTAAGCCTTGATGATCTCAGGAGGATAGGAGATGTGTGGAGAACTACTCCCGGTGAAGTGTCTCATCCACATCTAGCCTCTAGCAGAATTCACAAATGATGCAAAGATACATGAGCTAATCAGAGCTAGGCACATTTCAGAGCTCTGTTAAGACCAGCTGAGCCCAGCCTACCTCTCCAGAGGTCCCCATGAAGGTGAGAAATCATAATATGTAATCAAAAGAACTATATGCAAGGTTGAAAAATGGCTAGAAAAATTATTATGAGAACCCCACCACCACCACCAATTAGTACTGGGTATTTACTTGTTACACCATGATAGAACCACCTTTGGCCTACAACACACCCTTTCAAGCTCTAATCCTTTCAAGCCCATCTCATTCCAAAACCCCAATTCAGTTAAACTGTCCTCATTCCAGACACTGTCACACACATCCTGGAGTATTTGCATGTGTGTTTCCACTGTAAACATGCTCTCACCATCTTGTCCTCTAACCCATGATTGACCACTGCTCATTATTCAAGTTTCAACTCCACTGCAAACCCAGAGATACCTTACAACTAGCTATTGAACCTGAGCCTCCCTGGTCATACTCTGTGAGCCACATGGACAGTCACGTGGACTGTTACACATAGGTTACACACTGTCTGGGATAGTCAATGCTCTCAGTTTTGGATCCTCCAGGTTCCCTCCCTCCCTCCCTGTGCGGACTTATCCATGAAACCAGTCTGAACATACTGTGGGCACGTGCCCTTGTGTGAGGCAGTGGGAAAGTATTGTTTTACATCAGATTGTTATCTCCTTCGACTCAGTAACAGCAGTGTTGTGTGGGTGCAACCCCAGAATTGGCAGCCTCTCTCCTGTAGAGAGGAGAGAGACTCACAAGACTCAAGGAGGTAAGGAAACATACAAGGCTCAGAAGGTTTAGGAAGTCACGAGACTCAACCCCGTCCCCAAGTTACATAAGCTGGAACAATTGCTGGGGAGAGGAGACAGTTAAGTGGGTCTGCTTACAAGTAGGGCAGGGGTTCCAGGGTGGAGCTTTTGTGAATCATCAACCAAGCTGGGGTAGAATTTTTAGTGATGCTACTTTTGAATTACCCATGCTCTTGGAAGTGGCCCCAGTAAACTCAGTGGTTCACCCGTTGAACTCGGCTCAAACCGTTTCTTTGTTCAATCATTGGTACCCTTTTCTGGGGTGAGTAGCTGTTTGCTCAGGGTCCCCTGGGAAAAGCCACGTAACACAGGGTAAGCATATCGTTTTAGTTTACAGACAACGACAAAACTAAATCATAGACGGTTCAGTGGCTGAGAGTACTTACTGCTCTCAAAGAAGACCTTGGTTTGGTTTCCAGTCCCCACGAGACAGCTCACAACTGTCTGTAACTTTAGTTTCAGGGGATTTGACACTGTCTTCTGGTCTCTGTGTGCGCTGTTTGCACATGGTACATACGCACATAAGCAGGTAACACTCATGCACATAAAATAAAAGTAACTTACTTAAGAATAAAATTTGGTTACTCTAAGGATATACTCTCTGCTTGGACACTGGGATGGGCGTTGGCGTATGTGGTGATTCTTGTTGTAGATAAACTTTTCCTGGCACACGGGTATGCTGCTTCTGAGTTACAGTAGCTGGGATGAATGTTGGGATGAACTACGGAGGCCACAGAGCTTTAAACATTTATTCAATAACACTTTTGAGAAAAATAAATTGCAGATTCCCCACACGAGATTATACATTGCCAGACGTCACTTGTCACTTCGAGTCTTTTCGCAGGTCCACCTAAGAGAAATTCTGTGCCTATATGCCCAGGTGGAGGAGCCACGAGTACAGAGACACCTGTGGTGAGCTTGGACCACCACACCAAGGCCTGGGTGCTCCTTGTCTTGGAATAGCAATGGCAACATTCCAAACCATGGCTCAGCTTAGAGCATCAGGGCAGCCCCGATGCTGGTGACTACTACATGGAGCTTGCCTTTCTCAGCAAGAAAACGGCTCTGCTACCTCCGAAGGCAGCTGAAGGAGTGCTTGGTTGGCATCTGCTGCCGGGGATACACTTTTAAAGTTTGAAGAAATGAGAAAAACTCAAAGTTTAATTTACCCGAATAAGCAATTGATGCTTTGGAGTATAATTATCAGGGAGAAGGAAAAAAAAAAAAAAAGAAGTGGGAGGAAAAAGATCAACACATTGTTTAGCATATGTTATGTTAATGGCAGGTTAGGATGGCCCACTGTGCATAATTTAGCCAAACAATTGATACCAAATTTTAATATATATATATGATTACTGCTACAGAAACGAAGCGCCAAGACAAAACACAGGAGAGCTCATAATAGGCACCCGTGAACTCTGAAGCCCTAATTACATCACGGGGGAGGGTAGGCAGTTGCTGCTGAACCAAGCAGAAAACAGGGGTAATTTGTAAACAGGTAGAGCGCCGTCCAGGTGCGCAGCATGTGTGTGGTGCGGCGGGGCCGGAAGGCTCGGGCTTCCATCTGGGTTCTGCAGGGATGGCAAGGTCCATGACCACTTTTCTCAGCTGAAAACATAGCCCCCAAGCTCTCCACAGGTCAGCTCCTGCCTGGCCTGCCCCCCAGCTCAAAAATAGAAAGTTGAAGACAAACATTTGTCAAGGAGGCTTCTCCATGCCTTATGGAATAAAACATGGGTTTCCCTGTTTCTGATCTGAAACTTGTTACTTAGTGTCTTTGCCAGGCACCCTTGAAGAGGTGAGTTGTGTCACTTTAGAGGGTGGAGGGAGGCGGGTCTATAGCTGCCCAGGCCACAGAACTGATGCTTACAGAAGACATTGGAGTTCAGATCTTATGCAGTATGAAATATGGCGAGTTGTCTTATCTGTGAGTCCTCAGTAGTGAGGACACATTGAATTGGGTGACTATTCAAGGTCATTGCAGCCACAGAACAGTCTGTGGATCTGAATCAATGAGTTACCAGGTGTCTGTTTTCTCTCTGGTAGGCGGGATTGCAAACCCAGTGACATCATGTTCATTTTGTGAGCCAGTTCTCAGAATGTAAACAAGCATCTCTGAATACCTAGACTGCAGCTTCCCTGGGATGTGACTGTCCATCTGTTTTCACAAAAGAGAGACAAGGGCACAGGCTTGAGAGAAAGTCACCAAGTCCCATGTCTCCTTTCCAGTATGTTTCGTTCTCTACATCCTGGACAGGGATGCCCAGGAGAGTATCAAGATGTTCATCTCAGCACGTCAGAAAAGGACCCAGTTTGGAAATCGTGTCTCCATGGACATGTAATTGAGTTAAGGTTACACTGGAGTAGGATAGACCCAGAATTCAACCGGACTATTGTCCTCGTGAGAGCCAGTTTACAGCTATAATCCCAGTACTTTGGAAGCGGAGGCAGAAGAATTGAAAGTTTAAGGTTTTCCTAGACTAAGAGAGTGAAACCTTGATCCAAAACAAAACAAAATACCAACAATAACAGAAAATCAAAGAAATACAGAAATACGCAGGGAAATCATGTCTCGTGACAAAAGAGACAGAACTTGAAAAGATAAGCCCACAAGCCAAGGGGTGCCCAGAACTGCCAGCTACCTAGAACCACCACCAGAACCTAGGAAGTGGCAAGAGGAAGCTACCCTAATGTTCAAAGGTTACAGCCATGCTACCTTCTTGATTTTGGATTTCTGGGCCTCGATGTCCATGAAAACTTCCATTTGTGAAATCTACCTTGTGAAACGGACAAGTCGGTCACTGGAAACTGTCTAAGACCATTTAGACGCTGTGATGGCATCTGGCATTTCACCTACAACTTGATTTGGTGCTGAATGGGTGAATGAAAGGGTGTGTGAATAACCAAACACACAAGTGGATGCACCGAAAGGTGGGATGCTGGTTGAAAACAGAAGCAGTTGTCTCTGGGTTCCTGGAGCATCTGAGCAACAGAGATCACAGAAGTTGTGTCTCTGGAGGGAGCGTCCAGCCATATTTCAGGCTGCAAGCTGCACATCTCACTGACCCTTGGCAATGGCAGTGAGCTCAGGGCAGCGCCCCCCCCCCCCATTAGACCAAATGTCCAGTGAGTGTCATTGAGTCTCGAGCTGTGTATTTCATTCTTCACTCTCAGAAGTGAAGTCCATGTATTATCTAAGTGCCCGATCCTAATGCATGATTTGCAAAGGGACATTTTTCCTAACTATCAGATTTGAAGGGGAGAAATCACCTTGTCAGAACCAGAGATGAGGAGTTTTGAATCTTACGGAACCCATGGCAATAACCTGAAAACTCTCCAAGGAGCAGTCACTGATTATGCAAAACCTCACAAAGTGTTGTCTGTTTGGTCACCTTACCAATTACACGGACAGGGTATTTTACGCTTCAAAGATTGGGCCCTTAATGAGGATCAGTCAGTTTACCAGGACCAGGGCTGGAGAGATGACTCAGTGGGTAGAGTCCTTATAGCACAAGGCTGGCGGCCAGGAGTTCAGACCCCGGGCACCCAAGAGACAGAGACACAGGATTGCCAGAGCAGGCTGACTAGCCAGGCTGGCGGAATTGGCGATCTCTGGGTTTAAGTGACAGATGCTACCTCAATATATAAGATAAGAAGGAATCTATGAAGACATCTGATGGAAACCCCTGGCGTCCACACTCATTCACACACAAACATTTGCCCCCCACCACACACATGCGCACACACACACACACTCACATGCATAGACATGCGCCAAATAAAAACAATTACCAGAATTACAGAGTTGCTAAGTGGCAATGCCAGACTCCCAAACCCATGCTCTTCAGCAGACCTGTCTGTATCCTATTCTGCTGCCAACCTCAGTCTCCTCTGTGGTCCTCTGTCTGAGCAGTCAACCCCCAGACCTTCAGGACTTTCAGTGGAAGGCTTTCATAAGTCTTCAACTTCTTCAAGCAGTGGCCAATGAGACAGTATGAGTGAAGGACACGTCTCTAGACAGAGTGCGCCTCTGCAGCTTGGATTCTTTTACCCACTCTCTTCCTTTGGTTTATAATGTTCCATACGCTTGGGGGTTACCCCTTGTTGTGACTTCCTGGCAGTAAAATTGATTGGGTGCTAAAGTTACTTCTTGGTTCTAGGAATGACCAGATAGTTCAGGCCCTCACTGCTGAGAGTTTCATAGCCTCTGGTTCACAATGATTGGTTCACAGTAAAAAGTAGCCAGAATGGTGTAAGAAGACTCGGTGGTAGACCCACCTTCTGACACTATTTGTAGTGGTGGCCAGGGGTACTTCGTTTCTGGAGTTTTCTCTATACATTTGTTCTCATCTTTCCTAGCATAAATCAGTATGGGGGGGTGGTTCAAAATATAGAAAGGGACAAGGAAAGCTTGTGATATCATTTCTGTACCCAGATCGAGCTATGCCTAAAATCGGGCCCCCTTCAGTAGTGGTCAGATCCTGACCCAATGTCTCTATTTTTCTGGAGAGGGTCTGTGGTGGAGTCATTCTTTAAATCCACTTAAACCTCACCTTTAGTTTGGATTTTGTGTCAGATGTCATAAAAAATGAGAGACGCTCCCTAGAAGAAAGCTTCATATAAACCAAAACCTAGTAGAAATGTCCAGTTCCTGGCACTGTGCCACTACTTCTGTTTATCTGATAGTTTTAATCTGTGAAGTTCCTTACGAGGTTTCCCGACACCCTCACAGGAAACAAGCTACATGCAGAGTATTGTTTTCATTTTCTTTTAAACTGATGCTGCCACTCAAAGCTGCATCTCTCTCATATCCAGACACCAGCCGTTGCAGTCAGAGCCTCTCACCTGCCCACGTGTCCAGGAAGTATGTGCCACAGAGGAAATGGCTGGGCCAAGGTACGATGGGAACTCAACATGACTACAGAAGCTGTCCCATGATGTCACTGAGTAGGAAGCTTCAAGGAGAACAGCTCTTAGCTGACAGGCAAGAGAGACAAGAAAGAGGGAGGGTGCAATGGGAGTTTGTAGAATTTTGTATGCATCATTCAACACTCCAAGGACACATGAATAGAACCATTAAAATCTATTATTTAACTTGAGTTATATTTCTACTTTTTTTTTCTTTCATTTTTCTTTTCTCTTTTTGGTTACTTTCATGGTTCCATTGTGTATTAGATAAAAGTTGCTTTGAGAAATATAGATAGGAAGAAAAAATATGGGTGTCCCTCCCTTCCTACAGAACCCTGTGAAATGATTCTTGCAAACCCTTCTGTCCACTGGAACTGTGTGCATATGATTAACTGCACACGAGCCCACAGCTTGCATGAGCAGTTAATTTGCTCCACATTTCCATGCTGCATTATAACCCTAATGATCACTAATAATAGACAAACCCACATTTTATTGAGTAAGTAATTTGAGACATTATGATTTTTATCATGCGAATAGGATTGACCAATTTACATTGGGCAGAGGGAGATAAATAACCAGGGAATCAATCTCTCCAGCAGCAGGCTCTGTCTCTTGGCAAAATGATAAGCATTGATCAGGAAAGGAGACAGCATGAGGCTGTGCTAGGCAATAAAGTCAATGAGCTTCTGTGCTCCAGCCAGAAGGTCAGTCAGAGAGCCCATGTCCACCTGCGACATGATGCAAAAGACAGTGAGGAGACCTCATCTGGGGGGACAGTGTATGAGAGGTGGGCTTTGTGGTCAGAGGCGCAGACTCTAGAGCCAGTCCTGTCTCTCATTTGCTATCTGCATATGAGCGTTCATCTGGAAATGCACCAGGAGGCAGGTGGGAGGCTGGAAAGATGGTTCAGTGTGTAAAGACACTTGCGCCACATGCCCGGTGTTCTGAGTTTTATCCCCAGAGCCCACATAAAGGTGGAAGGAGTGAACTGACTCCACAAAGGTGTCCTCTGGCCTCCACACATGAACTGTGTTACATGCATGTACACACACACACACACACACACACACACACACACACATATACACACACAGAGGGGGAGGTGTAAGAGGGAGTTTAAAGTATTTTAAAAGAGAGAGAGGTTGAAGACGTCTAAGTGTGGTTATTCAAGGGGATGTAAGTAGATGGGGAATCAGTTCCTTCCCCAAAGTCTGGAAACATAAAAGCCAGAAGGAAGAGGAACACACTACACTGTGGAGTAGATACTCTATAGAAAGAATGGTGTTGGGGGTGGGGGTTGGTTTCCCTTTACCGCTATGAAGAAAGCCACCGAGATCCTTGTGGCTGGGGTGACAATGGCGGGTTCCCTCCAGGTCCTCTGAACTCACACACCAGGAAGTTGAGGGGAGGCAGAGGCAGAGCTTGGGAGCATGTTATTTAGTGCTTCTAGAAAACTGCTTCGATTTCACCTAAAAACCAGAGCAAGAATATTTCTCTAAAGAGGAAAGCAGAATAGCTCAAGCACTCTGAAGGTGGGAACAGGAGGATCAAGAATTCAAGGTAGGAGCTGGAGAGATGGCTCATCCGTTCAGAGCCCTACTGCCCTTGCAGAGGACCCGACTTTGTTCTCAGCACCCCGTGTCAGGTGGCTCACAACTGCTTGTAACTCTAGCTCCCAGGGGATCAGACCCTCTTCTGGCCTGTGCAGAAACCTGCACTCACGTGGCATATACTCACACAGACACATACATACACATACACAAACATACATCTAAAAAAAAAAAGAGTTTAAGGTCATTCTAAGCTCAGATATGGAGTCTGAGGCCAGCATGGTGTACTGAGACATTGTCAGAAACAAAACAAAAAAGCCAAACTGACAAACAGATGAAAATCCTGGCAATGTTTTTTTCCTGATTGCAGGAGTTATATGTTATAATACAAAGTCATACTTTTTTCAAATGTAGCTATTCTTTATCCTGTGCCTTACAGACTAACATCATATATCAATAACTTTCTGGCCTTTTCTCCTATGCACGTCTAGGTTATGTAATTCCACATTTTAGCCATTTATTTTATAATTAGAACCATACTGGTTTTCTTTCTTTTTTTTTTTTAACCTAAAGTAACATCAGGAATATTTTTTCTCCTTTTCCTTATCATCCATTTTCCCACATCCAGATGTTCTTACTGAGTCCTATCTTAAGGCGAAGCCTCACTGGAGGGAATTCTTTAGGATTTATTTAATAGCAGTGCCTTTTACCATCTTAAATGTTTTGTTTGTTGCTGTCTTGGTTTTTGAGACCAGATCGCACATAGCACAGACTGACCTGAAGCTTGCTTGCTAGTTAGCGGAGGAAGACATTGAACCTCTGATTTCTCACCTCTACCTCCGAATTCTGGTACTACACAAATGCCCACCATGCCTAGTTTATGCCATGCCAGGAGGGGTGGGGGGTGAAGGGGTGGGGGGTGGGGAGGGTGGAACCCAGGGCTTCTTTCCTGCTTGCTAGGCAAGCTCTCTCCTTGCTGATCTGCACCCTAGCCCCTTGGCTTGGTTTTTGAGACTGCTTTGTTGCCTAGGCTGACCTCAAACTCCGTCACAGTTTTCCTAGGACTTCCCGAGTGCTGGGATTACAGGTGTGCGCTACAGCGTCCAGCCAAGGGAAGACAAACATAGACAAAGTATGAGGAAGGTGCTAAGTGACACCAAAAAAGCAAGGGCAGCAACAAAATGCAAGGCACCATTGGCGCTAAGGACGTGTGGCTCCACCTGCCCTGCTTCACGGGGCGGAGCACATCCCGGGGAGCCAGAAGCTGCGCGTGCCCACTCACTCATTTGAGTGTATTGTCGAAGAGGGACGCTGGGAGCACGCTGAAGTGGGTTCTTCACAGGGGAACTGGCAGTCACAGCAGCATGCTCGCCATTGGGACTTAATTAGCTTCTGTCCATTGTGGAGGGGTGGAGCTTTCTTCGGGTGGAGGAGGGTCCATCCTTTAGCTACAGCTGGCACTGCTCCCTGGCACAGCCCAAAGTCAGCCTCCCATCTTCTGCAAGGAGAGCGACTGAACTTGGAGGAGATGATAAAACGTTTCTAGATGACCTTGAAGGGGAGAGAACAACTCAACCTGACCAGAAATGTCGACGCAATTCATCTTTACCAAACCAAAGTTTGCCCTTCCTGGGATTGTCAAACCTACTGAAACCATAAGGTCTCCAGGGACTTACAGGACTCCACAACATGTCTGTTTTGCTTCAGCTACTGGGAGGTAGCAGGAGGCTGTGGACCTTGGAAACGTCTAGATTTAAATTCAGTCACTGCTACTTAGCAGCAGCAGTGTGACCTTTGGCAGGTGATACCTACCGTGTCCCAGTCTCTTCCACAAAATTGTGGTCCCCAGATCAGCCTTCCTATAAGGAACCCCGAGTCCAAGTTGGGCACAGATATTTACACCTGCAATCCCAGCAGTTGGGAGACTGAGAAAGGAAGATCTGCATGTTTCTATTAGTATATGGCCCTAGCTAGCCTTGAGGGTACACCTCAAGGCAGGACCTGTGAGGGACAAGTCATGTTTGCTCATGTTCTATTTGGACAGCTGAGAAGAGGTGACAGCATTTCTCCCTCATAGGGGACCCCTGGAACCGCCATGGAATCATTCCTGCATCTAAAAATCACCTAGCATGTCTTCACTGTGCATTTCATGGTTATTCCTTCCAGTACAGAATAAGTTCAGAGTCTTAATGGCAGATATGTAGCACGCTCATCTATTTTCCCAATCTTTCATCCAGTACAGACATTGCTAATCAACCCCACCAGTTCTTTAATCGGGTGCGGGTACTGTGTGAAAGTTCTTCCCAGAACAGAGCTCTAGGGAGTCACTGGGAGGCTTCTCAAAGAGGGAAAAGCCAAAACACACCATCATATCTTATCCCTATAATACTAAGGGATACTAAGACACTGCTCAGATAAAGCTGTACCAAAGGAAGGCTTGTCAAGAGCCTAGCACATCATTAAAAATGCAGAAACCCCGACGTTTATACGGAGATCAATTGGCAATAACTCTATGGGGCAAGACTGAGGATTAAATTGGAAAGCTGAATGTGAGGGGCACAGAATGATGACCTGTGCATTCTTCAGCAAGAAGAGGTGCCGTGTGACGGGTGTGGGCTGATGGAGTATGGTTAGGAGGCCAGGGGATGTGGTGTTTGGGGAAACCACACACAGAGAGGGAAACATGGGTGAACAAGGTGTTCATGTAACTGTTGTGATCTCTATCTGGGGAGACTGGTCTTCTTACCCCAGATAGAGTATCCACAACAGGGCAAAGAAATTCCCCCAGGTCTAGCATGGTGGCTCAAAGAGTTTCAGTAGGGTTATTTATAGGAGCAGTGTGAGGATTACTTAGAGTGCAACTTACAAGTGACTACACCACTGAAGACAATCTCTCTCTCCCTCCCAGCAACTCGTAATTGCCTACATATTCTCAGGAAGGGAGGTGCCCTAGTGTACCCCTCCCTCATAGCAAAGGCTAGTTGCTGGTATATCTTAAATGATGGACTGGGGTTTGTCGGCCACCCTCCACTGCCGAGACGGAACATTAATGAGACCCCTCCTGAGCTGATCCCCCAGGATAACCACGCCTAGCGTTCAAGAGGACAATGGCCATGTCATACTCTGAGGGACAGAAGTCTACAACACTAGCTCTAGGAATGTGGCAGAGGAGAAATGGAGAGAATGAAGAGGGTGGTGAGAAGAGCCTTCAGCACCCTCAGGGCTGGACAGCAGGCTTCCCAGCACCGGGTGGGCCAGGAGGGTCTTAATCCAAGCATCAAGGCGAGGGATGCTGGCAGCAACTTATGCTCGGTCTTCAAGGCCACTGGGGCAGGACCAAAGAGGTTTCTAGGAAGCTATGACTTTCTCTACTTCTTGACTCTAATCACAAGGCATTAAAAGAGCTGCCAACACACGACTGTTGCTATCAGTTGTTATAACTAAGGCACAGACTTCCAGTCCCACTCCCAGACTCCACTTCAACTTGCCTTGTCCGGATTCAATGGCATCAAGCTGTTGTTCCCACTTCGGTGATCTAGAAAGTTTACTGCGGCCTCCAGGTGGTGTGGCCTGGGAACTTCATGGTGCACATGTCGGGGTGGGAATGGAAACAGGATGATGGAATTGTGTGTGCTTCCTTTAAGCATTAACGCTACATTCATTGGGCCGGAGAGATAGCTCAGTGGTTACGAGCACGTGCTGCTTTTGCAGAGGACCTGAACGCAGTTCCCAGAAACTATGCTGAACAGTTTACAGTTGCCTTTAACTCCAGATCTGACATCTCTGGCCTCTGAGGACACCTCATCCATGTGCACATGTACACACATACAGATAATTCAAAATAAATTTAAATGGAATGTGGTGTGTGTGTGTGTGTGTGTGTGTGTGTGTGTGTGTGTGTACATACCACAGAGCACATGTGGAGATCAGAGGACAACCGGTAGGAGCTGGTTCTCTCCTTTTACCATGAAAGTCCTGGGGATCAAATTCTTTACCCACCCCACAGTTTTGCTGGCCTCAAATTTTTTTCTTTATTTCATTTTCCTAGGTATTAGAGTGAAATTTGTAAGTTTGTAAGTTCAAATAACCCACAGTACAGTGACTCATTGGCGGATTACAGGAGAACGATCCGCATCCCTCAGGGTTGTGGATTTGCCTTTTTTTTTTTTTTTTAAATCTTTCAAGAATCTTACTAAAAGATCGTTACAAAATGTATTTAGTGCTTTGACCCCACTATGTTTTATTTCTTAGATAATAATTTAAAAGACCATCCTGACTCCAATACGCTGCTCAGAAGAATGGGTGGTGACAATTGGGGTTACACTGAGTAATCCCTCCTGTCCTTTATAGTATTGTGCTTCCCTTCCTGTAGTTTGTAGTATTGTAGTATTGTAGCAAGGGTCAGGAGCTTCAGGGTGCTTCTCATCAGAGAAGTATTTTCATCTTTAAGTAATTGTCTTTCTTAAAACAAAGCAGGCATGACTTAGTGGAAAATATACTTGATTATAAACGTGAGGGCTAAAGTTGGGATCGCTAGAGCTCACATAACAGCCAGGCAAGCATGGCTGTCACCCACAATCCCAGCACTCTGGAAGCAGAGACAGGGGACTGTCAGGGCAAGGTGGCTAGCTAGACTAGCTGGACACCTCCAGATTCATCCAGAGACCGTGCCTCAATAAATATAGTGGAGAACTATGAGAGAAGATGCCTACTGTCAACTTTGGCCTCCATACACACATGCATGTGTACCCCCACACATGTACACACATGCACATGAAAACACACAAGCACATACAGCACACATACATACACCAAAGAAGGAAGAGGAGGAGGAGGAAGAGAAAGAGGAGGAGGAGGAAAAAGGAGGGGAGGAAAAGGAGGAGGAAGAAGGGGAGGAGGAAGAAGAGGAGGAGGAGGAAGAGGAGACATTGTCACAAAAGCATCTAAGATGTTTGATTTTGAAGATCAACATCTTTGGGTCAATCTAGAAAAAGAGCCACCAATCCAAAGAGAGTAAATAACTGGGAAGGAGGCCTAGGGCACTGAAGATGACAGTCTTGGGCTTACTCAGTGAAATTAGAGACAGAACCCTAAAGTTGGAGGTACAACTTGATAAAGCCCGAAGAACATTTAACCACTTAAAACTGAGGACATCACACACAGCCGGGCGGTGCCCAACCATCTGCATTCTGGTAGTTTGTATGTGATCCCATCATTTGGATAATCTTATCAAAACATACTGAATGCTCAAATAGATGTCAGGAAAATTACTGTCATTCCTAATAATGGTGCTTTTCATTTACCAAGAATGCCTCTCTGAGACTGAAAGATTTTCACACTGGGTATGAGGCTTTTTAGGACAATGTTTAAAATATCCTTTTCCTATAGTATGTGGGGATGCTATAGATTGGGGGGAAAGAAGACATGAAGTCAGGAGTGCATCGTAAAAGACCTTGCCTGCAGGCCCCTGCCCCGTCCCCACCAGTCAGGTAGAATCATGTGGCCTCGGCCACAGCTCTGAGTCTAGGCCTTCTACTATGTTTAGCTTCTCCAAGATTGAACCAGAGGTCTCTGGGTGGCTCACTGGCAGACAGTCACTTCTCTGGAAACCAGGCCCTGCCATGTCTGTGTAACAGTGGGACAGACAGCCTGGGAGACTTCTGTGTTCAATGAAGAAGATCCGTGAGAGGATGGAGCTCAGAGGCCCACGCTAAGCAAAAGGACACACACTGCACAATTCCACCTGCAAGAGGTCCCTAGGAAGAGGAGAATGCTGGGGCAGTGACTCTTGGTTTTGGATTGAAAACCATTCTTGGAATGGAGAAGCGTCCAAAGCCACTGAACCAGGCACTCAAAAGCGAGGAAGGCCACGTTAGGAGACAATAATACAGGAAATCTCTGTGTTTCCCACTAAATTTTGTTAAGAGTCAAAAGCTGCCATAAAGCATCATCTGTTTTTAAAAACTAGAAGGAAACACATCATTAACTCCATCATTTTAAAAAAGGTTGAATGGTAAATTTTTAATACATTTTCATATATTCTTTGAGTCTCTCATAAATTTATGCTATGCATATTTAATTTTCTAAAGACGGGGTCTCATGTAGCCCAGGCTGGCCATGAACTTGGTTTGATCTTGAGTTCTTCATCCTCCTGAGGACTGGGATTACTGCTAGATACCACGAAACTTGGGTCATAAGGCCCTGGATCTTGAACCCAGGGATTCATAACCACTCAGCAAGCATCCTAGCCACGAGGCTGCTTCCGGTCTGAGGTCTGAGCGTCACAAGTTTTAAAAGACAGGAATGGAAAGAGGGAGAGTAATAAAACCAAAGAAAAGGAAGGAGAGTTAAAGAAAAGAAAGGAGGGAAGAAAGGAGGGATGAGAAAAATGACACATCTGCCCAAATGTACTGGGGTTAGGACTCCCATCTATAGTGTGGCTCTAGCTTTCTACTTCCCTCTGGCCCCTGGCAACTGATTTATCTCACACTCTTAAGGACGTTATTAACATGGACCCATAGGACTAAAGAGCCCCCTTCTCAGGCCAACTGAAGATATACATCGCTCCCAACACAACAAGAATGGAAGGGAGAAAAGGGCCTGGGATCCTGGCTGTGCAGTCAGTAGGAGGAGCTCCATCAGTATCAGGATGTAGAGAGCCACATAGTGTCTGCCCAGGACCACACAGCATCCTCCAGGGGGATATTCACCACCCAGAACACTGCATCCCAGACAAGGGGGTGGCTACCGAGGCCCCCAGTGTGCCAAAGGAAACAGTTAGGCTTTTGCCAAACTTTGCAGCCATTCTTGAACTTTGGAAGCCCCACTGGTGTGTGTAATCTCCCTACAGACTACTGCCTGTGAATCTATTTGGAAGAGTGTTTGATCGTGACTATGAACACCCAGATGGTGAAGAAGTCCTGGCATGGGTCTGGGGAGATGGTTGGTTCATTCAGGAAAGCACCTGCCTTACAAGCATGAGCATCTAAGTTCAATCCTCCAGGACTTATACTAAAAAATATATAGATAATAATTATAATAAAGCAGGCATGTCGCTTTGTATTTGTAATCCCCACAGTAAGGAAATGGAGACAGCCAGATGCCTGGGGCTTGCTGACCAGCCAGCCTATCTTATTTGGTGAGTTCAAAGCCGGTAAGAGGCCCTATCTCAAGCACAAGGTGGACAGACCTGAGGAATGACAACTGAAGTTGACCTCTGGCCTCTATAGGCATGCGTACACATGAAAGTGCAACTTCCTTAACGTATGTGCACGCACACACACACACACAGACACACATACACACAGACACACACACACACACAGCAATGATGAAAGCATGAGTTAATACAAGCTTAAAGGCCCCTTGGGTGAACCATCCAAGCCATCCACAAGTCGAACCACGGTGTGAAGTCTACCTGGGATTTGAATATACCAAACTTAGAAGGAGAAAGGGAAGCAATAGCTCTTCTCTGCGCTGGTTTAATGGCTGCCTGTAGCACACCTCTCACTCTCAGCCCAACCACAGCTTTTTTGAAAACTATAGCGATGACATTTGTCAGATTGCCTTTCTGGATATCTACCCTAGACACTGAGGGGAAGAAAAAAACCATCGAAGAAGTCATAAAACAATTATTAAAAAAAAAATAAAAAGGACAGAGTCATAGTAGTTTTCCTAAGTATTACAGAATCATTACCATGTCCTGGCAGACATGCATTTTTAAACAATGGTTATAATAACAGAAAATTAGACCTCATTACTTATTCATAAAGTTCTGGTTAGCACTATGCTCCATTTGTAAGCGTTTACTTTTATAAATAGCATCTTTGGGGCAGACGCTGCTCTCCGTTCACTGGATGGCAGAAACCATTTTCTGGTTATTCTGGTTCACTGCCATTGCTGACCCTCTATCAGGATCACTGGGAGTAGGGGCTTGGCCCTTCTCCATCATGAAGATGTCTGTGTGTACTTACACTTCTTTTTGGATTTTCTATTTGATTTAAAGCCCTTTTGAAATTTGAAGACAGCAAACAATGTTTGATGAATCTACAACCTTTACACTAAAGAGAGAGTCAGAAGACCAATAAATCTGCAGTAGAATTAATAATTGAGATACCTAGAAGCTCTGAAGGAAGTATTAAATATGTAAAATCTTGTTGAAAAGCATAATTAAGTGCATCAATGCCTGAAGCTTTAAAAAAAAAAAAGCAAGTTTTCATTAAAGTTATAAATGTATTTTGTTGTTGTTTTTGAGACAGGGTTTCTGTCATGTAGCTCAGGCTGGCCTTGAACTTGCTATGTAGTCAAGAGTGACCCTGAACTTTCGATTCCTGTTCTCCAACCCATACATGCTGGTTTTATGAACATATGAGTAATGCTGAAAGAAATATATAATGCAGCACAATGTTTTTAAAAATATTAAGTTGACTAAAAATAAACAAAAATCTTGGTGAGCTGAAGCAGGAAGGAAGGGGCGGGGAATAGGTTTTCAGCTTGCAACCTGCATTTTCCCATCAATCATCAGTAGTCTTCAAACAGTGTGGGCAAGTGTTTAACATCTGCCTTGTGTGACTGTAAACTGGATGTGGCCACAGTTCGGACATGTCTAAAGAGACCATAAGTAGATTCTTTCACTCATTGGGACACTATCTACTTACTAGTCACTGTGCCAAATATTGGGGACACGAAGAAAAATAGAACAATGTCATATTCAACCTATGAAGATGCTATCTCCCCCCAGCCCTAAAATGTGAGCTTCTTCCGCTCAGTTTTTGGAGGAGGGTCTTCAGAAGACTCAGGCAACCACAGAAACCATTCTGAGAAACACTGCCTCTCCCCCGTTGATGTCCAACTTTGAACAGAGCACCAAGTCTACCTGGCTCAAAAGGAAGAGATGTGTACAACTCCATAATTCGTATCACAGGTCCGTATGAGAAGTGAGGTAAGAACTGGATACTCTCCAAGGGGAAGGGCAGTTACTCCCCACCCCCGCCCGCTGCAAAGGATCATGGGTAGAGGCTATCCCTTGTTATGCAACGATAGGCTATATTAGTGATAGATAAATTGGCTTGGCTTGAGGCTGGGAGGCCCAGGGCAGAGGACAAAGAATGACTTTGCTTCCTGTTATTCAACATAAACAACTAAGTTAAACACTATGGAGGACTTTCATTTCGTTACGTCATAATGTCTTCCAAATACTACTCCCACCACCTCTACTACAAGTACCTTTATTTATTTAGTCAGTGTTCATAAGTGCTTAAGCCTTACTGAGCGCTTACCATGCCCTGTCTCCTAGCAGGTATAACTCTGTCCAGTGGAGACGACTTATTGAGAGCAGAAGGAAGATACTCACCAAGGATCATGTAAACAACTGCCAGAATGGCAATCAGAAGTAATTGGCAGGGAAGAGAGGGCTGTGGTTCTGAGAGATCTGGGAATGAAGCAAACAGCTCTGGCCAGCAGAAGCTGGGGCCTGGGGTGGGGGGCATCTCAAGTTTTGTGACGCTAGGCTGAGATATAAAGGATAACCAGGAGAAAGGTGGGAAGGAGAATAAACCAGTCAGGCCATGGTACACAGAAGTGACAAAGGTCAGAGTAACTGAGGGACTCAGAAGGAATGTCAGGGCAGGCTGAAGGCTTGGATCATTAAATTAAACAAAAAGGAGTGAAAACATTTACAGGAAGGATTGCGTTGCTGGTACAATCAGTTTGGCGTGCTGAAAGGCAACAGTTGGGAGTGGGACTATAGGGTCATCAGAAAGACTACTATGTTCAAATTCAACAAAACATCAGCTTCTTAGTACCCGTGTCAGCTTAAAGCAACTATGCTATATTGTCCTCACACCCCAGAGACCAAGAGGCTAAAGGCAGTGTCAGTCAAATACGTTCCTTCTAGTTCCTCCTGGAGACTCCAAGGGAAAGCCTGCCAGCTGTCTCGCTCATTTCTTGTGGTCATAGCTGGCCATCTTCAGTGCCCTTTGACTTGACTTGGCCATCCAAGCTCTACCTGGTTTTCATGCAGCCTCTGAATTCATCTTTCCTATCTCTGCCTTTGCCTCTTACAAAAGCATATTCCCTGTTGTCTTAGAAGAAGGCTCAATCAGTCAAACACTTGCCTGGAAAGCATAAGGACCTGAGTTTGATTCCAGAGCTCACATAAAAATGCTAGCTGTGGTGGTAAGTCGCTGTAATCCCAGTGCTGGAAGGAGGAAGATCCTTGGGCTCCCTGGTCAGCCCTAATCTGATTGATAGGTTCAGGCCAACGAAAGAGCCTATCTCAAAGGAAGTAGCTGACATCTTTATGGACGACATCCATGGTGTCACTCTGACAACCACGTGAACACACACATGGACACAGACACACACAACCACACAATAAAGTCACATTCCATTAGTTTTGGAATCCTCTTTTATAGTCTGCTACTAAGACTCTGCTCTCATATTCCAGGTTCTAAGATAGCCTGTCTTTTGAGGAGACACCACGTAGCCCAAGGCTAGAAAGCCACTGTCTTAATACCAGACTTCTCAGAGGACAATATCCACAGAACTGCAACACTCTCTGAACAATGAATCTCCTTGTCCCGGAGCCAGGGGCTTTATCTTCTGAAGTCCAACCCGGGAGCATCCCATCTCCCCAGTACCTCGCTGTTCTTGGGAAGGGATAGGAATCGATCCTCCCCACTGTGCCTGCTCCTGCTCTCCTGCTTTGATGCTCTCCTATTATGTCACATAGCTCAACATGGTCCCCTCTGTGTCACCTTAGAGGCCTTCGCTCCTGTTACCTTGGCCTCGGTGGCCTCCCATAATGAATCCCTCACACCACCTCTTGTTTATGTTTCTTTCAAAGAATGACCTGAATAAGCCTTTAAAGGTTTATCTCCAGTAGTATTTCCTTTATGAGGATTCAAGGCTAGAGAAGGGTAAGTCCCAATTCCCTTGAAAATGTAGGGAGTGCAATGGTTAGGACCATAAAGTATGCCAGGACCATTGCCCTGCCTTGCCTCCAGGGTAGGCATGGGGGCAGCCACTGTAGCTCCATGGCTATCCTGAGAGTCTTCTCCATGAAGAAGGGAAAGCTTGAACGACTATCTGGCTATAAAGAAAACACACACACAAACAACAAAACAAAACAAAAACCAAACGACAACAAAAACGTAACAGTCGTAACAGTTGTCAGACACGATGGCACACACCTGTAATCTTGAACTGAGGTGGGAAGATGGTGGGTTCAAGGCCATTCTCGGCTTTGAGTGAGACCTTGTCAATAAACAAACAAACAACAACAGCCAAAACAAATCCCTGCCCAAACACACACATGAGCACATCCGCGTGTAGTCAACTCTCTGGACAAGCAGCCTTCCGTTTTTGATGAGGCCTTTCGGAGTTTCCAGTGTGGGACATTGTTCCTAATTAGGAGTGTATGTACTTGAAGCTTCACTCTCACACACTTTCTTCAGAAAGAGAGAGAGAGAGAGAGAGAGAGGGAGGGAGAGGGAGAGAGAAATTCATATTTAAAATTCAGTCTTAGGCTGATGGGATGGTTCAGCAGGTCACACTCACTTGCAACTTAGGTTCAGTCCCTGGAAGCCACAATGGAAGGAGAGAACTGACTCCTGAATGTTGTCCTCTAATCTAAACACACTCACTCACACTCACACATACATACACACTCATACACACACAAGCACTCACATACATACACACACACATACTCACACACACTAATTCAAGTTTTAAAATTCATTCTCTTGAAATGTACAATTTGGTAGCTTTTAGAATGTCGACAAGGTTGCACAGCCACCATAATCTATTTCGAGAATGCATGCCACACCAAAAAGCATTTCCTAAGTTGGTTTA
Organism: Cricetomys ansorgei; assembly: GCA_026225945.1. Taxonomy (NCBI): domain Eukaryota; kingdom Metazoa; phylum Chordata; class Mammalia; order Rodentia; family Nesomyidae; genus Cricetomys; species Cricetomys ansorgei. Next base: position 2,969,073 of record JAMJFZ010003163.1, read on the forward strand.
ATAGCCCCCGTCCTTCCTTTCCACTTCACCCTGCTGGCTACAGAAAGGAGACCCTTTCTGTTAGTTTGTTATGTGGGGTGTGTGTGTGTGCCACTGCGTACACATAGAGGTCAGAAGACAACTTCGGTGAGTCCGTTCTCTCATTCCACCACGCGGATTCTAGGGACCATATTCAGGCAATCAGGCTTGAAGGCAAGTGCCTACTTGAGCCATTTTGTTGGCTATTCTTTCTGTTTCAGTGGATTTGTCTCTTCCACCAATTTCCTCCAAGGGCTTACACAGTCCATGATGCTTTGCATCTGCCTTCTTTCACTTGGTATGATGCTTCTGAGGTCCATCCGTGGGCATGATCATAACCCCATTCTTTTTTAATGCATGCTTAGGATCTGTGTCAGGAAGCCCATTCATGCTTAGACGACATAGGAGGCCCTGCCTCGGATGCCATGACCCCCATCACCCACCCTTCATGCAGTTGAGCACTGTGGATGATGTTTGTCTCACCACCCTCCCCCCATTACTCCATTGAGTAAACAACTCCAGGAAATCGTGCCTAGCTTTCATCTGTCCCATGTGTCAATGGCAAGGAAGCTAGATGCTGTAGCGTCTATGATCTATCAAGGGTCTGCAAAACACTCAGAACTGAAGAAAGAAATGCAACGCATAAATGCAAAGAGAGAGTGATAATTCTTGCATTACACTGCTCCAGGGACTTCAGAAAGATGGACTGTGTTGCCATCCACTGCTTTCCAGTTTTCTACTAGGTCAAGTGCACGCTCATAACTAATGACAAAGCTGGGGGGCCACAGAGTTGTACAGGACAGTGCCAGTGAGAGTGATGACGGGTTCTCTAGGTTTCCTTCTTGGTTTTCAATAAGCCAACAGCACTGTGTGCTTGCTGTGCACCCAGTCCTGGGCTGACTGCATTCCAGACATTCTCATTTTATCCTCATCTCAGAGCCCACCATCAGCTCTCACATCAGATGCCCTTGATGGATGAGGAAACTGATGCTTCCAGAAGGGACGTCACATGCAGAGTTGGCAAACACGGAAGCTGGTCCTGTGGTGGTCTGTCCCAGCATCCCTGGATGCGTCTTAGAAAAGCCGCTGACATGTTGTACCAGATCCAGGCTGGTTGGGAGCTGTTGCCTCCTGTGGCCTCCCCTCTTGGGCTCCAGCCCCCTACATTAGAGCTTATTATTTGGCATAAATCACCCCTCCCAATTACATGAATGCCACCGCCATTAACACTTGTAATTAAAACTGGGACGGATATCCTGCATGCCTGCCCCCTTCCCGCTCCTCTTTGTCCTGCTGTGGTATTATTGGAGAGAGAATGAACACTCATGGAAACAGATGCTTGCAGAATATAATGGGCTCAGCTCCTCAGAGAGCAGGCTGTAAGAGGGCGCAGGGAGCAAACTTAAAGGAGACAGCTTTATTTACTCACGGCTGGAGCATGACAGGAAGTAACAGGGAAGCCAAAAGGCTCAGTCATGACAGGGACTTGACTTGCATGTTGTAGAAGGTTCTAACCCCTTGTGACTACCCCCGCAGACTCAGCATCAGCTTTTCCTACTTGTGACGTTTTTCACACACTTCTCACTAAGTACGCCTTAAGTTGATCCTGGATGACAGCTCTGTCCCCAGCCCTAAGAGTCTCGCCTCTTACCATCCATTCTTCAGCAAAAGTGATGGCTTGGTACATCCTGGCTTCTGCTTTGGGGCTTCCCTCTGCTCGGAGAATGTCTGCCACTCTAGCCTTCTTTGTCCCTTGCTTGTCATTCTCCTAGTCATCCTCAAAGTAGAGTGGTCATAATGGCTGTCATTTGTCCAGCATTTACTGGGGAATGCAGATGGGTATGCCTGTGTCATTACCCTCAGAGCATTAGAAATACGGGTGCTAGGGCTGGACCCATTCGATCTGGTATCATAAAATCCTCAGCCTCCTTGTAACTGTTGTCCATTTTTTTCTGGCCACTTTATCAGGATGGGGTCAACACAACCTAGACCCAGTCCCTCATCTGAGTCTCTGTGGTTGGGACTCCGGATGAACTCAGACAGCAAAGACGCTAGATGCTTCTTCGCTACTGTCCCTCTAAATTAAAGTTTGCCTTTCCCTTGTTTAGGACACAAGCTGACAAAACATTACAGGCATCTGAGTGTGCTTGCCTTTCCTGTGTGTTGCTGTGATAACAAACCCTGACCAAAAGCAGCTTAGGGGAGGAAAGGATTGATTTGGTTTACACTTCCAGATCACGGTCCATAATGGAGGGAGTCAGTGCAGGAGCTCAAGCAGAACTTGAGGCAGAAACCTTGGAGGAATGCTATTTGGTATCTTGATTTCTGGCTCACTTAGGCTCATGCCCAGCTAATTCCTAATACAGCTCAGAACCATCTGCCTAGGGAATGGTGCTACCCACAGTGGACTGGTTCCTATTCTACCAATTAACAATCTAAATAGTCCCTTACAGACATGCCCACAGTCAAACTGATAAAAACAGTTACTCAAGCTGAGACTCTTTTTTTTCTTTCAGGTGATTTTATGCTGTGTCAAGTTGACAGTTAATGCTAAATAAGAAACTGAGTTTGTAATCATGAAATCATGGGTAGCTTCCTATTATAGCTAGTAATCTCAAAATATCATTTTTTCCTATTTCTTTGATAATAATAGATCCACCACTAACCAACTCTGTGTATGTGTGTTAGTGTGTCTGCGTGTTTGCAGCCACAGCACGTGTGTAGCAATCAGACAACTTGCTGGAGTTGGGTCTTTCCTTCCATCCTGTAGATCCTAGGGCTGGGACTTATGAGATCATAGGTTTTCATATGCTGATGACTGAATTATGATCCAACTAGCATCCTTCGTGAGCTTGTTTGTTTTATATTATGCCCATAAGACACCTCTGTGAGGAGTGGAACTAGGTACAAAAATGGCTGAGATCTCCAGAATGCAGTGAGTTTCTCCAGAGCTGAGCAGAGCAGAGCAGGGATCCTGTGCCTGTCATCTTTTGGAGCTCAGTTATTCCGAGAATGCCAGACAAGCCAGGAAAAGCACCAGAAAGGCTCAGATTGCACAGAGACCTGAAGATGGCTCTACACTGCCTTTAAAGGTATATCACTCACTCACTCACACACGCACTCATGCATTCGTTCAACTGATTCATAATCGGGGCCTTGTACTTGTCATGTTGGGCCAACACACCAGATATGGCTCTGAGTGAATGGAACAAATACCCATCTGCTGCCGTCCCTGAAAAAGGCTTTCTGCAGCTTCCACTCCCCCTGATCTTCTATTCACGCTTCATAACTTGGGGTGACCTATTTAGTTATCCATGATTCAATGTCAAGAATCCCCTTAGAGCCCTGCCAAGCTAAGCTCATTAACATAACCCTTCCCTTTTATAAACAGCGTGTCTTTGGCTTTTTATATTTTTGTGGCAGAACTGAACGTTGCAATCTCAAAGTGGCCGCTTACATTCAGGGAGATTCTATCATGGTGGACACACAGGAGGGTGCCCTTTGTGGGGGTGGGGGTGGGGAAGAGCTTGAGGCAGTGCCTTTCCCCTCATACCTGCCTAGAGCTCTGTACTGCACACAGGATTTGATTCTCTTCCCTTTACTTGTTGATTCACTGTCCCATTTTACACCTATTTGCCTGGGATATCCCTTGTCTATCTCCCTCTTTCTACCCAGCAAAGTTGAACAATGAGACATAATAAAAGTCATGAGAATCACAACTAATACTGACTGGCTACTTCTTGTTGTCTTTTAAATTGGTGAACGTATTTATTATTAGTGCAATTAATCACTTTAAGTACACTGGGGCAGCGCTTTCCATCACCCTTAGGTTAGAGGTGAAGAAACCAAGGCACTAAGAGGTTTATGCTCATGGAGACACAGTCAGCCAGTGACAGAGCCTGGATTCACACTCGCTGGTTAAGACGGATGCTACACACGTAAATGCAAGCACCCTTCAAAAGCTACCTTCTCAAGCTATCTCCTTTACTGCTCGGACAAATTTCTCAGTCCTCTCAAACCAGCCCTAGGGTCAGGTACTGTTCTTGTTCTCTCCCTGGCTGATGCTGCGTTAATTGTAATCTTTCTGTCCATCCTTTCTTCCTGCACCATCGGGCTACTGTTAAGCACTGTTCCCAGAGATGGAGCTAGCAGGTTGTGGATGTTCATGACCGATAGGTCCAGTGAGCTGCAGCTCAGGGAGAGAAGAAAGGTGGGAGGTAGTGCCACCTGGCAGACGAAGAATGCATGCAGGAGCCGGTGGAACAGTTCAAAGGGGAGGGCTACTGAATCCTGTGCGCTGTGTGCTTGAGCACTGGCTACTGAGTACTCACATGCCCATGAGATAGAGGAGAAGATTGAGGTTTGGAGAAGCATCTTAACTGGCCCAAAATCTTAAGTGAGGTCATGGTAGAACTGGGTTTTGAATCTGTTATGGAAATTAAACTTGGATCTTCTACCACAGCTTTTTCCTTTCCGTTCCACCACTATCCAGAGGCTGGAGATCCGCCCTTCGTGGAGCGCCTAAAGAGCTTACAGTCTGCGTTTCCTTACTTATCTAAGACATATAATAAGCACTTTTACAAATGTGGCATACACCAACCGCTCTGGCTTTTTTATTTTTCTCTCTTTAAATGGACTATTGTCTTGTGCTAGTCCCAGCTTTTTATTTCATTTTTATTTTTTAATTATGTGTGTATCTGAGTACGGATTTGTGCATGTGAGTGCAGTGCCCATGGAGGCCAGAAGAGGGCGTCAAATCCTCGGGAGCTGGCGTTACAGGCGACTGTAATAAGCCACCTGATGTGGGTTCTGGGAAATAAATTTAGGTCCTCTATAAGAGCAACAGGTGATCTTAACCATGGAGACATTTCCATCCAGCCATATTCCAACCTTTTATATTTTTACTCCTTGTGTTTTCATTATGATGGCTGCATTTGCGGGGAACTCATATCCAAAGAACCAGCTTTACCACATAACCATATACTGAGATTGAGAGAGAGAGAGAGAGAGAGAGAGAGAGAGAGAGAGAACGTGCAGACCTTGATTTACTGTGCCTGGGACTCAGGAGCTCTGCTTAAGGAAGCAATGCCCTACTTTGATTGGGTGAACATTATACATTTGAAACAATCTCTTTGGCTTTGATAGACATGACCTCAATTCTGACAATTATCTATTTAATTGGATCAATACAGACAGCCTACTCCCCCAAACCACTGATTCAATTAATCAGACCATTGTCAAATCTCTTCTTCTCTTGGGGTCTGTGTAGACACAGACCAAGTGGCAATTTCTCCCAAGATAGGCACTGAAGTCAATAGTCCCCTTTTGGATGAAGTATCTGATTGCTCACAAATTACACAAATCACATCGATTGCTGACAGATCACAATGTTTATGGAGCACTATTTGGCTTTGGCTGCAGAGGATGGCTGGTATTTAATTAATGACTGTCGGATATAATATACACCATTATAATGACCAGGAAACAGTTGCCTGCTGACTTTATACAACAGAACAAATATTTTGCAACTACCATCAGTGAGGATAGAATCAGTGGAGACGCCATGATAGAACATAAAATAAAATGTCATTGCCATATTTAAGCTGGAACATTCATGGAAGCCATGATAATTCTGACTTCTAAAGAATTTGTTTCTGTTTTTATTTTTGCTTTGACTACCAGGAAACTATACAAATCTTTAGTGTAAGAATATTAGTTTATTGCGTGCTGAGGCTTGCAAAATATGCACTTTATCTTCCTGGTTTTTTTTTTTTTTGCATGTAATACTACTGCTTTGTTGTGTATTGGCCCTACAGGCTAGATGTCAGCCAACTAGAGCCTACAGACAAAATCCAGCCCTTCTGTCGTCTTTGTACGGCTCATGGGTTTAGTATAACTCCTCCATGGTTTACTATGCAATCATGGAAAAGTGGAAATATTTATACCAAAACTTGTAATAGCAAAGGATGTATTGGTTTTAATGGTTTTTGTTTTACCAAAACAATAATTTTACCAAAAAAAGCAAACTAAGACTATAATTTGATAGCACACAAAAATCAAATTTTGGTGTCCATAAATAAAGTTTTATTAGAACACAGCTAAGCCCATTGAGTAGTATGTTGTTCATGGTTGTTTTTGCACTACAAGGGCAGAGTTGGATAGTTGCAACAACTACAACAGAGAATGAGAAAGTCTGAAGTATTCACTATGCAGCTTTTTAGACAAACAGCTAGCTAACATGTTTTAGGCTATCTCCAGTGTTTGTAGGCCCAGTATGGAATGGTCATATAATTAACCATCTAGATAACACAGAGAAAATATATATCTATCCAGCCTGTGGCTAACGCCAGTGTGTACCTTATTTTCCCTGATTAAGCTCTGGAGGTAATACCACCCAGGGGATCCAAGAAAAGTGCTGCCTTAGAAGAAATACACAGCCTACTGTGTTCACTTTCAGGGGACTGAGAGTAGGTGCCCTGCCTCCCCTTAAACCTCCAAGGGGAAGGGTTGAGCCTATCACTCTAGAAGAGACAGAAGTAATGGGGCAGGAAAGTCATGTTGACAAAGAAACGTGTAAATGGTAGCCACAAAACTGTAGGAAAATGAGCATCTGTTTAGCTCAGACATGACAACAGAGCATGCTAGATACATGGAGACACATCAAAGGTGGGAGAGGAAATTTTGGAATAAATAAAATGTGAAGTGATAAAGATTAGGGACATCTGTAAAGTTTATTTTCTTGACCTAAAGTTTCCTTTTAAAGTGGGAGGTAGAGCCACCATCCAAAAATCACTGGGGTGGAGATGGGGATCTAGAGACCAGGGAAAAGGATAAAATGAACTACACAAGTCCCTGTTCACCAGTGACCGTAAGGTGGGCAGAGGGCTATTAGCAGCAGAGGGCACCCAGATGAGACATCACCTTCTCCCTTTCTTTCTGTCTTCCTTCCTTTCTTCCTTTCTTTATTTCGCTGTTGTTTTTGTTTTTGTTTTTTGTGTTTTGGTTTTTTGAGACAGGGTTTCTCTGTTGTAACTTTGGATGTCCTGGAAGGAAGGAAGGAAGGAAGGAAGGAAGGAAGGAAGGAAGGAAGGAAGGAAGGAAGGAAGGAAGAAGGAAGGAAGGAAGGAAGGAAGGAAGAAGGAAGGAAGGAGGAAGGAAGGAAGGAAGGAAGGAAGGAAAGAAGGAAGGAAGAAGGAAGGAAGAAGGAAGGGAGGAAGGGAGGAAGGGAGGGAGGGGGAGGAAGGGAGGAAGGGAGGAAGAGAAAGAAAGAAAGAAAGAAAGAAAGAAAGAAAGAAAGAAAGAAAGAAAGAAAGAAAGAAAGAAAGAAAGAAAAAGAAAGAAGGAAAGAATCTTAGGAAGGTTTTGCAGCAATGGCTGGAGTTGCCAGAACCGAAGGCAGCCATGTTTACATCTTCATACCATGGAAAATTGAGGGGACGATGCAGAAAAAACACAGACATCTTGAGAAAATTTAAAGACTCCAAAGTGTTTTTCCATTCAGGGACAACAGAAAACAGGAAAACATTAATAATGTGTCCATGCCCGGCTGCTGGCAGAACACTCCCCAGGAAAGTATATTTTGATATAAATCAGAAGCTGGGCACAGTGTGCTCCAGCCCGATGTGTTGTAACCACCCCTCCTGCGAGCCCATCTCGGGAAGATGTTGAAAAGCTTTCAAACTTGACAAAACCCAGGCCCTTCCTTAAATAGCACTATCCCTTCCTTCCCAGAGAGGGATCTTGCTCCCTGCCAGCTCACAGACCCAAGTCAGGGCTCAAGCAGGGAAAGGAGGAAACGTAGGCGATGGCTCAGCTCCCTGGTGACTCTCAGGAATTGACAGACAGTCTCTAAATTACTGCCCGAGAGGCATGTCCGATGCCAGCTGAGGAAAGGACAAGAGGAAGAAAAGAAAAAAAAAAACAAAAACCTTGGAGTGAGTAGAGACTCCTCTGGTCCTTTACGCGAAGGGGGTGCCTCTAGTGATCTTCTTAGTTACTAGACCCCGAAACCAAGTGAAAACCTGTGATTACAAACACCTGAGAGAGGCACTGAGCTAATGAAGAGCTGGATGGGGACAGCCTTCCCTATGTAGGAGGCAATTTGACAGAAGAAGGAGGAGGTGGGGGAGAAGGAGGAGGAAGAGAAGGAGAAGGAAGAGGAAAATGAGGAGGAGGAGGAGGAGAAGGAGGAGGAAAATAAGGAGGAGGAGAAGGAGGAGGAGGAAGAGGAAGAGGAGGAGCAATGAGATAATAACTGTAACAAATGAACTCAAAATCACTTATCACTTTGCTTCTTGAAGCTCCCAATTGACTTCAGATCAGTTGCACTGAGATGCATGCCCAGCTCCAGGGAGACCTCAAGTGTTGGTACAAGACTTATCCTTGGTGAATGGGATTGAGAGTGCCAAGTCCTGACACGGTGCAGAAGAGTCAGTTAGAGTCCTGGCTTGTAGACTCGTTGGCACTCAAGACCCTTGTCACAGACGTCTGAGTTTGTGGATGGGTTGCACTTTCAGAAGAGCTCACGGGGAAAGAGAAAGAAGACACAGGGAAAACTCCAGAGACGATGAGTTATCAGAAGTGAGCAGAAGTCAGCTGTGTTGGGGGATGCTGTTCTCTTGAGGTCAGGTATACTGAGGCAGGATGCTCCTCTCCCCAGCAGAGCCTGGCTGTAGATCAGAGGCTTTTTATTTGAAGTGAGAGCCTGACACTGCGCAAGGACTCCAAGAAAAGCCCTCTCCCTGGCCCTGAGCTGAAGTGGCAGTCCTCTCTGTCCCCGTCAGGCACACAGCCCACACCAGATCTGAGCCTAGGGATTCAAGACAGGAGAGAGTCTGAAACAGGAGACGGTGTGAGGAGTGTTTTAGGGAAGGCTGCCGGTGTGTGATGGTGTCCGCCTTCAGCCAGGCTTACAAAATGGCAGAGTCTGCCACTGACTAAAGAGACGTGCTGTGGGGCAGGAGTGAAGGGATCTAAAGGAAAGGGGGCTGAGTTGAACACGTGCTGTGTTCCTTGGTGCTGGCTTGCCTCCAGGAGAGGAAAAGTGCTGCTGAGCGCTTAGTAGACCTGACCTTCCAGCCCTTTGCAGACTCCTGCTTGGAAGCGCACCGACGAATCACCGCCACCTCTTAGTCCTTACTGCCTTGCCCCAGACCCACCCTCCCAGCCCTTCTACATCCTGTTGAGCTATGGGCGAAGTCCAGTTTTAGCATTCTTTCCCACTGCGCCCTGTTCCTTCCGTCCCTACCCAACTGGATCCATGTCTTTCTTTTTTCTGCCACTGTGATAAAATTCTCTTGACAAAAGCAACTTAAGAGAGAAGGGGAAGATGGATGTGTGCAGATAGAGGCGGAGGTTGGAGTGTTGCTGCACTTCTGAATCACCAAGAGTGGTCAGGAAGTGCCAAAGGGCCCTTGTGCAAACAAGGGTGGAATCGGCTCCAGAACTTTCCAAGAAGGTATGGCCAGGCTTTGAACTAAAAATATCCTCTAGTGTTATGAGAGAATACAGCCTGCTGCTTTGAGTTACCTGGTTCGTGACCCTATGTCATGGCAGCCACAGGATACTGAGTACCTGCCACCATCCTTGGGTACCAGCTCCTGGTTCCTGTGACCTGGCCCGTAGTGTAGGCAGGAAGAGAGTCTAGGGGAGGCTGTGTTCCAGTTCTACTCAGGGAACAACAAGGGGTTGCGGACTTTGGTCTGGGGTAGGTAGGCTCTTGGGAACCTTATCTGGAGGTAGCTTAGAAAGGCAGAGAGAGGAAGGCCATAGGTAGTATTCAAAGCCAAGGTGAGCCATCCAGAAGACAGGGCAGGCCCTCAGTCTCGCTGAGCCTTCCACCTCCTCACCCGGTCAGATGGAAAGAAAGGCGGTGTGTGCTTCTTCTCGCCATTTCTCCTAAACTTTTATGAAATGTGAGTGATTGTGAAACAGCAATTCCTTTCTGAAACCCAAGGGGTGCCCCTAACATCACAAAGGCAGAATTAAGCTGTGAAATTAACCCCCCCACCGATATAAATAATAAAGTCTCTCATTGGTGCCCAGCCCCAGCCAACGTAAGGAAAACCTGAGTCCCTGCTGAGCCTTTTTATTACTTGAGGTATATGGAGTCTCTAATTTAGGGCTAAATATAAAACTAAAGCACACACAGCTGGACTTTCAAGTAGTTTCAAAGCACATTTAATACCTTCCCTCGAAACTTCCAGAATCTGAGCAGCCCTCGCTTTGCAGCAATGTAAACAGAAGTCGGGCGGACCTAACCTAACGTATGGGATTCAAAAGGGTATTTAAGAGGGGTGGGGAACACACAGGCTGAAGGCCCGCAGCCATCAGAATGCTGACCCACCGGCACATGGTGTCCTTTGCTTTGTGGGCTATAATAGAAACCAGCAGAGCTTGGTAGAAGGGGGAGGTTGGGAAGCGTGCGTGGCAAGGAGGGCTGCCTCTAACCACAGCTTTGTCTGCCCCTATGTGCTTTTCAGCGCCGTTCCTACACTCCTGGGCCAATGGAAAATGAGAAAGAGTCAAGTTCGACTGGCAGACATGAATGGATTCTCTGTTACCCCCGAGGAATTCTTCTTGAGGAATCCAGGGTACTCGTTTATGATTTTGTATTGCCAGATAGTTTAACCAATCTGCTAACGACCCCTCAAGTCTCAGGCTTCTGTGTGCTGAAGGCGGTTTTAGGTAAATGTTATGTTATAATTGAGATATTAAATGTTGTTCAAAAGGCTCTTGAATTGAAGGTGTGGTCCCAATATAGTGCTCAGAGGCAGAGCTTTTAGAAAATGACTGAACCATAATGGCTCTGGCCTAATCATTGGTTTAATCCACTGATATTCATATTTTGACAACATTATGTATGGGACACAACAGAGATTAGGAGATTAGACCTACTTGGGGGAGGCAGATACCAGGGAGCATGACTTTGAAGGACATACCCTGTCTCTCTCCCTTTCTTAGCCCTCCCTGTCTTGCTGCTTCCCAGTCTCCCTTTAGTGAATGGCTGGGTTCCTCCATGCTCTGATCCTGAGACAGCAGCTGAAAGCTAAGGTACACATCCTGAGATAGTGCAGGAACACGTCAAGGAAAACCAAAGTCCTCGTCTCTCAGAATTGTCTGCTATGGAGAGACAAATGATGAAGTGCATAGACACCCAGATAGCTACAAAATGCAGCTACAGGTTCTTCAGTATACTTCCGACCAGAGGTAGAGTCTATGTCCCCTGCCTTTCATCCCAGTGTGTCTGGGATGACTAATAGAATAGAGTAAGGTGAATGGAAGTGTTAGGGCAAGCCGGGCGGGTTTCTAAGGAACCACGAGACACGGACCGCTGTAACATACATGAAGCATTTATTTGATACCGGCGCGCTCCGGGTCCCGCCTATCCCACGCAGGAGATGAGCATGGCGGGCCTCGATCCCCTCCCCACCAGCCCTTTTATCCGGTTCAGGGTTAGGGGTCTGGGGATGGGGGCTCGTGCAGCTGATTGGCTCCGAGCTCTCGGGAGTTTCGCGCGCGCGGGATCCAGGGGCGGTGTGGTCAACCTGTGCCCTTGGAAGCCACCTTTGAGACAGGGTGGCGCCCATGGAGCCCGGGAAGGAAGAATCCCTGCTGATATGCAGGAGGGAGGAGGCTGGGGAAGAAGGAATCCTGTTGACAGGTGTTAAGCTCAATGGTCATCTTCCCTGTGGGTGGGGAGGAGACTAAAGAGCGCTGTTAATGGCCGTGTTTAGGAAGGCATTTCCCCCTATATGTGATTGCATTTCTATGTTTCATATTTCTTAAACCCTTTCAGAAGGATTTTCTGTGATGTTCAAGGTCAGGTCAGAGACAACCTTGCCAGGTCAGCTATATGGTATATGTCCCATGAGAGTCAACTTCATCCAGGCCACCATGCCAGAGAAGTCACAGGCTGAACCCCAGTGAGCAACTCGCTCTGCTGCTCCACGTGAGACACCGGAAAAGGGAAAAGCAATCGTAGGCTAGCCCACCGGCCAGTCACTCAGTGACCTCCACCCGTGGCCACCAGATTGAGAGATAAGAAAAGGCAAGACCTATCCCAAAATGTGACCCGGAAAATGGCGGTATTTAATAAAACAGTGGTTGTTTTCTGCTAGCGGCACGTGGAGCGCTTTGTAACTCGGGAACAGAGAAAGAGCAGGGGCCAGGCCCGAGTGACGACGGGATAAAACGAAACCATGCACGCTAACATTCCCGGTGCGGAGCCAGCTCTCGGCGGATGTCAGATCACGTCCCGTTCCTTGTGACAATAGACTTTGATTGCCTTTCAGTTTCACTGCCTATTTTTATACTGTGCGACACTAAATCATAAATTACAAGCAGCTTAGCAGCCTCTGGTTCTTACCAAGCACTCCGGGTTTTATTGGGCTCTCAAAGTTGGAGAAAGACACACATGGAAATCGGAGGGGCTCTTCTTTGCTCTCCTCCTCTGAGGGCTCTGGAAAGAGGTTCCTTAGTACCAAAGTCCTAGGTTCTGAATGTGCTTCGGGGCCCCTGTGGCAGGCATGGCGAACTGGGAGCTTTTTGCCGGGAAGTTTGTAAGTGATTTTCTGAGCAGTATCAGTTTTCCTTCCTAACCGGCACAGATCTGTGAGCTATAATGTGTTCCTGCATGAGGGAGGGCAGGCAGCCTCCCTTGGCAAATCTCACCATGAAGTTATTTCTCAGATTCGCATCTAGAACTGGTTGTATAACTTGGTGATTGCCAGGAAGCATTTGGGAGCCAGATGGGCCTTGGCATGATTCCTGGCTCTTTTCCTTCCAGATGGAGAGAACTCGGGAAGATTTTTGTACTGTTAAAAATCCTCAGTTTACACCTTTGAGAAATGGGAAGGATCATTGTGCCTTTTGGCAGAGCAGTTATGAAGACTAAATTGGGTACGTTTAGTCGGAGCTCACAATAATTTTCCTACTAACACTATGCTCATCTCTGGAGTCTGACCTGGTGGAGGTTGTTGGATTTGGCACATGAAAAGTCAAGACGCCTGATGAAATTAGAATTTCAGATATACAAAGAACAGCGTGCTGGTATGTGCTTAAACGTTCTGAAAGCACCGTGACCTGATACTGAACACATTTGCTACTTTTCATAAAGTAAAATCTCCCTGTTTTCCTACACCCGCCTCTGCCAGATTATCCTCAACGATATTTACAGCGAAGAACAGTCTTTTCGCCGTCTGGATGCATAGGTCACCCGAGATCTGCTAAACACAGGCTCCCGTCTCTCTTTTCTCCTCTTTAATGCAAACTCCCATCTTCCACCTTCCTTCCTCCAGCCTCCAGCCTAATTCTGAACCCCGAGTAATGAACATTAGCTGGAAGGATGCTCTGGAAAAGACGAGCTGGGAAAGTTTCTCCGGAGCCCCGCTGCAGCATTTATTACATAACCAGCTCCCCACAGCAGCATCCTGAGGTTCGCAGTGGAGAAGCTTCCATTTGTACCCTCTCCAGCTTCCTCCGGTGCAGCAGCCCCCTCCTTCCACATCCCCTCCCCTTCTCTCTCTTCATGCCTGAGGTCTGGCTCCACTGGAAGCCACCCCCACACACACCACTCGCTCATTTTTTTCCACGTAATATACTGCAGTTTATTACATAAGTGATTTATTGCATGTGTCTTAATGTATAAGGGGCAAAAGTTGTTTAAAATAAATCCAACTGAGAGGATAATCTCTGTGGGCAAAATGTACTTGGACTTAATTTCTCTACTGGGTATTATACACTATATAATTGCCTTAAACAGAAGCTGCACACACAAATTTAGCTTGGCACCGATATCTGGCTACACAGAACACTCAAGTTACACGCTGGGTTCTGCTACAAATCCTTTGCTCCCCCGGAAGAAACTCAACAGTATCCCTTAAAGAAATATTCAGCCTGCCTCTCCTGCTGAGATTGGGGGGGGGTGGGGGTGGGGAGTAGGAGAGCAGCCCATTGTTGCCTGGATGGAGGGGGTGGGAGGCCTTTGTCTTGGGAGAGAGGACAAGGCTGCCAGTTTGTCTCTAAGCAGATCTGGTTCCTGAGATTCTGTGGCTCCCTCGCTGGCCCTGGACATGGGATATGCACTTAATTAAAGTTGATGGTGGCTTGCCCTTCTTTCTCCTACAGATTAATTAATTAATGTATTCATTGACTCCTTCATGCATTTATTCATTCTACAAATACTCTCTGAGCCGCTGCTCTTGGGCCCCTGGGTGGTGGTGGTTCCTGGGAATACCAGAGTGAGCCACAGACTGTTCCTGCCTGCACCTAATGGAGAGACGGCCAGTCATTAAGCTATCCTACCACACACCATGGGAGACACGTGACAGTGAGAAGAAGGATAGGTACATGGCACTATGAGAGCCTGTAGAAGACAGGGAAGACACCCAAGGGAATGGCTTTTAGTGGGTGTTATTTGTTAGCCATTGCTGCCATAACAAATAAATCCAAACTTAGACACTTAAAGCAGCTCCACTCTCTATTATTGTGGAGGTCAGCAGTCCAAATGTATCCTCAAGTCCATGTGTCAGGGAAGCTGGTTCCTTCCGGAAGGCATAGGGGAGAAATTAGTTCCTGGCCTTTGGCCTTCTAGAAGATACTGGCCCTTCTTAGCATGTGCCACTTCCTCCAGCTATAAAGATGAGAAGGTCCAGCCAAATCCTTTGCCTGTGCAACTCCCTCTGATTCTTCAGCATTTCTGTTTCCCACTGCAGGAAACTGGTGGTAAAGCTGGGCCCAGCAAACCATCAAGAATCATCTCCAAGTTGAAGGTCGGCTATTGAGCAACCTTTGTTTCATCTCTAAGTTTAACTCCCTGTTTGTCACATAACTTAAGACATTCATGGGATCTGGGCAGTATGCCATAGACATTTTGGGAGCTATTGTTCTGCCCAGCACAGACAGGACCTAAAGAGCGAGAAAGAAGTTGGGGAATATCACAGGCAAAAGTGGAACCTTAGTTCCACTTAGTGGGTATGGTGTTGATGATGAGTTGCTGAGAGATGCCTGGGAACCCAGTTAATGGGGCTGGAGAAGCGAGCAAGTAACAAATCCTTAGAGAGTCAGGTCAGCCATATGAAAGGTCTGCTCCTGGTCCCAAAAGCCCAAAGAAATGAGCCATTTATATATGTCACTTGAGGGACAAGACACTCAGCCATTACAGGTGCTGTTGCTTTACTACTCACTAAGGGACAGACAAGGTGCTGCCAATTAAAATATGGCGTGTGAGGGGTGGTGGGGGCATTCCTGGAATCTCAGTACTCAGGAGGCAGAGGCAGGAGGATTGTAAGTTAGAGGCTAGCCTGAGTTACATAATGAAATTCTCTCTTAAAAACTAATGGCCAACCCATTGCTTTTCTCATTGCTGTGAGCAAATACCTAAGAAGAAGCAAGTGCACTCCCAGTTGAAGGGAACTGTCCATGATGGCAGGGAAACCATGTCAGTGAGTGTGAAGCGGTTGGTCATATATTATCAACAGTCAGGAGGCAGAGAGAGACAAACCCTGGTACTCAGCTTACTTTCTCTATTTTGGGCAGCCTGGGACCCCAGCCCATGAAGTGATGTTACCCATATTTAAGGCAGGGTCTCTACACTTCAGTTAACCCAACCAAGATACTCTCTCATGGGCATGCTGAGATGTTGGTCTCCCAAGTGATTCTGGAACCTGTCAAGTTGACAGTCTGTTTTAACCACATAGCTGGGGTCATAGCTCAGCGGTAGGAGGTTTGCCCAGCCCAGGCAAGGCTCTGAGTTTTATTCCCTGGAAAGAAAAAAAAAAAAAAAAAGGCAATATGTTTTTGTATCGCTTAGAATTTGTAGTTTATCCTTATTTCAAGATCTCTTTTAGACCGAGAGCTTTGGCTTTGCTATAGATAGTAGTTCTTATGCACACTGTAAAAATATAAGTGAAAATAGGAGAGTGAAGAAAGTGATTACGGCATTCCTAAAATTTCTCCACATTCAAAGTCCTCTATCCCAAGAATAACTGAAACTGAATCATCAAAGCCCAAGTGTTTGCAGGCATGGTTTTATTTTATTTTATTTTATATTTAATTTTTTTTTTTGCACCATAGGGAGCCGTGTGGGTGTGGCCTTTCTTAGAAGACAAATTCTGCAAGTTCGTGAAGCAAGCTAATTTTGAACATCATTTCCAGAATCAAAGGTTCTAGTCCATGGAACTTTCCAGAAAAAAAGGTCTAGGTCGCCAGACCTTCATGCCCCTCTTCTCCAATGACCACTTCGCTCCTAAAAAGCTGAAGAATATGGTATTATCACCGAGACTTACTCGCTGACACTTACCCCGCAAACTTCCCTGCAGGTTCTTTGCATGTTTTCCTAATGCACAGACAAAACTGTGCATCGCCCCTGTGGATCCGCGGTTGGCTGTGGATGACTTCTGGAAATGCTCACGTTTCAGAGATGCCAATAGGGAAGGATTTCGGCAAAGCACCCGAAAGTTAAATCACAAAGATGTATGCCAACAGTCACTCCATCCAAGCAAGACTCATTCACACACTGGAAGTTGCAAATAGTAACTTCATTTATTCTTCCTACGGACTGTGATGCCCATGTTGCTGTATTCATCAGAACCAGCTGATTCTTGCTGAAATTCTAGGTGGAGGTATTATTATTTATCATTATGGCTACCATAACTAGTGTACATACCTAGTATACCGGGACTTGACTAGATATATGACCAGATATATGGACTTCTCTAATATCAGATCTTCAGGAAGGAGAACCCGGATGTGAAGTCAGAATGAGTACTGATATGTTCGAGCAGTCCTTTCTTGTTGTCTGTCTGTCTTAGCTCCTCAATCGAGGAGAAGTCCTTAAGAAAGTCCAAAGTTTCTTCCACAAATATGTGGGGCAACCATCTGTGTAGACAGCAGGCCCCTGTGTAGACTCTAGGTCCCTGGACAGAAATGTGAAAAAACAAACAAACAAGCAAACAACAACAAAAAATGAAAACAAACAAACAAAAAGACCTGACAATTTCACTGAAGTCACTGAGTCTAGAGGAGGCAGAGGCTAGCCCATGGGACTACAGAGGGTAAATGTATACCCCAAGTGTGTTTGGGGTATAAGCAGAGGAAGGAAAAAAAAAACCTATTTTATTCCTATTGTGTAATTTTTCTTCAAGGAGTTTGGAGGCTCAACATTAGTCTGTGAAACATTCAGGCTTTCCCAGGAAGCAAGCATGAAATCTGCATAGAAAATCTATTCCGGTCCCCAGCCCATTGTCAGTTGGCCTTTACAGTTGCTATCCCTCCCTCAAGCAGGCCAGTGCATCATCTTCTAGGGGAAATGACAGGAAGGGGAGGGCGCCAAATACATACCCGGCATACATTTGGCTTCTTGGTATGATTGATAACATATGTTTATTAATAAGCACCACTGCATACATACACAATTCTTTAGGTTAAAATTAAGAAGGGCAAAAACAACAGTGAAAGATAAAATTGTAGTGTGTGTGGGGGGGTGGACTTGTCTACTATGTATAAGATCTTTGATTCTATTCCCAACACTGAAATAAATAAAATAAGAAAATAAAAACAAAAATCTAGAGAAGAAATTCCAGGGTAGCTGAGACCACAAGGCTACATGGTGATAATGGTGACTCTGATTTCTTTCTTTCTGTTTTTTTTTTTTTTTTTTTTTTAAATCTGTAGTCTGTCACCAAGATGAGGATAGAAATCTACACTGTAGATCTCTCTCTGATTAGCTACCATAACACAGCGGGTACATAGTCACGAAGCTGATACCGGGGTAGGTTTCCAAGAGATAATTTTATCTATGAAAGTTCTTCCTAGGAACATTCGTTTTAGAATCATTTAAGAATTTATTTCAGTTGGTTTTGGCGGCCTGCTGCAGAAGCACCCTCCTCCGCCTCCTCCCCCAGAGCAGGAGCCCCTCGCCACAAGCTCTCGAGCCACTTGAACATATGTCTACACGGAAGAACATTAGATTGTTAAAGCAGATGGTGGAATGCTTCGGAATCTGACAGCCCGCTCTGACGGCACTATCAGCAGACAGGGCTCTTGCCAGGGACACACATTTCAGCGAGGAGTTGCCAGGGAGAACAGATCTTTGCTTCACCCTCCAAGGTGCAGAGAGGAGTTTGTGTTTGAAAACAAGCAAAATGTGCAGCCTCTCTCTCTCTCTCTCTCTCTCTCTCTCTCTCTCTCTCTCTCTCTCTCTCTCTCTCAGCAAATGAGGATGAGGCTCGGCAGCATTTACAGCACATGTGTTGTAGGCTGGGGAAATATTTTGCAAGCCATGGTTCTATAAACATTTCTGACTTGGAGTGTTTTCCATCAGAGGCAGGTGGGAAGGAGGGTGTGGTTGGGAGAGCGGCAGGGCAGCCTGTTTCAGTGGGCTGTGGGCTTTCTTTCACTACGCCCCATAGTTATGCTCTTCTTTCCTGCCGGCTCTGTGACACGGTAGAAACAACGTTCACAAGGCGAGAGCCACCGTCCATGCAGCATTTGGCTGCAAGGGAGCCTGGCTCAATTCTGCTGTTTTCAAGGTTACTTCATCTTCAGAATTTCTAAGTGGAGATTCTAAACAAGGAAGATGAGTCTCAGGGAAAACAAAACAAAACAAAACAAAAACAAAAAAACACTATGTCTGAGCTGACTTCCATAGAAGGACTTGCATTTTATCAAAATAACTTTGGAGATCTGGCTTTTGAGTCACCCTCTTCCTCCCAAGAAGTGAAAAATATCATCTCTTTGTGAGCTACAGTTTAATCCATGCTGGCCTCCACCTCCCTTCCAGTCATGGAAACATCCTTAATAGATTAACGAAGCTGTCACAGGCACACAAATGCAAAATCATTCTGAAATGGTCCCATTTGAGGTCACACCATCTACAAAAATCTACGGCTGGCATTTTCTAATTCCTTCAGGCCACTTAGGGGGTTCTCCTTTACACTTGCAATGGTGCCCCCTTTCAATTTGCATTTAAAAGACAGTAAATTGCAGGGTCCATAAACATTTTTATAGTGATTTATTGAAGACTAGAATGTCTCTGGTGCTCTTCACACTTAACCAGGCCTGAGAATCAAATGCTGGCTGTGTATGCCATCTCGCTGTCCCCATCAGCCACGTGAGGACAAGCCAGCCTGCAAGGTATCTTTTCTTTTCCCTTTCTCCTTCCTTCACTGCTGCCTTCTTTTTTATGGTACCAGATATCACATTTATCTTGCAGTTACAAGGAAGCACATTTTCAGCTACCAAGTTTCAACTTTCAGCTCTGGACTTTTCAAAGAACTCGATTTTTACTGGCCAACAGGGTGGACAAACCATTCTTTGTCATAGCTGAGGAAAAACTGAAGAAGAAAGGAAGAAAGAAAGAGAAAAAGAGAGAAGGAGGAAGGAAGGAAGGAAGGGAAGAAGGAAGAAAGGAAGGAAGGGCAAAATAAGAAAAGGAAGGCTTTCTTTTCCTTGTTGTACTCTGTGCCCTGCTCACTGGAAAGGGTCCCCACACATCTACTGCAATGGTAGGCTACAGGCAGGAGACAGGGTAGACACAACCCAGGACCTCTGTCGCTCGGGCTGAGCCCTCAGAGCAAGGACTGGGCACCTACAGTGGAGCCTGTGATTCGGAAATAACGCCAGCAGAGTGGATCTGGGGTTGCAAAGCGTTTGTGCTACTTCCCGGCCAGCTAAGTCACAAAAGGAGGTGCAGAGCCAAGACACACTGTTTATCTAAGGGCACAGTGGACGCCTTGGCATCTTTCACCCTTTTTACGGGGGGCTGGGGGGGGGCGGGGAAGCACATCGGGAACCTTTTTGAGCACATTGTACAGAAAGGGAAAGGAGAGGGGGCCGAGAAACAGAAAAGGAAGAAAAGAAAAAACCCTACACCTCATCTGCCCTTCCAGTGTCCAGAAGGGAGTATTTCTTTCCATCTTTTTCACATTATAATAATGGCTTTGCGGCTTCTGAAAGGAGTCCCAGTCTAAGCGCAAATGTTGCATGACCACGGCGAAACCCCGGTCTTTGTCGCACCAGTGAAAGTCCTTCTCTGCCTGCGTCTCCCTGCCATTAACTGAGATGAAATGAGTTTTTCCCCCTTTTGATTCCGCACCCCCCCCCCCACCACTGCCTATTACAGTGTGACGCGATTGGGCTTCCCGGCCCATTATTTCATGGAGGGTTCTTTTATTCTGGTTTGGGAGTTCGCGCCTGCAAGGTTATCTGCACACAAAGCAACGGCTCGCTCTGTGCATTCATTCCCCCCCCCCCGAAATCTGATCTCAGTGATAGGACCGAGAGCATTGGCATTGCGGTTGTCAGATAAGTAGCTAGGTGCCGGAGTCGTAATTTTTGTGACTTCAGTCCTGGTTCCTTGTTAAAATATGTCAACCGATAAAAATGTAAGCTTTATTAAAAAAAAAATAACCTTTGTATCAAAAATGTTGTCCTATCTCCTTAAAAATAAAGAGTACATTATGTGTCCCTGCCTGGGGGAGACACCTCTCTATATTCAGATGTCTGTTTCTTGGTGTGCATTTCCTAACAGTTCTTTTTGAACGGGGCGGCCACTCCAATGACCACCTTCCAGCTCGCTGGGAAGGGAAAACAAGAGGCTGATACAAAGGACTGGGTGGAGGGTAGCTTGTCTGAAGGACTCTGAGGAACCCCCGTCCTGTGCTTTACCTCACTGTTGGGAAATATCTCCAGATCCCAGTAAATAGATAAATCAAATCCAAAGTGGGGCTCTGCTTTGAGCTGAGTCCGAGAATTTTTAGGACAAATGTCTAGAGGGCGCCACAGTGGCACCCCCATGTTCTCGGGGACAGGGCCGAGCTGCCAGCTTGCTCAGGGAACACTGCTCTTCTGTTTCCATGAGAGAAGCCGTCAAATACGGCTTCAGTAATGTCTGTGTCCATCGGACACGAGGGGAACACAAGAGGCCAGCTGGTTCCAGGTTGGACTCCAGGCTGTTCTCGGGCTCTCGCGCCATCAAAGGCATCCCCGCCCTGGGAAAAGCCACCTTGAGCCTCGCTGGCTGGCGAGCGTGTTATATAAATATTAGCGGGAGGCAGGCTGCTGGAGCCCCTGTGTGTTTCCTTCCCCACCGGTGGCAGCCACACAAAGCCACCAGTGACAAAACTAAGAGGCGCCTGGTTCACTCAGGAGCCGAGTGCCAGGGTGAGCAGGGAGCAAGGTCCTGTCCCCATCCCTGTTCGGGGGCCGGTACACCCAGGCCTGCAGCTGATAACACTGTAATAGTCCTCCTTTGAGAACCGCGGTTCCCGCCTGCTGATTAGTCATTTATCACACCTGGCAGCATGGCCGAACTATAATTACTCTTCTCTTATCCTACCGCACTGTCATGTCCGAGAGGAGAGGTGCGGCAGAGTCCCCAGTTAATGACACATTACCCTCTTGACAAGCACTTAAAGGTTTTATTGTAAATATTCGAGATATAAAACATCCGAGATTCCCTTTTTAATTATAAAAAGCAATTTCATGGCCTCCCTTCCCCAACCTGCCCCCTCCCGCAGCCCCACACCTCCCCAAATAGTAAAGTTTCCGCCTCCCTTATCCTCTGCTTACCGCAAACAAACTGATGTCCCCTTTGTCACGTAAACTCATTGCTACAAGTTAACTCGGTATCTCTACGCAATTATCAGACATATTGCCTATGAAATTGGTAATTTAAACACACATCACATTTCCACAAAAGTTAAATTTCCGCCCCGAAAGAAGGGGAAAATGTGCATTTATATGAAAAATTATATATGAAAAAAAAGCCCAAAACGCAGCATAGTCTGGTTTTCCTCATCGGAAAGAGAAGGGGTGGGGGAGTCATGGCATAATTTTTTTTAAAAGATGAGCCTCTAACTGAAGTAAAAATTATATGCATATATTTTTTTATAAACTAAAAAATTGGAAATTTGTGGGTCGTTAAATCCTGATTGCCTACTTATAAGGTTTGGGGAGAAAGCCAATGTAGCATCCAGCCATGCCCAGGGCTATTTCTGTAGCTCACAGAGGGTGCAGCAAACACGTCCCTCAGGGAGAGAGGGCCCCGGCAGGCTTGTCTTGCCACCTTCCTGCTAGTATTTATGAGGCCATCTTTCTGCTGAGCCAACCTTCAGCTTCTGGGCTCCAGTGGACCAACTTCCATGCAGGGATTAGGATGGAAGGATGGGAAGGGGTGGGAGCCAGCGGTAATTAAATCATTCCTTCTGACAGAGGAAAATTAAATTCTCACACACAGACACACACACAGACACACACACACACACATGAGCGCACACACTGGGGCCAAACCCGTTCTACTGCCGCCCCCACATACACACACATGCAGTTCTCAAGCGTGCATTGCTTAGTGTATGTGGACAGGGGTGCAGGAATGGAGGAGGGTCAAATATGCTGGGTTCTATGTGTTTAAGACTGTGGTGTTTTGACTGACAAACTGTATGGACAATGGCAGAATGCCACTGGGGCATATAGTCCTTAAGTTTAGAATCAAGGAGGCTTTAGTGAAGTAGGAGGGCAAGGGTCTCTCTCTCTCTCTCTCTCCCTCTCTCTCTCCTTCCCTCCTTCTCCCTCCCTCTCTCTCTTCTCTCTCCCTCTCTCTCCCTCCCTCCCTCTCTCTCCTCTCTCTCTCTCTCTCTTTCTCTCTCTCTCTCTCTCTGTATTATTTATGGAAATAAATCATTAGGGTTGGTCTCTGTACAGGCCAGCTATTCATGACCCTTTGTTTCGAGCACCCTTTATCTGATGGTCTTCTAGATGGTTTAAAGTTCAAGAGTGTCTCTCTCCCCGATAGAGGAAAGTATTTGCTCAAAGGTCCATGGGATGTGGAAGCATACCCTAGGGCTAGGAATCAGAACTTCCATCAGCATCTGTAAATACAGAGTAGCAAGACCCACAAAGGCATATATCAGCCAACACGAGTGTAAACTGTGAAGTCAACACCCCCCTCCATCCACTAGCATGGTGTGGGTGGCTTGCACTTCACTTTTAGACAGGAGGTCTTTTGAGAAGTAGGGCAATGGACAAGAATAACGAGGAGAGGATACGCGTGCCAGCAGGGCACGAAGAAAAACTTCAGCCTTGCACAAAGACCCTAAAACTGGAAACCATGGGGGTTGTAGTGGACTGCTGTCACCTCAAAGACAAGGGAGCTGGCCTTGCAGAAAACGAGAGAGCAGAGAGAGGTATGTAAAGACAAGAATACCAGCATCTTCCAGGTTCAGGGCTAGCATCCACACAGGCTTCGTTCACTGCAGAAGTCTCAGTGAAAAGCAGTCCTTTTTTACTGAGGAATCTTCAACATCTAACACTCACGAGGCACCTGAGTTTCAGGGGTGAATTCGTGCCTGCATTCAAAAGGAAGGTTCTAGAAAATCAGCAGAGAGAGAAAGGCCTTCCAGGTAAGAATGATGTTAATATTATCAACCTAGGTCGAGAATCATCTCGGAGCAGTGGGTAAAACCATTCCATGGGCGGGGGTCCTTGCTCAGAAGTAAAAGGAGGAAGCAAGCCAAGAACCACCCTTCATCCCACTGTTCTCTATGTTTCTGCCAGCATGGCTTCCTCACCGTAAATGGCACCCTTAACCTGTGACACAAAAGAAACTGTCCCGTTCTCAAGTTGCTTTTGCTGGGTATTGTGTCACTGCAATGAGGCAAGCAGTGAGTCTCCTATACACACATACACACACACAAACACACACACACACATACACACACATACACACAAACACACACACAAACACACACACACAAACACACACACATACACACACACAAACACACACACACACATACACACACACAAACCACACACACACATACACACACACACACAAACCACACACACACATACACACACATACACACACACAAACACACACACACATACACACACACACATACACACACACACAAACCACACACATATACACACACACAAACCAACACACACACACACACACAACACACACACACACACACACACACACACACACACATATACACACACACACAAACCATACACACATACACACACACAAACACACACACACAAACACACACACATACACACACACAAACACACACACACACATACACACACACACACAAACCACACACACACATACACACACACAAACACACATACACACACACAAACACACACACACATACACACACACAAACACACACACATACACACACACACACATACACACACACACAAACCACACACACATACACACACACAAACCACACACACACACATATACACACACACACACACAAACCACACACACATACACACACACAAACCACACACACACACATATACACACACACACACAAACCACACACACATACACACACACACACACATATACACATACACACACACAAACACACACACACACATACACACACACAAACACACACACACATACACACACATACACACACAAACCACACACACATACACACACACAAACCACACACACACACATACACACACACACACAAACCACACACACATACACACACACACACACAAACCACACACACACACATACACACACACAAACACACACACACACATACACACACACAAACCACACACACATACACACACACACACACACACACACACCGAGGAGTGCTGACAGGATCGTTATTAGGTGGGAACAAGGGAAAGGCTGTGGGGTCCCATGAGAACATGACCCTGAAGTGGGTGATGACAAGAGGGCAGACAGACACAGCCATGACCGCTGAGGTCTGCAGAGTGTGCACATGGATGAGGCCACGTGTCCAACCCGTGGGAGGGGCCTAGGCTCTCCAGCTCCATCTTGTTGGACTTTCTTATCACCACTCAATGTGGTTGACCCCACAGTTGCCATGTTACAGAAAAGGAAACTGAGGCTCCGAGAGGTAGAAGGACAGGGTAGGTGGAGGGCTAGATTTGACAGAGGCTCTATAATCCACATCCACTGCAGTTTATCACCAGACGTGGGAGGGCAGGAACCCAACCCAAGACATCGCTTAGACAGTGATTAGATTCTTCTAACTTTCTCTTTGGCTTTGACTTCAAGGGCTGAAGCGTCGCCACTGCCTCAGCTGAGTCCTTCCTTTCCCTTTCCCGTCACAACTTCTCTCTGGGAATCCAGGGAGGGCTGCCATGCTTCCACCTGTCCCCAGAGCATCCTTCTCTTTTCAAAGGCACTTTATAAATCTAATGAAACAACCAACATGCTGTCCTTCCCGGGTTTTTGGTCTAGAGACAAGCTTCCTCTGGAGACTTGTTCCTCTTACTCGGAGTGACACCTCCTTCTCATACGGGAAAATCACTCAGGTTGTGTCTGTCGCCTGTTATTTGTTTGTTTGTTTAATGGATGACGAGTAGCACAGAGAGAAAGGTCCAGAAAGACTTCACCAGAGGCGCATTGAGATGGAAGAGGAGTGCTGGGGGTGTGCCACCACATGGTGCTTCCTTTTCTCTTCCTCCCTTTCTCCCTTTCTCCCTCCATCCTCCATCTCTTCTCTCTGCTCCCCACCCCCACACACACTTCTTTGTATGTTTTCCTTTCAATTCGTGTTGCTGCATTCTGGCCTGCTCACTAAACTGTCTTACGACTTGGGTGGTGACGGAGTTCCCCTGGGGCTTTGGGGGCTCCCCGGTGTTAACAAAGAGCTGTTGTCAGTGTGGTGTGCAGTTTTGTGTTGATAAAATGCAATCCGCTGAGTCTGCAATAACACAGCTGTGGACCTTTAATGTCTCGGGGTTCTAGAAATCCACTGAAGCCGGACTTTGACTATATGCCCAGAACCAGGCCGTCCAGAGGCACATGGAGGAGTGCCACGGGACCCATGGCTGAGAACCAAAGTGCAGTGAGGCTTCATGGGAAGAAGAGACAGGAGGATGGACGCTCTTGGTCTGAGCCTCTCAGCATCTCCACTTCTCTGCAGGCCCGCTGTATCACCCTCCCTTCTGCAGCTCCGTGGTTGGGGGTGGTTTCTGTCCCTCCCACTGCCTTGCACCGAGTCCCAAATAAATGCCCAAACCCCAACTCTGTACGACTTCTCATTCAGTGTTTATCCCTGACTAGTGATCTTCCTCTTATTTCTCATTTCAATTTCTCCATAAGAGTTAAATGCACTTTCCTCGCCCCCCGACGCCTGACTGAGGGTGGAGTCGCTATACTGTGGGCAAGAAGCCCCAGCCAGAGAGCAGGTGAGGGCCAGGTGGCCCAGTGACAGCTGCGAGGTTACTGTGGCAGTGGATGCAGGCCTTCCCAGGGTCACTCTATTTCAGGGATCCAGGGAAGCAGAGCAGACTGTGGTCAAGCTTACAGGGTGTGTGGCTGATGACACTGGACTCGGTAAACTAAAAACAAGACCTTCGGGTTTAACTAGGATTCTTTGAGATACTGAAAGAAGAAAGATGATCACTAATGTGCAAGATGGAACACTAGTCTTCATTTTTTTCATAAAAGCAAAAGAGTTAGGGGGAGAGTCCAGTATCTACAGAAGCTCAAGTACAATGATAACTCTGCTAACTTAGGGTCCCTGAAGATCACTGTTAGTTCTTCAGGTTGGTTGGGGGTGGGGGGGGTGTCACTCAACTCCCTAGAATCCCTCCCTTCCTTCCTCCCTTCCTTCCTTCCTTCCTTCCTTCCTTCCTTCCTTCCTTCCTTCCTTCCTTCCTTCCTTCCTTCCTTTCTTTCTTTCTTTCTGTGAAGAGTCAAGTCATCTTAACACCGGGGAGTCCTCAGGGCTTGTTTCTGATTCAAAATAAAGTCCTTCTGCCGCAGCTAGAAAGAGACAGGTGCATCTGCCCTGCCCAGTTCCTTTGAGACGATGATAAACTGGTACCCTATTATCAGCACTCTGCTCCTGTGATGGGTAACAAGGTGCGGCTGAGGGATGACAGGCAAGGAGCAGGTCATGGACTGATCGAGACGAAACTAACCCGATGGCTATGCCGGAATCTCACATCTCTCTACCCATCTACTCTTCAGTCTTGGGTACTCGGCTCCATGCCTAAGAAAGTTAGCCAACAGGAGCAACAGCATCAATGATCCCCTCTCAAAGGTGAGTGTAGCGAGTATTGTTTGTTCCCTTGTAATGCCCTGGTGAGAGAGAGCATCAAGGAAAGTGAGCTGAACTCCTCACCTAAAACTTACAGCCCCCTGGTGGCCTTCTCTGGCTAAAAGCCCTTACCTTCTTGCAGATTAGAACCTGATACAGAGGCTTCCTCAGGTTCAGGAAGGTGACAGCCACCCCATTGCTCTCCTGGAAAACTCTTTTATGGCTTCCCTACACCCTAACTTGACCATCATGGACATTCCCTTCCTTAGTAAACTGTCCTCAAATCCCCATGTCCAGTCTCTTGCCTGGTGGAATAACCACAGAGGGCTAGGAAAGCCAGGATGGAGCTTCTGGCCTCACTGGCCCCTTGCCCGGAGCACCAGACCCCTGTGGTGCTGCACTCACTGTTTAAACAAGGGAAAATCCTGCTGGAAAGTTTTGGAAAGTACATTTGTAAAAAAGTAAAAAAGTTGGATGATCCCAGCAGCCCAAGAGGTAGCAGAGTCTGGGCACACACAGCAAGTGTCTCACTAGCACAAAATGAATTTGCTTTCCTTTGCCTCCAGTCACACAGAGTCCTACACAGAACTAAAGACTTATGCAGTGTCAGGGCACAAAAAAAAAAAAAAGGCATCATGAAACATGAGGGATCACACAAAGAAGTCCTTGAAGAAGTCTTTTCCAATTGTTCTCAGTCTACATGTTTTATAGGACAGTCTAAACTTTCAGTAAAACAAAGGATTTAAAAAATGAGGCACCCTCAATTTTATAACCCATTTATCTCTTCCTTTTCAAGATTTGCTTGAGAAAGCAGACAAAGTAAGCAGCAAGAGGTCCAGAGTGAACAGACTGGAAAACCATGACTTCGCTTAAGAAGGGTGTGTGTGTGTGTGTGTGTGTGTGTGTGTGTGTGTGTGTAAGGTGCTTAGGTCTTCCTCAACTACTCTCCAACATAGTTTGTGAGACAGTCTCCCACTGAGCCTGGCGAGCTCTGATTTGGGTAGACCAGCTGGCCAGTGAGCTCCTGGGATGCTCCTGCCTCATCCTGTAATCCCAGCAGCAGTGAGATTACAGATGCCTGCCACTGAGTCCAGCTTTTAACATGGGTTCTGTGGATCCGAACTCAGGTCCTCGTGCCTGCACAGCAAACACTTTACTAAGTGAGCTACCTCTCCAATCTCTCAAAAAGCATCTTTGAGGCTGGAAAGATGGCTCGGTGGGTAAGAGCATTTGGCATGTATGTATGAGAACCTGGCTTTGAATGCCCATAACCCATGTAAATAACTGAGGAATGGCCACACGTGCCTTGGTGTTGGGAGGCAGGATCACTGGGGCTTGTTTAATCACTGACCTAGCTCCAGATTCTATGAAACTCTGTCTCAAACCATAAAATAGAAAGTAATTGACCTGTGACCTCCATGTGCACAGACACACATGTACGCATGCACCCATCCACACACGAATACATAAACGCACATAATAGAGTGATACTTGAAAATCTCTTGTAATGACAGAAAGGGATAGCCCTGACCTCTCAGGGTCCTAAGTCAATGAGAAGTCTGGAGTCACATCCATGCTTGGAAGGGAGGAAAAAGACCTGATGGCTTACTAATGCTGGCCGTGGTGCTGGACAACGACACCGAGTACCTGGTACATGTGACACTCTACTTATTTTCAGTGTCTAGAGGTCAGTTCTACAAAATCATAACAAGAAGTCTCAAAACGTTAAAAATCAGCACGACCTCAACTTATTTAGGGGATTATGGGCCCAGAGTCAAAACAAAACAAAACAAAAAGAAAAACAGCTCATGACTGAACTAATCGTTCTTGAGTCACACAGATAGTATAGCATAAATGTGCCTTTCTGGGTCTGGGAGACAAGCAGGTGTCTTCCATGTGACTTTCAAATCTATAAGTCTCCAAACCCCTCTACCTGCGGCTTCTTATAAAACCGATTAACTAGTTTCACTGAGTTTCTCTATTATCCCACGTTGAAAATTGCAAGTGTCTTATGTATGTAAAAACATCAACATTTGACTCATCTCATGTAGGGAAATGCTGACAGAGCCAGGAGGAGGAGGGAGGGAGGAGGGAGGCGGTGCTCCCGTCCCTGAGCCCACCTCAGCCGATCTGGACATTTCCCCCATGTTCCCATGTGATGTAGAACAAGCCTGCATCACATATTGCTGTGACCCTGGGATGTCTTGCAAATCCACTCAGCAAGGAGAACTGGAGGTCAGCATGATGCATTGTGGGCTCTGAGCCATGACCCTTTGACACAGCATCACATTCCTGTTCCAGTCAAGGTCTTTGTCTCCTCCAAGAGATCCTGGATGACTGAACAGGAGGAGGCAGTCAGTTGGAACACTGGCACAGGCAGGCTGTAACTTCTACACTCCAGCTGGAGACAGTGGTCAGCATTCTGAGAGGCGGTTCCTGGGAATTTAGATAACTCCTGTTTCGATTTCAGTCCACTCCTGACAGGGGGAAGATCTGGACCAGCACTGATGTCAAGCGATTACTGGCACGGGGCCCCTGACACAGCTCTTAGCCCTGTGGTTGTTCACAAGCCGCATCCGAGACAATACTACATGGCGTCCTGCGTGCTGGTGACACAGACTTACAGACTCAAGTCTTTCCTCTCTCCTGACATAATGGGCTGTGACAGGGTGACACAACAGAGTGTTTCCATTTGTGCCCATAAAACCCTTGAGGAAATGGAGAGATCTCTCCAGAATTTAGTCCTGGGAGGGATTGCATGCTGATGTCAGGCAGCCTCTGCTGTGGCTGAAGTTGCTGCCAAAGTGGTCACGAAGTCTGAAAATAGGTTCCATAACAGGGCTCCTGAGAAATGGTGATGGCAGTGCAGAGCCTCAGTGACCCCTGGACCTGAGCTAGGGCTGTTTATTTTATTATTTTATTTTATATTTGTTTTTTTCACTTAAATGTCAGCCAATATCTTCTTATTATGTTAAACACATTTCAGCATTGGAACTTTCATGAGCCAACAATAAAATGTAGAAATTCTTGCCTTCCCCACCCCCTGTGGTCCTTTTGCTTATCTTTCTTCTTTCTAGTTTATTCACAGCACATACTCATACTCCAAATGCCAGGGATTAATCCTCAGCCATGTCTGCAGAAATCACAGACGCTGGGCCAGCAACATCTGAGCACCTCCAAGTGAGGGATAAGGTGGAAGAAAGGATGAGAATTTGCACATCCTCTTTGCTTGAAGACCCCCTAGGGTTAGTTTGTGTGGTATTGTGTGAACCAGTACAGATAAGGTGGGCACAGTGGCACATGCCTGGAAACCCAGAGCTCAGAAAGTGAAAGACAGGAAGATCAACACAAGTTCAAGGCTGGCCTGGTCTTCATAGAGAATTCCAGGTCAACAAGTGCTAAATAGTGAAGTATTGTCTCAAAACAAAACAAAACTACAAGACAAACATTGGCAGAGACAGAAACACTGACTTGGCTGAATTGGGCAATGTCACTCTGATTCTCTGCCTAGGATTATCACACGGGGCCAGATGTTAACAAATAATGCTGGGAGTGCCCAGTCTGATGTCTGTTTTTATAAAGTTTTATCAACACGCACCACATCCGTTCTTTGACATATTGTCCACAGCTGCTTTTGTACTACTAAACAGCAGAGCCGAGTAATTGCAATGGAGATCATGTAATAAAACATGACAGTATTAAACAGTTGGCTCTTTATTTTTCAAATGTTCACAGATTCCCAATGCCGAGGGTACTTGGCATGAGGTGAAGTGGGGTATAGAGAGACGTTTTCAATCGCTGTTGAAGCCCAGTGGAGTCCACGCTCTGCTGCACGGTGATTTTGGCGAGTGTGGGTCGAGGGCAGGTTCATGTGATCACACTGGACTTAGAAACAGAAGGCAACAGACAGCTCTCTGAAATGATAGAGCCAAGTATGGTGATGTATCCCTGTAATCCCAGAACTCAGAAGGCTGAGGCTAGGGAACAAGGAGTTTGGGACCAACCCCATCTGAAAAAAAGAAAAAGGAGGAACAGGGCCAGGAGGAGGAGGAGGGTGAAGAAGAAGGAAGGAGAGGAGGAAGAGAAGGAGTAAGAAGAAGAGGAGCAGGAGGAATGCTTCCCCAATTTTTCCTTTCCATATTTGATAAGACAACGTCACCCAAAACAACAGAAAAATACTGAAATCAGAGGCATGGACTCAGGGAGATCTGGTCCACACAGTCATGCAGTGATGCAGGCCAACTCCATCTTGGGGCTGATTCCATCGTCAAAACCACAGCCAAACCTAACAGCAGGAGGTCTAAAAACTATAATTTAGTAGTGTGATCTTGCAAGGCTTGAGACAAGCTGTTCACTGAGTCACAGAGATATGCCGAGAGCCAAGCTCGCCTGACTCAACACCACTACCTTTCTCCTTTCTTGGTCTCTTCTTTGCTGAAAAGGAACCTGCACGACACCCACTCGGTCCTCACTGATAAACACACAATAGTACACTGCCTGGGGTGGACATCTTAATGGAGAAGAATTGATGCTTGACTCAGGAAAAGGCACTACTGAGGAAGCTGAGGCTAGAATGAGGGAACCCTGGTTCCAGGCTCTCCCTCCTTCCCAGCTTGTTAGCTGACCCCAGATCCACTGCCAACCTCCAGCCAAAGAGTTCCCAGTCATTAAAGGGGCAAATGGTTTGGATATTCA
Source organism: Cricetomys ansorgei (assembly GCA_026225945.1). Lineage (NCBI taxonomy): Eukaryota > Metazoa > Chordata > Mammalia > Rodentia > Nesomyidae > Cricetomys > Cricetomys ansorgei. The sequence goes on from JAMJFZ010003163.1 coordinate 3,000,866, forward strand.
GGGTCTGACCCTCAGCTCCTTCTGATTCTGTGATCTTGTGAAGGATTAGTTGTAGAGCTTGATACTTCCGTAGACAGAGGTTCTAGGATGCCTCTGTGTCAGTGCATAAAGACAGAAGGTAAGCCTACATCAACATCACATGCAGGCAAAAGACACTAACAGTAAGTATTTCCCAGAGGAAAACAAAAGAATACTTATGTGGCTGCCAAAAGAGAGCCCACAGACCCAATTACTACTTCTCCAATTACAAATGGCTTTACATGTAATCTGCTTGGGCTAATTTTATTAGTTTGGGCACACACAATATCAACACAAAGAACCTAAATCTGACTGAAATAATTTAGCCGGCACAGGAAGAAGAAAGAGAGGCTCAGAAGATGGTATTCATTTGATCGATACAATATATATCAGAAGAGACTGTAAACCACTATTGATGAATGCAAACTTCTTTAGGATTTGGATTCAAAAGCACTCTTTCTTGTGACTCTAAATAAACATACATGTTTGAGGCGCTTGGTCTAAAATATTAACAGCCTTCTTGCACCAGGGATATTAGTTCTTGCCTTCCTCTCTGCCTTGGTTCTGTCAGGAAGCCATGGAGCATACATCCACAGTGCCTAGCTAACCATGTAATTGAGAACTCCCCACTCTCTTCACTGTGGGAATCTGTCAGTTAAAGTCTAAGGATACATACACACCGCTATGAAAATGAACTTACACAAATCTGTCTGTGGATCAGGAGGGGCTGGGATGCAAGCCGACATTTTGCTACTTAATTGGCTGGGGCCAGCTTAACAGTGCACATGTGTTTGGGCGCTGGTGTGCTGTATTATATGACTCTTCCTGACAGACCTATTTAGTGAGGAGGAGGTGTTCTTTCCCCCCAGATAATTGCTCAAAATCACACTTTCAAAGTCAGAGTGATTCAAACTTGCCTGTCTGTATTTTGCAAACACACTCGGAAGGAATGCAAATATATCGTATTTCTCATTTGATGCACAAGTTTGGGTATGCTTTTTTTTTTTTTCCTTTCTCCCCTTCCTTGAGCAATGAAGGAGAAGGAATTCAAATCCCCCAGAGTTCAGTCCATCCCTAGTGTGATTTACATGGACCAAATCTTTCAGAGAATGTTTTAACTTCAGAGCAAGCCCAGCAGCCTCACTAAGAGCTGTTGAAACAGACCCTGTCAGTCCAACGAAACACTGGGACCCAAGATGTCTGTTTGCTAGGCAACTTTTTAGACATTAGCAGGCTTGGTGGTTATTGAGGATAGACCCCTCCCCAGCTCCTATGTCCCTGGTAGCACAGACTAAGTTTGTAAACAGAATATTAAGGCACCCCAACATGTCCTTCAACCCTCTTTCTGGCCTGACCCCTCTCCTCCTAACCTACTGAGTCTGATGAATGCTGCTTTGAATGCTGACTGATCTTGTCTGGGTCTTGTGCAGATAGCCACAGCTGCTGTGAGTTCCTGAGTTCGACAGCCAGATGTGCACCAGAGGCAGCGTTCAACGGCGCTCCTTCCCACCGCCTGGCTCTTAAGTTCTATTCACCCTCTATTTCAGTTGCATACTAGCTTTAAGGGAAAGAAAGGATCATGCTTGCCCTTTGTCCTTGGTAACACTTCAGGGGTCTCCCTAGGAGAACAGGCCCTGTAGCACCCAAAATTGTCAGAATGTTTAAAGAGGTCCTTTTTCCTTTTGGATGGCACCTTGCAGAGTGGATGGAGAAAGGGCTTGGAGATCAGCCCATCTTCATGTTTCCCCTAAAAAATGACCTCCTCCCATAGGGTAGGAGCCACTTCTTATCTATGAAAAGGACATGGTTACAGATTTGCAGGACACTCAGTGTGGGAATCATCTGGACCATGGTAGGCGCTGCAAGGCCAGCAGCCTGCTTTGTCCCGATTCCCTGACTGCTCTCAAGGCCTCTGTTAGGATCTTGCTTTCTCTTTGCATTTTCAAATATCCCTGTAGAAATCCTAAGATGGCTGGTGCAGGCATTAGCAAGCACAGAAACATCCTAATAAGAGATAAGAAGGAGATAAGTTCAGAGATAAGAAAGAAGCCATTGAATGTGGCTGACACAACCAGGTTACCACAATGACCCACATACACTTTATTTCAGTGGCTCTCAACCTTCCTAAGGCTTGCAGCTCTTTAAAAACAGTTCCTCGTGTTGTGTGACCCCCAACCACAAAATTATTTTCATTGGTACCATAACTGTAATTTTGCTACTGTTGTGAATCACGATGTAAATATCTGATATGCAGATAGTACTATGATCTAACATCCAACACACACATACACACAATTGCTTTGCACAGATCTATACATACAAGAAGCAAAATGCAGGGCCAATCCTAGGAGTTTATATGATTCTGTTTTGTTATTCTGAAGGAAATACAAAGATCTGGATACAAGGTGGTCCTTGTATATTGTTCACTGAGTCTGATCCTAGAGAATTAAAGAATTACAGAATCTCTTACAAACTCTAGAGCAATGATTCTCCACCTGTGAGTTGCAGCCCCTTTGGGATTCAAACAACCCCCTCACAGAGGTCTCTTGAGAACGTCTGCATATCAGATATTTACATTATGACTCATAACAGTAGCACAATTACAGTTATGAAGTAGCAGTGAAAATAATTTTATGTTGGGGGGGTCACCAAACATGAGGAACTGTACTTAAGGGCTGCAGTCTTAGGAAGGTTGAGAACCACTGTTCCAGAGGAATTTCAAGACCATCCCAACCTACACCTCCTTTTCAACTGGGGAAACTTGATCCTGCAAAAATATTTCTTCAAACAGCTGTAATTTTAGTAATGGAGCCAAGGCTATTGTTTTCTTTGAAAGATGGTAATATGTGGATCTAGCCTCTTTTTCAAGATCAAGATTTTGGTCCTGGTATGAAATGCTAAGTTTGGTTCCTATAATGGCATACCTGGTCATGTCATCCTTCTCTCCAACAGGAGCCTGAGGTAGAAGAAGGTTAAAAAAAAAAAAAAGAAGTACCTTGTAATGATTAAATAAACTACTAGTATTTGAATCGTAGTTGGATTGCCAGACAGTCAGTTTAACTAACTGCCCCCACAAATAATTGTGAAAATTGAGGTTTGACTGTGTGTTGCCAATACAAGTGGTATTTTAAAGGCTTTCTTAGAGCCAAGAGAACTGAAACCATTCCAGGGACATTGCTGGAGTAAAACTCAGCAGTGAAAGAGTTTACCAGGAATAAAGAAATACAAATTGTAAAGGATACGTTACGAGCCACATTTGGCACATGGCCCCTCAGTTTCTCCATCTAAAATGGAGCTGATGTGACCTAGCGTATAATAAAGATCTGAAACTGGAGGCTTGGAAGTATGAGGGAGATTGTGGTCCTGAGTAGATTTAAGATGAGCGTCAGGGAATGAGGTGGCTACAAGTTGCCTACAGTGCCTTCTCCAGTTAACAACCGTATGAGGATGGATTTAATTCTATTTTCCAGTTGAGACAGTCAGCCCAACATCCCAAGATAAGAAACGCAATCCCAGGCCACCAGAGATCCCCACAGGATCTTGGATTCCTTGTGTTCCAGGTGTGATGGCACACACTCCTAGAGAGGGGTACTGTCAAATGCCATTGAGTTTTTGTGGTTTTTTTGGTTTTTGTCAAGAAGAGCATATGATTCTCCACATAACAGGCTGGAAATATCCTGTGTAGAAAGGCCACAGGAATCTCGGCCTTCAGTTAGTTTTAGAAGGAAAGGAGTCCTCTGCCCTTCCCTTAACACAGTTCTGTGCAAAAGTAGGCAGAGTAGGGACCCCTTGTCTAATGCAGGGCCTCAACACACAAGCAACTCAAAAGAGAAGATTGGCCAGCCCCCTGCCCTCGAATAGACATATGTTCTTATCTTGTCATTGACGATGATATGCTAGTAATAATAGTAGTTTTTACTTAGAAGCAAAGCAATGCCCAACCAATATGACAGGAAAAGAAAAAGACTAGCAATAAATAAAAAGACTAGTGATACAGAGGGTGGTGCCGGGAATGCGAACAGTTTGTTTGACTTCTGTCTGTCTCCTCCTTTGTCTTTCCACAATGTCTTTAATTCTTTTTTTACCGCAAGGAGACCCTCTGTGTTCAGAGAAAGAAAGCAGAGGGTCTGCGCCTACTTTTCAGGGTGTCAGTGTTAGAAAAAGAGGGACTGGACGCTGCTGCTCTAAGAAGGGTGAATGAAGCAAAGGCTCTGGTGAGAGCATACTGGAGGACCAGAGCAGGGGGCAGCTTCTTGAGCTCATCCCTGCCCAGATTCTGCCTTCTGCTTTGCTCGGGGGCTGGGGCAGAAATAAGGGAGCACCGAGGAGAAGTTCTGAGGTCATAGCTAACCAGGAAAATCAGCGTCATCTGGAGGAATCTGGGCTCTTCAGAGGTCCCTGTAAGAACGTCTACTTCTCCAAGAGAGGCCACAGAGATTTCAGAGCCTGCGCCCTACAGACAAGCACCACTTTCTCTTTCCTCCTCATTCCTCTTCCTTCAGATCTCTAGTTCTTAAACTCCTGGGTTAGACTATATCTTGTGGGGGAGGGGGGCGAGGTGCCAAACAAATACCGAACTCAGATACTTGTAAGGGAAGAGTCAACGCTTTTGGGACTAGAGACAGAGCACCTTCCTAGAACTGCATGATGACAAGGGCTTGAGTCTTAGGTGACACCCGATTGTCTCTGCTCAGATAAAATGTCTCCAATGAGTCGACACGCTAGAGACAACACAGTAAAGCAAACAGAAAAGTTGAGCACTTCATTTCTGGTTGTATGGAGGGCCTGGGCAGGAGTGAAAGTGACCACACATCTTGGATGAATCAGCCAGCTCTCTGCCCTTCACTTCACATTTGAACCAAGCACGGAGGAGACCTAATAAGACTGGTCCCATGGGGGAAAGCATTTAAAATACTGGTTCTGATAGAGAGACCTACTATGGGCAAGGCCAAGTATTATCTGTTAAGCTTAGTTTTTTTTGTTTCTTTTTCCCCGTTACTTGGTTTTGGTGTCACATTCATCTAAGGGCTCATCTTCTCTTCTCTGGTACGGATGTGGATGCTTGGAGATGGGAAGTCATGCTGCTCCCAGGTAGAGGCTCCCTCAAGGAGACCCAGCTGGAGCCACGGTGGCCACTTTCATACTTCTTTTCCACATCATGCCTCTCCTGCCCCACCTACCTCCTTCCGAAATTACTTACTCAGGTGTCCTCTCGGGCTCCATTACCGTGTGGCAGGTGGCTCCATCAGTCACAGACCCACACACGTCACGTGCTCCGGATCTGAGATTCTGACCGCACAGCCCCGAGGGCTGCGAGTGGGTGAGGACCCGGGTACCAAGAGCAAAAGTTGCCGCTTTGGTTCTCATTTCAAAACTACTTGAAAATGACGATCAGAAAGAGGTAGGTGTGTTTCACAGATGCTGCTGAGATTAAAGAGTACGTGGAGTTTTGCAAGGACGAAAGGCCATATTTTCACTCATCTGTTGAGTCGTTCGCTCAGTGGGTCCACTCCTTCACCTGAGAAATAACTACTGAATGCCTACACTGTGCCAAGGGCAGCATGGGGCATGCAACAGTGGACAGCAGAGAGGCGATGTCATGGCATCTTGACAAAGGGGTATCACAAAATTTCCAAGCACTGTGGGGTAACTGGCATGAGGGTGCCGGTGATGGGGGGGGTGTCTAAGGAGAGGCTGCCCTCCAGGGGCAGGACAGGGAGACGTGGCACCTGGCAAAGCTGGAAGAGATTAGATCCTTAGACCAAGGCCTGAGGCTTTGAGCAGCCACAGGTCCTGTCTATTCTCCCCCATGGCTGCAGACAGCTTTATGGTAGAAGGCCGGCATTGTACGCCACTGCCCACAAGCTCAGTTTGTTCCATGCTGCCTGCAGCCCTTGTCTGGGCTGAGCATTTCACTCCTAGAGCCATCAACATTGGATTTTAGGAAGTGTGGACAACCAACTGTGCTTTAATTCACAAAGCATTGGCATGTAACTAGTGTAGAAAGAGAAGCGGTACCGTATATCACTGCAACATTCCGATTTCCTGGGTGGAAGCAAGTAGGGAAATCATGTGTAGAAGGCTACTGGGAGTGGGAAGCAACATAAAATGAGAGTTTGAGGCTCTTAATGAGAGCATTACTGACATAGGCACAATTCTTTGTTGGGAGAAGTTGTTCAGTGCACTGTAAGATGTACTCTACATGCCAGGAGCACGCCAGGCCCCTGTCCCATTCCTGAGCTGTGACAATACAAAATGTCTCCAGGCATTGCTAAATGTCCACTGAGGGTGGTGGGAGGGAAACAAAATGGGGTCCATTTGAGCACCTGTACATATATGTGGTCACAGTTATGAATGTTTACAGAGCATTCCGTTAAAAAGTTTAATAACGTTGGGTTTCCAGTGGGTATGGTGTCTTGCAACCACAGCAGCAATCAAGTGTGTGTGTGTGTGTATGTGTGTGTTGCATGCTTGTGTACATGTGTGTATGTGTATGTGGGGGGTGCTGAATGCCAAGGAACAGGCTTGTAAGAGGACAAAGGAGAAATTCAGGCTTATTCCCTTGAGTCCGGTTCTCTCATTGAATCAGAAACATGGAAATGGTCTCTCACTTTCTCAGCTAGACTGGAACACCAGTAGGTCCCAGCCATCCTCCAGTCTCTGCCCTCCCAGATTACTGGCCTTCTCTGGCATTTAGGTGGGGGGAATCGTCCTGCGTGCCAAGCCTGCACTCTAACCCACTGAGCCACTTCCCAAGCCCACCGGTTTTGGTCTAGAGTAGAAACTTCGAACCACAGAAGTAGAGGTCCAGGGATGCCAGTGTCGGAGACCTGGTCACACTTAGCAAAGGTCTTTCCAGAAAATGGAGGGGCTCTGAGTGCCCATTCCAGAAGCCCAGTTTGCCCTTCTGTGTGTGTCCAAAGGGGCCTCATTAATTTCAGTGAATCACTGGTAGAATCTGACTCCTGCATTTCAAAGCCTCCCAGGCCCTTGGGTGGAAGAAATGGCAGGGTAATAAATTGCCTCTGCCTCCAACCTCAGAATCTTACAACCTGACATCCCATCCTGCAGAAGGGAAAGCTGGAGATGCTGTATCATAGCCTAGTATAGGTCTAGGGATCTGACTATGTGCTAGCTACACAGAACACTGAGCCCTCCTTTTTGGGCTGGACCACCATTATCACACCACAGTCCCTAAGATTCAGTAACATTAAATTTTCTCTAAAGAAAAAGATAGATAAATGCCATGTTAACTAATCCTCTTTGTATCATATGGTTTTATTTATATATACGGAGGGGGGAGTTTATCTTGGCTGATGATTTTTTCAAATACAGGGTCACTACATCATCTTTAATCTGGTTCAGGAAAATAAGGCTACATATCCTAGTGGAGCCAGCTTTGAGGAACCCCCTCCTCTCCTAAGACTGAAGAAGCTGGTGCCTGTGAGGAAGAGAAGAGAGACAACCCTTGTTGTTCAATTGAAATGTTTATTGGCGTGACATGTGACACAAAGCGCTCTCCTGGATTATTATCTGGTAGATGGTTCATTTGTTTGCTATGCCTCTTGCTGTGGAACCATCTAAAATGCTTCTCCTTGAACATAAACCCCAAAGAACTTCAGACAAGTCTCTTCTTTTCCTCTTGGAAGCTTTAACTAGACTGAACTTTCCAGGATTCAGGTGCTTTGTGAGATCATAATGTATCCTCACTTTTGTTTTTGTTTTCTGGGTTGTTTGTTTTTGTTCTTTTTGCTTGTTTTGTTTTGAGTCAAGGTCTTGTTATGTAGACTTAACTGATCTGGCATTTACTAGGCAGTCCAGAAAGACCTCGAACTCATGCCAATTCTCCTGTCTCCACCTCATCCTCAATGGGACTGAAGTTGTGTGGCATTGTGCATAGCCCTTACTGTGCTTCTCAAGGGCAGTGGGTGGGGAAATTACATTTTCTCAGTGTGGGAGGGTCTGCAAAAGCTGATACAGCTCAGGATGTGACTTTACTCAACATAAATGTGACAGAGTTTTGTCTCGCTGAAGAAAGCCCAGCAATGGAATAATCCTAGCATTGGACTAAGATAAAGACGTTGGAAGAAAGAAAGAGTTCTACACACAGTTTTCCTGGCTGGAGATAGAAATTGTCCCGTTTCGTTTGTGAGGAAAGTGGGGACCCTCACCTCAGAAGCCCAACTCCTAACCCCATATCTGTACAGGAATTCGTGTTCTTCAAGACACCCAGAAATGTTTGCATTTACTTTTTCATCTTGAAACTTCAGTTGCCAAGAGAGGGCTTTGAAAAACAAACTAATTAAAACAAACACAAGGCAAGCAAGGAAAAGAACAATAAACCTGAGTGGGCCAGCATACAACTCAGGGAGACCGAGATGGGAGAGTGGGGGGAAGAAAGTTCAGGAAAAGGAAAAGGAGAAAGAAGGGGGGGGGGAAGAAAGGGAGCGGGAGAGTGGAAGGGCGAGAAGGAGAGAGGAAAGAGAGAGAGGAGAAGAAGATAGGGGAGGGAGAGGAGGGGAGGAAGGGAGGGGGAAGAGAGAAAAGGGGATACTTTGCTAGAGACTGCTCAGTTGGCAGAGCACTTGTCTACGGTACAGAGCCCTGGAGTGGCTCACTCCTGTAATCCCAGCACTCATGAGCTGGAGATACAGGGAGGTCAAGGACAGCCTGGGCTACAGGATACTGTGACAGAAAGGGGGGAGGGGAAAAAGGATGAGGGGGTGGGGGAGGGGGGAGGGGAAAGGGAAGAGTGTGTCCTACTTTTCCATCCAAAACATAGTATTACAGTAGTCTGAAGAAACTGGCAGACACTCCAAGGACATTGAAGAGTTCTTTTGAGTTTGTTCATTATTTCCTGGCTCTGTTTTGTTTTGCTTTCATTTATTTATTTATTTATTTTTGTCTCAGAAGCATAGCTAGTTCTTGAAGAATTCTGTTTTTCTTCCTTTATCACCTTCCTGCTCTACCCAGCTGCTTCCACCAGGGAAAGCCAGCACCAAATGCCACCCTGACAGCCAGACTTTTTGCACAGCGGCTTAATTACTCATTATGAGATCCCATCAACAGGAGCTCCGGTCTGTGGTTTTGTAATAAGGGCTGTTATCTTTCCTAAGACTTTCAACTCCTTCACTAAGGGGGCTGTGGCAGAGATGTCCGCCACCCCACTTTCCATGGGGAAGGGAGCGAAAGGATTTTAATGCGTGAATCTGATGCCATTAACAATGCTGACAGCTGTTTAATCCCAGTAGAAATAACAGCTGAGTCCCAACTGCAGGAAAAATAATTAACTCTTCAGTGGGTTCGGAGGAAGGGATCTTACGAATCAATTATGGTGCTGCACCCTTACCTGTGGTTTTTGTCAATTATTCAGCCGTTTGGTTGGGGAGATTCAGTGGCTAATAAAATGACAGGAGGCCCTTGAAGGCAAAGAGACTTGTTAAGTCCAGAGAACAGATTTATTAAATGGGCTTGTTCAAGGTTCGCCATTAATTAAACTAAAGAACCGTTTTCCCCCTATGTTTCCCCTGAATCGCAGGGCATAATGAACTAAAGGAAAGGGAAATGATAAAGTGGGAGATGCCGGTGACCTGCTGGCAGGGAGGAGAGCTGAGCTGGACGGGAAAGAAAGAACGGGTTCTGTAGCTGAAACAGAAACGCACGGTGGGACTTGACGGAGCGTGCCCCTTTATGACAGGTGCCATTTAATTTAGACCATCAGACACCTGCTGAAGATGGTCAGTTTGTTATCTGGCTCCCGCCGTGATGAGCAGCCAGCCTCTCTTTGAGGTTCAAGTTCTTTTGTCGCCTCCCCCACGACCAGTTTGCTGACAACCTTCCGGTGACCATCTCTATTGCTTTTAATTTGTAAAATATTATAGATATAAATATGTCTGATTAAGACCCAGCTTTGAAATATGTGGCGCTCACTTAGCGGCTCCCGGATAATAAAGCGCTCCTGGATCCTCTCCATTCATCTATAATGTGAGACTCCCAGCAGATGTCTTAAGCATCCAATGGTACAAACAGCAACATTACATGCATTTAAATTTGGTTCTTTGTCTGAACTCCCCTCGCCCCAGTGCAGCAGCTGATGGACCCTGGAGAGCCATGTTTCATTCTGGAAATGACATGGCTTTGCCACCTGCCCAGGCCTCCTTCCCACTGAAACATGGGGGACACAACAACCCAATCTCTCCAGAGAAGTCTGAGGCTGCTGGGGGGTAAAGAGAGACTTTTATCAGCTTGGTTAAACTGACAGGTGGCAGGAGAAGGTTCCCTGTCAACAGCAGGTGGGGCTTGACCTGGGATGCTTCCAGAAGCTTCAGGAAGCATCTGCTGTACCTGTACTATCTCCACCATTGCACTGATGGCAAAACCAAGGTCCCGAGAGGAGAAATGGCTTGGCTGTCTCCTGTTAGCATTATATTTAAATGCAATTGGGCAGATGCCTCTGTAAAATCCTTGGCTTAGGTTTTCAATCCAAACTCACAACGGAAGGCTAAAAACACGATGTCTGAACTGGACACCCAGGGAACTTTCTATGGAGAGTTTTGGCCCACTCAATACCCAGTCCATTTTTTTTCCCCATCCTCCAAGGAATCATTTACTCCATTTGACACAGGGACATGTGATGATTAATTTTCGTGGTCAACTTGATAGAATCTAGAATCTAGAATCTAGAATCTAGAATCTAGAATCTAGAATCTAGAATCTAGAATCTGGAAGTTGTTTCCAGAGAGGTTTAAAGGAAAACCCACCCTGAGTGTCAGCAACACCATCCAATGGGCTGATATCTTAGACTGAATGAAAAAGCCAGCAAGCTGACCAGCCTTTACCTGCTGTGACACAAAGTGACCTCCTGCTTTTCCTGCATAAAGATCCTCAAGGAAGGACAATGGGATGTTGGAGAAGTTTATCTCTAGTTATGAATATAATAATTGTTTTCTACATTGTTGGGGGTAGGGCTGCCTAAGCCTTGGCAGTTTGTATTATCTGCAGGTGCTGGCTTTATGTAAATAGGTAATTAAGATGGTTGCTTTCTCGTGAATTCACCTGCTCATTGCTCCTCTAGCAGAGCATTGTAGAAGAGCAAAGTTGCTGTGGAGAAATTCTTGTAGTCCCTCTCCCATAGTCTCTAGCAACATGGAGAGAACACTTCCCTTAGGCCTTGAGTTCGCCGACTGTAAGATTACATAGCTAGGCTGTAAGGGATTGTAGGATGAGACTGAGCTACAGGTTTCCTTCATTATGCAAATAGGCCCTTGGATGAGGGGGCAGAGATTTTGTATCAGTAGAACACCTGAAGAGCTTCTGTATCGATAAAACACCTGAGATCAGATGATCAGGGTTCCACTGTCCAGTATGGTGCTTGCCATGACAGGTGGTTCCCTCTGCTGAGGTCTGGCAGGGTTTGTGTCTATCAAAGTGTCTCCTCTTTCTTGCAGATGAACACAGAGGCTATCGGCTACAATAAGCCACAAGAAACTCTTCTTTCCTGAAGTTGCCTCTTAGTTGGTTTGCCACAGCAACACATAAAGTAGCTCATACATGACTCAATCACAGATACATGACTTGATCACATCATTAAGCAGACTTCCTCTCGGCCACACCAACTGGCTCCTGGATAAAGTATGGATCCCTATTGGGCTTGACTTTGGCCTATGAAGCATCTAAGGAGCATTCTAGAACTTGTCATTTGCACTAATACTCAAACCACTAGGACTAGCTGCTTGGGGGCTGTAGGACTCCTGGCTCTCCCAGGTCCCCTCCCGCAGTGATAAACCAGGTCTCTGAGCAACACTGTGAAACAAAAGCTCCAAATGGGGAGGAGTGGAAAGAGATCTAACAATCGAGCCCCTTACTGGGTTCCCAGGAGTTCATCTGATTAGAGAATGTTCTCTTTTGCTGCAAACTTCAGAGTAGAAAAAGAGGCTGGGACTATGGCTCAGTAGGTAAAGGTGCTTTGCTGCCAAGCCTGAGGGCCTACTTTGATCCCTGAGTCCCTCGTGGTGGAAGGAGAGAGCTGACTCTCCCTAGGTGTCTTCTGACCTCTCCACATACTTTCTGTGACATTCATGTGCATTTCCCCTCGCATTACAAGCTTGTGCACGCGCACGCACACACACACACACACACACACACACACTAACAATAAATAAATACATATAAACTAAATAATTAAAATAGGGGAAAGAACTAGGTAGTTCAATTTTACTTTTTTTTTTTTTTTTTTTTAATTTTAAGAAACTGCCTTCATCCGCAAAGGGGTTATGTGAGAAACATTCTTATGGTAATACCACGCTCTGCGAATGGCTCAGATCCAATCCAATTGAACATAATAAAACGGAACAATCTGGGAGCTATCTCCAACAGCTTTCGTCTTCGCCATACTAATGATTTCAATGCCAATGAACATTGCTGCAAAAGGAGGCTGAAAAGCAGGAAGGCATGCCACACTCTGCCTGGCTAGCCATCCGCCTTTCCAGCTGGCCTGTGTGCCTGCTGATGGCACCCTGAACTGTTCCACAGGGCCGTAAGGAAAGGAGATCCGTGGCTTTGGTGCTAGACTTTACACGAGAAATTCAGACAGTCTGATGACACCCACATGCAAGTGAACTATGACATGGAATGGAATTCCAGGAGCCTGGTATGTGACATCGGTGAGGGCTTGCTGGGGAATTGCTCGGTCACTTCCAGGACCTTGTCTCCCTGGGTATTAGTGCATGGACTTCTGCTCATTGGCTCATTGTGTCCAGAACTCAGAGCATGTGGTTCCTGTCTGGGGTTGAAGGTCATCATGCCCTAGGCTAGGAGAGGGCTAGGAGAATGGAGCCGGGCTAGTCTGGAACTCACCTACTCATGCATTCATTTGTTCATTCATTCCCACATGCTCATCCTGCCCTACAGGTCACATACTAGGACCAAAAGTAGAAAAAAGAAACGCGTGAACCCCACACCTTGACCTTAGAGAACTTAGAAGAGTCGCAGGGTCCACAGTCACACACGTGCAGTTTAACATCTTAGGCTGCATGCCAAGTAAAAAGTGAGGTCAGGGAAGTGAAGCAGTATGGGAGAGAAGGTTGTAGATCATCAGGCTTCCTCTTCCTCTCAAGCTAGCTGGTACGTCCCAGGGCACTGAGCATGACTGAGTCACACAGAACCCCTACCATCCTGCCCCCTCTCTCTTCTACAAACCTCACAGATGGGAGGCCTCCTGAGCCAGCTCCTGACTGAGCCTGGTGAGCCCTCATGAGATGGAAAACTGACTCCACTTGGACCTCCCAAGTCTGATCTTCAGTGTGATTCCAGTCTTGGCTGTGTTCCTCTGTTGCCTTTGAAAGTCAGACAGGTGTGTGTGTGTGTGTGTGTGTGTGTGTGTGTGTGTGTGTGTGTGTGTGTGTGTGTTGGGGAGGGGAGAGGGAAGAGGAAGATGGGGAAGGTCAGGCATCACCTATCACTTGCTCAGAGCTGCATGTGTTCATTTGAAGCAGAACTGGGGATGTAGATTTGCCTCTTTCATTCCAAATATCTCTAGGTATTGGTGGGCTTCTCAGAAACACAACTGAACATAAGGAAAGAAGTTGAAACACAGGTATCTATCTCAGGGGCTGGTGAATCACTAAGGGGAAAGTTCTATAAGCAATGGATGAAAACAGTGAACTTAGAGGGAAGGGTTTAGGTAACTGGTGTATTCCAAAGACCTTCCAGTGAAGGTAATAATGATAGTTAATCATTTAAAATATATATATACTAGCTTCTGAGTCCTCAGTATAGGCCAGACCCACTCTGCTTATCTGACACCTGGAAATTCATGCAGTCCTCAGGACCCTTATTTTTCCACTTGACAGGCTTGGAAGTTAAAGTACAGAGCAGGTAATGCTCACAAGGACAGGTGAGTAGTTCCCAGAATCCCAACCCAGACCACTGTTTTTCATGAACACAAACTTGTAACACACATCAGGCCCCTAAACAAGTCCACCCACTTTTACTTAGTGTTCCTATTTTTGAAAAACTGATTTTAGGAAACAATTAAAATCAGTCTAAGCATTGGTATGTTCATTTTGGCCTTATTTTATTTTACTTTATTTTTTAAAGACAAAAGTTAAATTTTCAATAAAAACAAAATAGTTTTAAAAAATAGACATAGAGGAAGCCATGGAGATGGTTCTGAGGTTAAGAGCACTGACTGCACTTGCAGAGGGTCCAGGTTCAATTCCCAGTGCCCACATGGCAGCTCACAACCATCTGTAACTCCAGATCCAGAGGATATGACTCCCTCTTCTGGTCTCTGTGGGAACTGCAGGCTTGTGGCACACAATCCTATATGCAGGCAATATGCCCACACATACAGAGTAGAAATAAATCAACCTCAGGAAGGAAGGAAGGAAGGGAGGGAGGGAGAAAGAGAGAGAGAGAAAGAAAGAAAGAAAGAAAGAGAAAGAGAGGGAGAGAGAAAGGAAGGAAGGAAGGGAGGGAGGGAGGGAAAGGAAAAAGAAGTCATAGCACGGGATGTTGAGGTGTACCCTGTAGCCTCAGCTCTCCCAGAGTCGGAGACAGAAGCATTCAAAGTTCTGGACCAGCCTGATCTCCATTAGACTCTGTCTCTGAATAAAGAGAAATAGTTCAGAGAAGTAGCTCGGTGGTGGATCCCTTGCTTAGTATATGTAAGGCCCTGGGGTCTATCCCAGTATTGCAAGAGATAAACAACAACAACAATACGTCCAAAAGGAAAGAGTCGACAATAGTCTTCGCTAAAAATGGACTTCATGCCAGGTGAGGTGGCTGATACCTGCAGTCCAGCATTTGGCAGGTTGCGGTAGGAAGACTGCTGTGAGTTTGAGGACAGGCTGTGCTATATAGTGAGTTTCAGTCGGGTTTGTGCTGCAGTGTGTGACTGTCTGGAAAACAAACAAGGGTTGGAGAGATGATTCGGAGGACCCGAGTTCGATTTCCTGGAATCCGCATCACAAAGAGAAAGGACTTACGAGTGCCATGCCACCCACCAACAAATAAACGAAGAAGAAAAGCAAACCAAGCGAGGTAACTAATGAAGTGATAATAATATCACAAAACTATTATGTAGAGGTGAAAAAACAAAATAGAAATCTCTATAGAGTAAAATTCAAGTATGTTTAGATGCCAAGTTTAGGGTGCACTATGAAAAAAAAAATTAGGAAAAAGGGAGGAAAATTTGACATTTCCCATTTGTTTCTATTCCATGTAACCTTGAGTAATTTACTTTGGGGTATATCTGTGTCTTTTGCTAGCCCACAGTCTCTCAACACGGTGGCTCAAGAAAACTCAACTGGTTCTGTTGTTTTCTTCGATTCTTCTGAGATATTACATGTGGAAAAATACGTTCTCTTTGTGGGTTTAATATCTCAGTTGAGTAGATAATGCTGGGTGTTTTAGCTCATGGAAAAGAAAAGAAACCACGTGAGAAAGCCTTCTGTTCTCCGGCCTCATCACACGGTGTATCCGTCCAGAGTAGATGAGGCAGGCAGATCTTCATGCAGATAATTTTTCCATACCTGTCCTCGGGCTCAGAACTGAATCACAGCTCCTCCTTCCTCCAGCTCTATTTTATAGCAATCTGAGTCCAAATTAGATCACCTCCTTTGTCCAATTGTGTGAACTGTGGCGGCAATGATGTGTGGGAAAATCTAAGAGTGTTAATCTAGGGACTGCTCCTGTGCCCACAATAGGATCAAACAGATAACCAATAAGCTTCCAGGTAGAACATTACTGATTGAGAAGACAGAAAGAAACAGGGTCCTAGTTTGTAGAGGGAGCTGCTTAGCTGGGATCATTCCACAATGTGACCAGGAGGTTGCCACAACAGAGAAACTCACGGTAGCACCGGAGTAAGCAGCATGGCGTGTTCTATGGACACCAACAGCCAAAGAGTCTTTGACTGCAAAGCACTAGACCATAAATCTGAATGGGTGGGCATTCTTATTAGGCGTTTTAAAATCCATCCAATGATCTATCTGCATTACTTTAAGCATTTTTTTATTATTACTCTTAGTGTGTGTGTGTGACAGCAGTGTCTGTGTTAATGCGGGCACATGCGCGTCGTGGCACATGTGCGGAGGTCAAAGGATTTTCAGTAGTCTGTCCTCTCCTTCCCTCGGAATCTGGGGATCAAGCTCGGGTTGTCAGGCGTGTTCAGCCAGCAGTTTCACCCAGTGAGCCATCTCGAGGGCCCATCCACAGTGATTTCTTTTAGACATTGTTATGATTAACTCTGTGTTACTGGTGGCTATTTTTAGGTTCCTAAGGGCTCCAACTCCTAAGAGCCAGAGATGGAACTTGAAAGCAAAACTCAGATGAAACCTAATTCAGAGGAATCCCATGAGAGTGGCTGGCTTTGGGAAAACATCCATCACCCAGGGCTGGTCCAAGCTCCCTATGAGCTTAGGCAAATCGACGTCTTTGAGGCTGAGCTTCTGTATCTTAAAACAAAAGTGACAACACATACTTGTGCATTGGGTACTCAGTGCAATATCTGGTACAACATCCAGACTCAATAAATGTTGGCTCTTAATAGATTTAACATTACATCACTGTAGTTATTGGGGAAAGGAGCGCATCCTAACACAACAACCATAAGCAAATATCTGACTCTGGGTCGATAGTGCAATCAAGATCTGCCCACGTTAGTGTTCAGAAGTGAACTGACTGCTGTCTGCAATAGACTTTGAAAGGAAGGTGGATTGATGGATGGATAGAGGGATGGACAAGTGGCCAGAGATGCAGGTAGAGAGAAACGTTATTTACAGAATGTGCGTGGTGCATGTGTCAGTAATACATAGTGCTTTCAACTTGTGTGTATGAGTGAACTATTTCACAGTAACAGACTGCTGGGAGAATGGCATACTACATGGTAATAAAAAAAAAAAAAGAAATACTATCGGAGAGTCCAACAATGGAATGGTAATAAATGGAAGCCGTAAGAGACTAAGTTGTGCCATAGGATTCCATTTATCTGACACTCAAGGTCAGGGTGTGATGATCCATGGAGCTGGAGAGATAGTGCAGTGGTTACGAGCTCTTGCTATGCTTGGGGAAGACCCGTGTTTGGTTCCCGATACCAATATTGGACAGATCACAACAGACTATAATAACTGTAGCTGTAGGGGACCTGACATCCTCTTCTGGACTCTGTAGGCACCTGCACTCACGTACACACACACACACAGAGAGAGAGAGAGAGAGAGAGAGAGAGAGAGAGGGAGGGATGTTTAATCTTTACAATAATTTTTAACAAAATATGACCTAGAAATCAGAATAGTTACTAACTCTTCATGGTGAAAGGTCTTATTGCTGAGAAAGGGATACAACTGAACTTTCTGGAGTGCTGGCAGTGCTCCCTGCCTTGATCTAAGTTTGTGCTTACATGGGGACATTAGCAAGTCAACACTTCACTGAACTGTGCATCTATCATGTGAGTATCTCACCGTAGGTAAGATGCATCTCAGTGTAGATTCTGACTCAAACAGCTCACGTTTTCTGAATGCCCTTCTCTCTGCGTACCAGGCATTCTTTCTGGGAACTTTCTGATGCATTCACTTGGAAAATCATTTCAGAGAACTGTCTGACAGAATGCAGTATTTAAGCCTTTAAATGCAATGAGCAGCGATCTTACTTTCTTAGAAAATGGCTGTCATCTTTTGAGAGTAAACTTGGCTTGAAAGGGAATCGTGAATATGTGACATTACTCAGCCTCCTGGCCTTGTCCTGTGGCCCCCAGCCTTTTCATCCTTTCTTTACATTCAGATTCCCTCCAAGCAAATAAATACGTCTCTCCAATCCCAAATGTCCACCTCTAGTGTGAGGCTGTGTTGTCAGGATGTAGAGAGAGGCCAACTCTAACACACACTACCAGGGAATCACCTGTGGGGTAGATGTCCTTATCAAAGGCAGGGTTCTCCCTCCCTGTTCCAGGAGACAGCTCAGTTTGGAGGACAAATCTTTCTTGTTCCCCTTTCTAAAGTTTCTTCTTAGCCTGATCAATGGGTCACAGGCAGAAGGCATGTCAGGAGTTGCCTCTGCAGTATCCAGGGAGGAGTCCTGTTGGTGGATATAGCAGTTGTCTCCGGCCACAAAGACCTGGTTGCTGGTTCTACTCCTAATCTCTGTCGACTAGCTTCAGTACATATTTGAAAAACAGAACCTTCTAGACACAGGCAGTGTAGAATCGCAAGATGACATCTGCTCATCAGCAGGGGGAGGAGACATAGACAGGAGATGAGAGGAGAGGTGGAGGGCGGATGACTGCTCGCTCTCAGAGGATGTGGGGACTTATCCTAAACGCAAAGCCTCCTTATTCCTCTCTAGACTGGCCCAATCCAAACATCTGGGATCAAGCTCTGGAATGTGCTTGTTTTAACAAGATCATGCTGGGCATTGTTTTGACACAAAAGCTGCAGAACGGAAGCTGGAGAAGTGGCTCCGCAGTTCAAGAGTCCTAGTGATCTTTCGAAGAGCAGAGTTTGGTTCCCAGCACCATATACACAGGTGCATGAACACATACACACAACCACACTAATAAACAAAAATAAATCTTTTTTTTTTTAATTCCAAGATCAAGGACTTTTAGTAAAGAGCCCCTTTAAGAAAAATATGTCTTCCATTCATTTTTTACCTATTCTCTCCATCAATCCACTCCTCTCTCCATCCACTTATCTATTTATCCGTGTACCCACCTACCACACATCCAGTTACAACTCACTCATCCATGCATCACTCCATACATCCATGCATCCACCTATGCACCCATGCATTTACCCACTATGCATTCATCTGTCCATCCATCCATACATCTCTCTATATGTACATCCATTCATCTGCATATCCATATATCCACCTATCCACCCATCCACCCATCCACCCATCCATCCATCCACCCATCCATCCATCCATTCATGTGTTCATCTATGCATCCATCTGTCCATCTACCCAACCATCCTTCCACACATACATCTGCCCACCCATATATTCTTACATCTACCCATATATCCATCTACCTATCCATCCATTTGTGCATTCATCAATCCAATAACCATATAGCTACTCAATATTATTTTTCTGCCACGGCAGAGATTGCATTTACTTTGCTATTCAAAAAGTAAGTTCCTCTAACTCAAGTAGTTTTGCAACAATCATTTTGCAGCCACATTCACTTATATAATTGTCAATTCAGTTATATTACTATCATAAAAAAGAAAGCTCAGAACACAATAGCAATTTCCTCCATTGGGCCTCAGTAACTTATACAAGCCTTTTGTTGCCTGCTATTACCACACATACATGAAGGACCACTTGGACTATAAGAGAGAATGATTCCATGATACCACAGAATGGTTGACTTGAGACTTTTTCAGGGAATGTGTACCTTTAATAGGGAACACCTGAGTCCCAAGGGTCTTCAGGTCAGCCAGCACAGATCTATGGAGCTGATTACTTTCTGAGACGGCCAATTACAAGTGAGTAATTTCTTTCCTCCTAAGATACTCTCTGGAGAATACGCTATAGATTCTTCTGTTTCCAGGAAGCTAAGAGGATTTGGGTACCAAAGCAAACCCCATCCATTGCGAAGTCTCTTTGAACATAAAGCCTTCCAAAGAGCTCTGCTTGTAGAGAGCAATAATAACTGCAGAGGCAAGGATTCAATAAAAGACAGTGGTAGATCAACAAGAAGAAATAGAATAAATGAGGCAGCATGATAGAAAAGAACCTTAAAACAAACACATTCTTTTGGGACTGACTGCTGTAGATCTCTACCAGAGAGTCACTCAGCCCAGTGGCTGGTGACCCAGGGAATTTTTGTGATTATTGTGCCATATAGAATTTCCTTGCTTAGTTCTCTGGCTCTCCAGGCCAGAGGATCTGAAAAGAAAATATCACTTCTTTCATCCTTACCACTGGATCTGATCCAGTTGTGAATCAAGCAGTATCTGCTAAATCAAGGCTGAACTTTTTCCATTCTGATAAATGCAACAGCATGAGAAAGGTGTTGCAATCTCCGGTGGCCTTAACCCAAAGGCAGTGAAATGCTTTCCATGGGGGACAGACTCTTTTCATTTATGTATTACAGCTATTTAAGAACAAGTCTATCTAGCTAAAGAGTGGGTAATAACAACCAGCCATTCAGCAACAATAAGCTTGAAATTAGTTTTATACACTGTAAGCCACATGTTAGTGGGGTATAGCGCTGGTCCTACTGCCTTTGCTTGTACTAACTGAAGGTAAGGGCATCTCTGATCTATGACCCAAATGATAGCCATTTTGTGGTCACACGCTGCAACTCGAGCACCGGAGGTATTTCATCTTGGAACATGGGTGTGATGAAGTTCACTGCCTCAGTTGAGCCCTTGCTTCACGATTCACAACTTCACATTCTGTGACATCTCTCCTAGCTTGTTAGCCTTTAAACCAGCCTAGGGCTAGGGAGATAGCTCACTTGATGAAGCGTTTGCCTGGCAAGCTTGAGCTCCTGAGTTCAATCCCTAGGACCTACGTTTAGAAAGTCTGCATGCTGGTGAGTTACTCAAGCTACGCCTATGCCCATTGAGGAGACCCTGGTTAAAACAAGTGGATCACAAAGCAACAAACACAAAAACACACAAAAGTGGGCTGGGGACTTAGTGGGAAAGGTTTGTGGGGGTGGGGGAGGGATAGATAGGAGGATCCATGGGGTTTGCAGTTCAGCCAGCCTAACTGGGTGAGCTCCAGTCCAATGCGAGACTCTGTCTCAAAAAATAAGGTGAAGTGAATGACACCTATAGTCAACCTCTGACTTTCAGTGAGTGTGCACACATGTACACCTGCACACATACGGACCCCCCACACACATATACAATGTCTGATCTACCACAAACTACACACCCACTTACTGATCACTCTCACATTTCCCCACTTGTCTTGGATTCATTATTCCATGTATCTGACCTTTGTATATAATGTTTGCACAGGGGCTCATCAGTTTCATGACATCTACTGTGTCATTCTGCAAATCTTAATCAGCTCTTCAATCTTCATCCCAGAAATCTGTCTTTATAACAGTCTGAGAATTATCAACATTGGTTCTGACATGCTGGAAGTATATAGATGGATATGTGGATACATAGATGGATGGAAAGACAGATGGGTATATGGGTAGATGGACAGTTGGATGGATGAGCAGTTGGAAAGATGACTGGATAGACGAATGGGTGGATGGGTGAGTGAAAAGATGGATGGATTGGATGGACAGATAAATAGTTGAAAAGATAGATGAATAGGTTGATTAATGGATAGGTGGAGAGATAGTTATATAGATGGATGGATGGATGGATGGATAGTGGGTGGTTGGATGGATGGATGGCTAACTCTTTCACAATTTTTAATATAACACCTGAAGTACTTCACCATTAACATCCTGTCAAATGTTTATGTCCCTTAGTAGACTTCAAGTTCTATCAGAGAGAGATCTTGCCCTTGTCTTCCTTTGATTCTTAGGGTCCTACACAGCAGTTGGCAGCATCAGATGGCAAGTACAGCAACAGGTTGAAATATATGCTTTGGGGAAATATATGAATTTACTTTGATACTCGCTTTCATAAGCTTACCCAACATAATTCCAGGAACAGGCTCTCCTAGCCATGAGAAGACTGAGAGTGTTGAAGCAGAGCTGCTCTGTTACTACGTTACTTCCCTACTGTGCAAAGAAACAGCTAGTGGCAAGTCATGATAAGGCTTCTGAATGGGAGATCGCTTTACTGATCTCAAGGAAAAGGGAGTAGGTGAGTATTTTAAAATATTGGACTATTTCTGTACCAAATGACTTGCTATCTTGGAACTCTATGGATGTTCTGAACCATAACACCTACCCAGTCTGGAGTTCTTTCCATCTGTGGTATGCGGAACTTGGAAAACTGAACGCAACAAATACACTTCTTTTGAATCAAGGTAGACTTTTAAAAAAAGATGTGTGTTTGTGTGTGTGCATGTGTGATATGTGTGTTGTATGCACATGTATCTGCACACAGGTGTAGGAGCCTGTGCCCATGCTCAAAAGCACATATAGAAGTCAGAGAATCAGGGGTGCTGTGTTCTGTCATCTTCAGCCTTATTCATTTAAGACAGGGCCTCTGAGTCTAGAGCAGGGCTGGTGAACAGCAAGCCCCGGCTCTACAACACCTTGTCTCTACAACACCCCCACAGCAGTAGAAGTTGTTATAAGCACAAGAATGATGAAATTTGGTTTTTTAAGTAGGCTCTGGGGATCCAAACTCAGGTTTTCATGCTTGAACAGCAAGTGCTCTTACCCACTGAGCCCCCCATATACATCCCAACCCGAAAGGAGATCTTTTTAATTAAACAGCCCTTTTCAGCTTATAGATCCTACCCCAGCTACGACCAGAATGTTCTAATCAGATTCCAAGTGGCATTGATGAGCTGTATTTTTAACTAACTAAGTAGATCTTGATGACACCAGCAGCAGACACCATGTGCTTTATATTTGGGTTTTATCGGGGTGCCAAAGGATAACCGGGAAATCCTTGGCTGTGCTACTCGTGGTGTGGGAATGGATCACCATGTTTTAATGAGAGACAAGTGTTATTACTGCTTTAAAAACAGGCCACTGTTCTAGTTACTCAGAGAACTACAAGATGCCATGACTTCCCAAAATGGCAAAAAAAAAAAAAAAAAAAATCCTACCTGCTATGAATTGTAGTAAAGTGTGTTTTTAAATTATTTCAGAACCATAAAACCTCTCCATAGAGAGTGCTTTGAAACTGCAAATTAAATATAGAATGTCTATGAGCTGTAGCCATTTTTACAGTTAGTCTATATTTCCATGGGGGTTTGTACCTTTTTTTTTTTTGTCTAGTTACACTAGTTAATAATGCAGGGAATTTGCAGTAATAGAGTAAATGTTATTTTGATGACACTATCTGATTAAATTAAAGATGACATTAAAAAGACCATTTCAATAAAGAACCAAATTCTCTAGAAGTAACTAGGGCTGAGTGTTTTCAGTCAGCTAGTCTGAAAAAGACCAAACGGAATCTCTTTCCTCGTGTGAGTGATGAGGTAAGTCTGGGAACAATGGGATCAAATAATAGGTGGGAGAATATGAAAGGCTCGGGGTCCAAGACCCAGGCAATTTTAGTCAGTTGAGGCAGGCATGCCACTTGCAAAGCTAACAGGTCTGTGGCCTGGGAAGAATGCAGAGATGTCTCAGGGAAAAGGAGAGGGAGAGGACACCGAGGTTGGCAGTGGAATGTGCTGATGTCTGTCAGTGAGCAAAGCAGTTGCACAAACAAAAAGGAGAGATTAGTCATGTCCCTGCAGCCCACCCATACCCACACCCAGCACCACTCCACCACCACCACCAGCATGACCCCCCACACTCCCCCACCACTATCACCACCCTTACCATCACCTTCACACCCCTCACCACTTCCCCTACCACTACCATCACCACCACCACAACCACCACCGCCCCCCTCCCGTCACCACCACCACCACCCGCACCACCACCATCCACCCCACCACCACCACCACCACCATCCATTCCACCATCACCACCACCACCCCTATCCCACCATCACTGCCACCCCCCAACCACCACCACCACCACCACCACCACCACCACCATCACCCCCCACCACACTCACTTTCTCTGCAGATTCTCAAACAAGGCAGTGCACTGCCAAAGTCCCATGTAAGGAGAAGTTTTGAGGCTCAAGTCCTAATGTTTTTCCTCTTGGGGGGCCTTTGTTCAGAGGGCACTTGCCAAATAAAAATGCTTTTCCCGAGTGAGAAGTTCACCCACATAAATCGAGTGGCTGTTTGAAAATCCCTTGGCTTAAGGATTTTAGAGATGGGAGCTATCTGGAGAGATGTTCCTAGGCAACGTGACCAAGTTACGAATCACGGGCATTTCAGCCAAAGGGAAGATTGAGGATGAGAGGTGTGTAGTGGATGCAGGAGACCCTAGTTCCCACGGAAACATCTGCTCTGCTGTCTCTGCCCCAAAGACAAGGGACATCTGCATTGCTGTGGCAGCTCACTGGCTGTTGACATGTTTGAAGCCAATGCACTCATATTTGGGAAAAGGAGGTAGAAATTTGGGAGGGAGGGAGGGAGGGAGGGGGGGGAGAGAGTGAGCGAGCAAGCAGAGCTCATGATAATAAAATCTTCCTGTGATCTCCAAAGGGCATCGCTAGGTTCTATGTTCTCTCAGATAGCTCATATGGATGTTGAGCATATTGGGAACCCCACAGAACTACTCAGATCCTGAGGGACAGGGGTGGCTCATCCGGAGAGCCTTGCTGAACATTATCTGAATCTCAGAGCTCTATCAGATCTCTCTTTGATACCTGAAGTCTCTTGTCTGGTTGATCCCAAATGCAATGTCTCCCTTTCCATTCAGTAAAATCCAGTACAACCTTTGCCTCTCACCTCCCAATAGAGTTTTTTGATCATGAAAAGGCAAAGTGATCAAGTGTCTGTGTGTTTCATTATGATACTGCCACAATCCCTGTCTCTCGCTGCAGGATCATGTGTCTTTGCTTCTAGACACAGACATTAGTGAGGTCGGGTCTCTCCTGCCTTTATTTCCAGCTGTAGTCACAGACTTGAAAGTTTGCTGGTGCCTCATAAGTACATACGAAAACTTGGACATGTGGGTGACTGTGCTATTTTTGGAAAGCCATTAGAATATCACTGAAGATAGTCAGTAAAAGATAAAATTTCACCATTTATCTTCTTATACATCACTTTCCAGGCAGGTGGCCACTCATCAAACCTTGAATCCATTTATCTGGCTAGCCATCCATTCAACTAGCCCATTATTCATCAATCTATCCATCCATCCATGTATCCCTTCATTTGACCATCCATCCATTCAACTCTCCAACTATTCATCCATTCATTCACCCAGCCATCCATATATTCACTTATTCATCTAACTATCCATTAATCTATCTATCCATCATCCATCCATCCATCCATCCATCCATTCATCCACACATCCACTCATCCACACTTACATCCATTCATCTGACCACGTATCCATTCAACTATATAATTACTTATCTGTTAAGCTACCCATCCATTCATATATTAATTCATCTAACCATCCATCTACCCATCTATCCATCCATGTATCAATTCATTTGGCCATCCATCCAACTCAACTATCTATCCCACCCATCTACCAACTTACTCATCCATCTATTCAATCATCTAACCATCCCTCCACCCAAGCATACACCCAAAAATTATACAGTCCTGCCTACTCTGATAGACCTTTTAATGAGATTTTTTTTAAGGAAAAAAATAAAATAAAGGCTAGAGAAAGAATAAGACATGGCCCTTGTTTTACCTTATATCATGGCTTAGTAGGATAAATAATATATGAAAGCAGGGACCATATGCTGTCCATCTTTTTGTCCCCTGCAGCATCTTGCACGGGGACTTACATTCAGAAGCAATCAGCAAATGGCTGCTGAATTAATGCATAAGGACAAATATTATATAAGGCAGTGAGAGAAAAGTATCAAATAAATACAACAAACAAAAGGCTATGGAAGAGTAGAGGTTGGGTGGATCATGTCCAGCTGGGTACTACAGGGCAGGTGAAATCTGAGCTGAGATGGGAGGAGAGGACCTGCTCAGATGAGAAACAAGGAGATGATAGCAGGCTTCCCCAGAAAGTGTGCATGCATCCATGCATGCAGTCTCTGCCTATGGGAATGCTAGCCACAGAGCAGGGAAGCCCTCTGTAAGTGTTTGTTTTGAAGTGTGGTACCCGCTGGGCTGAGCTGGGCATTAAGGCAACAGAGAATGAAACAGTCTCTGGCCTCATTGATTCTCCTGAGGCAACTTCTCTGGAGGAAGCTGATGGCAAAGCGTAGGGTGAGAAAGATGATGTGTTCATGTGTTGCCATAAAACAGCAATTGAAACTGCAGAGAATGAGGCAGAGGTCCTAAAGGGACCATTGATGGATAGCTTTCTAATTTGACTAGGTTTGAATGTGTGTTTGCAATTAGCAGCACCCATTTGCATACAATTAGTGTGCAAAGCCCTTAAAAAGAGTTTGTTCTCTAAAGTAGGTTAAACACACCCCCACCTCCTCCTCTGCCACTGAATCTGTACTATTGATTTGTTTCATACATCTCCTGTGCTCCATAGGCCAAAGATAGTCTTCAGGCAGGGCAAGTGCAAAGAGTGACACTGAGCTGACCTTTGCCCTGCACAGGTAGAACCAAGGCTAGACTTTCCAGCGACCCTAGAGAAGGGGGTTCTAGGGTCAGACAACTGTTTACAAGTCAGATTCACCACTGCCACTGACAACTCCTGTGGGAGACTGGAGAGATCCAAAGACACAAAGCACATTCAGGGGCAGGGGTAGTGGGCCGCCAGCATTACATCACTTTTGTGAAGCGCCGTGTGATCCAGGGACCCCATGATCCGAACTCGCCCCCTGCTTCCCTCTGTAGAATTATTCAGTAGCCTGAGCCGGTGCCCTGGAAGCGTGGTCTCATCCTCTCCAACACTGATTTAATAATACACATCGGTATTGACCGCTAAGCCCTTTGTCAGCTCTACAGATCCATTGGTGGACATACGTCCTACGGAGAAAACTATCTAGTGGGGAAGATCATTGATGAATAAACATAAAAATGAACGCATAACTGAAGCCTGGGTGCCAAGAGGAACAGCTTTCTGCTGTGGGAGCTTGTAGGAGAATACACAGAATGAGCAGAGGTGACGTGAGTGGGGCAGTAGCATGTTCGTAGTCCCTGTGGCAGGAGGGCAAAGTTCAAATGCTGAAAGCAAGCCAGTGTGGGAGGAGAGCAGGCAGTCGGAGTGAGAGGCCATTAGAAACGAGACCAAGGAGGCAGATGGGGTGAGCTTGCTAGGCGGAGGGGTTATAGGCCACGCTCCGAGTCTATCTAAGAGCAATGGAGAAACATCGGTGTGGTTTGGTGAGAAAGAGCACTGAGACCGCAGCTTAGAAATGGAACAGGAGACAGCTCCCCTGAGCCGCGGCACGTAGATTTGGGCTGGTGATGGGACATGTCACAACTGACAGTTGAGATTGCTCACGCTAGACATGAAGACGCTCACGAGACTTTCGCTGCCCCACAGGAAAGCCTTGATCCTATCTTCTTGCCTCACGGGGTGATCTGGGGCAGGGAGACCACACCCACACCTCAGTGCTTTGTACAGATGGCGTTAAAGTGAGGCTTGGTGTGAGATAGTCAGAGAATAGAATGTGTTCATCTGTGAAATTAAACGTAGTTCTTCATGACATGCAGCACTGTGTGCCAGGCTTAGTCAAAAGCAATAATTAGGCTGAGTATGACTGTGAACATGCTCATAATCAAATAAGCAATTCCGGTGAGTGAGCAGGGCTGGTCCCCTTGGGATGGCATGGTGGGGGGACAAAGAGAGAGATATATGGGGAGACGGGAGAGGTAGGCTGGAGGCTAGCTGGGCTCACTTCACAGAAGGCCCTATCCCAGTTTATGTACCAGTAGGCACAGCTGTTATTGTAAGACTCGACTTCCACTTACAGCTGTCCCTTTCTGATTGTACCTGCCCAACGGGACAGAAGTTCAGGCGGAGTGGTGATGCCAGGATGGGGTTTCTTTTGTCGTCCTTCTGTCTACTGTACTGGAGACCGAACTTGGGGCCTTGTGCATGCTAGCCAAGCGTTCCACCACTGAGCTACAACCTCGGCACTTAAAAAAAACACCCTATTCTCTTTTTCTTTTGAGACATTACTTCACTGAGTTCCAAGGCTTCAATTTGAAATCCTCCTGCCTCATCTTCTTTACAACCCAGATGACAGGACCATGCCATCATGCCTGGCTCTCACGTGGTTTTTTTCCTGAGGGACTTGCTAAGTCAAAGTCAAGGCCCCCAGATATCTTTTTTTTTTTCGTAGGGAAGGGGCTTTTCAGAGAGAGGAAATAATCCACTTCCCAGCTCTTCTGGGTCATCCGAAGGACCTGGTTTTTCAGAGTCGCAGTACGGAGGACCTATCTTCTCCACAGTTCTGTTTCCCTCTAGCTGCCCACCAGAGCCAGGCCTCAGCTTCTAGCCTACGCTTGCACTCCTTGGCCCTGGTACCCCTCAAAGCCAGCAACAGTGCGGCAGATCCTCTTGTGGGCAATCTGTCTCCCTTTGTCATAGCTCTGGCTCCCTGATCTGACTTCCTCTTCGGTTTGTAAGTTCTCCTGAACTCTCCTCTAAAAACTTGTTTGGCCGACTGTCTAGAGTTCCGCTGAGCATTCAACTTAGTTACATTTGCAATGTTCTTTTTTCACGCTATATAATATAAGCCTAAGAAATACCAAGGGAGAGGTCATGGGGCCAAAGGTCATCAACCACAGAACCACATCTCTGAAGTGGCTCCCCTGATATAAGGTGTTGGGATCTCTTCTAGAGTGATCATTCCTGAGGTTTAGAATATACCGATGAACAGGTTGCAATGCACCCTGGGAGAGACGGCAAGAAAGAGTACCTCAGGCAAAACTATGATGGATATTTGTATAGCAGGTAACAGAGGTATCATAGCATGCTGGGGCCTTTCCTGAGCTGGAATATTTCAAAAGCCAAATGCCATCAGAGCCTTCTCTCTTCTCATGAGAGAATTCAGTTTTTCAGTCTGGCCACTCAGCAAAGACCACGCGTACTGAAAACCATTCGGTGTGAGTGCTGTGTGCAACACTCTAGAAACTTCCAAGGGAGCTGGGCAGTTCTTGGTGGGATGTGAGGGAGAAGCAAGCCTTCATGCTTCCGTTCCACTGAAGCCGGGGGAAGCAGACACTGTTCCCTGAATTTTTCAGGAATCAAAGCTCAGAGAGGGCAACGGAGGCAAGATGACAGGACTGCACAGGTGGCCCTGACCTCTGGAGGATAAGACAGACCTCAACCCTGCTCTAAACCAACCCCTCCCCTCCTCTTGCCTTTGACTTTTCACAAAATGTCCTTGGACCAACAACCCTCAGAAATAATGATTTAATTATCGGTGTTTTCTCGATGACATAATTAAATATCCACAGTGAGGTAAATTAACCTGAACTTGTTCTGAGGATGCTTATACACCACCTTGGAACCTTGCAAGTTTTTTTTTTTTTTTCAATTCAGCTTTTGGCTGTTATGGATCTAAAATTAGGTTTCCAATTCAGGTCCCAGAGGTAAGAGGTACAAATGGCTATAAATAGCATGGTGGCACACCATCTTTGGGGTGCTTCTTTGGGAGCTAAGAGGACACTCGATCACTGCGCTGAACAATACAAGGACTGTCCTCTGGTCATTTGCTTGCAGAGAATGAGGTGAGTGGGTACCACTGGGGAGACAAACTGAAACCCCGCCCCCCACCCCACAGGTATTCCTGTAGCTTATGAGCAGGCAGGTCAGTCTAAGCTCGCACTGCAGAACCTTGTGTTCCCTGGCTTTGTCACCACTCTCCTGCAACCCCGCCTCCCCACAGCTTTCATCTCTAATTTCTAAAGTGAGAGCTACCTGCTCTGTAACACTAGGGGCATAAAATTAAAAAAAATTTTTTTAAAAGGTTTGATACTAATGACAGTGTCCCTGCCTTTATCGCTTCAGGCACGCAACACGGCGCTAACAATCTAAGTGGCTTAAGAAAATGTAACGTTTAGCAAGCTCATTTACAGGCTTGCAGTTGTTATTATCCTAATTTATTTTGTTGCTGTGTTGTTGTTGTGTTTTCCTTTGGAGGACTTCTTAAAAATCCATTTTTAATGGATGACTAATGTGTTCTCTTTTCATCCCCCCCCCCATAGGGCTTTACTGAATGGGAAGGCGTTTTTCTTTTTCAAATTTTTGTTTGTTTGTTTGTTTGTTTTTAACTTACTTGGTCACAGAGGTGAACACAAGACAAGAGGAAGACACTGCTGCCTAACCCAGGTCAGTGCAGCAGTACTCCAGACAACAGAGGCACCTGGGATTTTCTTTCTCCAGCGTTTTCCAGGAAGGAGAAGCTTGCGGCTCACTTCCCCAGGTTCCCCCTGCCCTGCAGCTCTGAGGTCACGGTCTGGCTTTGGATCTAATTACTCTGTGACTGGTTATGTCCTAAGAAGAAGCCCTCTGCATGTGGTCCTCCTGATAAACACACCTAGCAGCTTCTCAGGCCTGCCTCATTTTTGCATGCTGTTAAACTACTGTCCTGCCCTCTTGCCCTTCAGGAGAGCAAGAGAGGCAAGCAGGGAAGGGACAAACAGAGGACATGAGGCCCACATATGGGTGGAAGGCCATTCTCCTTCTGGCATAGATAAGTGCTAAGAATGAATTTCTGGGGGACAGGCAAGGTGGCTCTGAGGTTAAAGGCACTGGCCACCAAGCTTGAGGACCTGAGTTCAATCCCCAGGAGCCACGTGCTAGACTGAGAGGACAGACTTCCACAGAGTTGTTCCCTGACCTCCACACATGCACAGGTAAACGTAATTTCAAAGAAAGCATAACTTCCCATTCAGCAAAGAAATTCTGAACTCTTCAAAATCAGAGAGGAAAACAGGTCGAGTTGTCTCTCCACTCTTAGAGGAGGAATTGAAAAGTACGGTATCTTAGTTGAGTTTCTATTGCTGCAACGAAACACCATGATCAAAAAGCAAGTTTGGGAGGATAGGGTTATTTGGCTTACACTTCCACATGTTAGGCTTTCACTGAAGGAAGTCAGGACAGAAACTCAAGCAGGGCTGCAACCTGGAGGCAGGAGCTGATGCAGAGGCCATGGAGGAGTGCTGCTTACTGGCTTGCTTTCCGTGGCTTGCTCAGCCTGCCCTATCATAGAACCCAGAACCACCAGTCCTGGGATGACACCACCCAAAATGGGCTGGGCCCTCCTCCACCAAGTACTAATTAAAAAAATACCTAACAGCCAGATCTTATGGAGGCATTTTCTCAATTAAGTTTCCCTCCTTTCAGTTATCTCTAGTTTGTGTGTCAAGTTGACAGAAGACTAGCCAGAACATACAATAAATTTGAAGAATTTCTTGAATCATTGTCTTACTTATAAATCAATTATATCGCTGAACATTCCTAGCACGCAACTTAATTTAGAGCATTATATAGTTCTGTTGCTCTTTCCAGTTGCCAAAGAGGCTTATGAGAAAGGTAAGATAGCTATTAAGTAGCCCAGAGGAATGGATGAGAAAATTAATACCAAGTGAGACGAAATGATATATCCAGGGTCATGAGAGATGTTAAATTAAAATCCAGGAGTGACTCTACATCCAGCGGCTCTGAGCTGAAGTCCTGTGCTATCCGTGTTTAGTCAAAGCCGGCTTCAGTGTAACATAACATAACACACATACAGAGTAAGCCCTGAAGAACAAGAACGCCCCGGAAACGGGAAAGCAATGAATAAAATAAGTCACAGAGATTTGAGAAAAATGGTGGTGAGAAAGAGAAAGGTTTACAAGAAGGGTCAAAAATTCCAACTTTAAAAGGATACTCAGAAATTAAAACCAACTATTAGGCCCAAAAGGGGCCGTAACCACGTAGACAGAATTCCTTCACTGTGCTGTGGATCCTGTTGGGTTACCGGGGTCAAGATACCCTATATTGCCTCCTTGTGGTCCGTGATTATTTATCGATAAGAGTCCAGGACCTGTTTTATAGGAATCAGAGGTGTCCTAGGGTGTCCTAAGACGACCTTCCCTGGATAATGTGACTTGCAAGCCCCCTATGACTGACACTTTCTCTATCAGACCATCAGATCAGTGGCCTGTCATAATTTCTAAATTGGGAAAAAGTCACTGAATCCAGGTTACATCTTCTACGAGCTATTCTTGACCTGGGACCTCAACCATGGGATTTAAAATTAATCCCTTCTGGGCAAATAGGCAAGAGTACATGAATAGATTTCTCAATTTCTAGCTCATGTTTTCTTGCACAGAGATGCTTCAAAAAAAAAAAAAAAAAACTCAACGCGGACAAAGTTTCCCTTGTGTCTTGGGGTGACCATGAAGTTCATTTAATCAAGTTCAAGGCTACATAGGTGGTTACCAACTTGGTTTGACTGTAACAAAAGAAATCAGAGACGAACGGTAATGTGTCTCCCCTAGCAGCTTTTGTAGGCAATGTTACAAGTGTAGAATTTCTGCAACCTCTGCCCATCACCTGTTTGTAAACTGACCTCATTCATTGATGCAGCACGCATCTTGAGCATCCTGAAGCGAACGTAGTTTCTGTCTCTAAGGAGTTCATAGTCAAACAGATGGACGAGATGTGGAGTGACCTCGACTCAACATGACAGGATGGAAGACACAGAGGTTGAGAAAGTAGAAGACAGTCTCAATGATGGGGGGGTCAAGTCTGTCTGTGCAGAGAGGATGGAGAAGATATCTGAGAGGATGTTTTCTTTATATTACATCCTATGAGAAAAGAAAAAAAAAAACTAATCCAAATGCAACAATAATGTCATCCCAGACTGACTGTAATACTGCCAAGAAAAATACAAGCAGGATTCTCAGAAATCAATAGGGTCCTGTTTGTTGGTTTGGTTTGCTCCCTGCTCCCCCCTCCCCTGCAAAAAAAAAAAAAAAAAAACCCACAAAAAAAATCTTGTTGCTCTTCTAAAAATATGAGGCTGAGGACATAGGAATAGACTCTTTCCCAATAGAAAATCCATAATTCTGAAGCAACTGTGAATGCCGGCAGCAAGGCATAGGTCAAAGGGATGCTGGGTACCCACAGTGGGAGGTACCCACAGTGGGAGCATCATCTCCGGGAGCCTGTGTCACATGTTCAGAAGTGGCAATCACTATTCTGGACCATCAGGCAACCACTTCACCCTCTAGGTAATGATCCATGGTGGGAAAGAATTTGCCTTCATGGGGATCTCTGTAAAGAACAGCAGTCCACTAGATAGCCTCGGTGGGTCTGCCTTTAACTGCTCGTCCTATCCCATACTAAAGCTTCTCTCCTCTGTCCAGAGGCTCCTCGCTGCTCTTGATTTGTCCAGATGTGCCCCCGGTATTGGCAGGGAGCCGCTTCCCTCAGTTTCTGTTCTTTGTATCAGGGTCAGTTCGCTGGAGAGAGAACAGCCGAGCAAGGCTGCGCCGATGAAGCCTGTGAGGATGTGGCCAAGAGGGCCTAGTGACCCATCTAGGGCGCAGGTTCTCACAACAGGTTCCTCCTTGTGTCTTCTTGCTCAGATTTCCCAGTCCTGGTGCACAGACCCGGAGAGGGCACTCACAGACCCGGGAAATAAACAGATCGTGAATAAGAGGACAATCTTGACATCAAAGAGACCAGGTTTTCCATATTGGGTTGCTTTTTTCCTAGTCTATGCACGTTATTGTCCTTATCCAGAAAGTGGGCACGGCGCTGCCTAACTCAGAGGATGTTTTTGAAAAATAAACAGGAAAAAAAGGGAAGTTATCTGTAGAGCACAAAACTCAATATATTTCCAGCACTTAGGAGAATGAGACTTCAAGGACAGACTGGGCGTAAATATCTAGACCCTGTCTTAAATAAAAAGTCACAATTTAGTGCACGTCACTCAGAAAACACTCTGCAAATGGTGATCTTTCTTTGTTTTAAACTCCTACTACGTAATTTCCCTTGATTCATTACATGTATAACATAAAGACCAGAGGAAAATGTCAGGTCCTTGTACCTTTGAGACAGGATCTCTCATTGGAACCATACTGTCAGCCGGTGAGCCTCCATGATCCTCCTGTCTCCACCCACACAGTGCTGGAGGCTTTAGGCACACGTGACCTCACCTGACCTTTTACGTAGGTGCTGGGAATTTTAACTCACGTCCTCCTGTTTCTGCAATATATGATATCACACACCAAGCCGTCTCCCAGCCCTAGCTGATGTTTGTAGCAATTCTGAGGAGCTTCTGGAATTGTCTTCTCGGAAACAGAATTAGAAAGAGTAAGGGAACTTAAGGGCAAGCTTCACGCCGAAGTTCGTCTGGCAGGAAAGACTACGCTAATGCATACCTGCAGATTGACAGGGTGAGAGGAACAGATGGACAGGCAGGAAAAGGACAGCAAAGACCATTTTCTAAGAGCTGTTCCTGACCTGGGACCTCAGCCGTGGGCTTTGGAATTAATCCCTTCCGGGCAAGTAGAGAGAATTGAAGTGTGTGAATGGATCTCTCACTTTCTGGATCTCATTTGCCTGCAGAGTGACTCCTCCAAAAATCTCTATGAGAGGTTTCCCATTCACGCCTTAAAATGATCGTTAACTTCAGTTAATCAAATTAAGGTCATTGTAAGTGCCCATTCTTTTTTCATCTCCGCATGCCACATATTCAAGGAAAAAACAAAAAGAAAAACAAAAAAAGTGTCTCCAAAGTCTGATATGGAGTTACCTTTAAAATGTAATTTTTTAGCTGGGCACGTGCTCGTGCCTGAAATCCAGAGCGATGAAGCTGAGGCAGGAGGATTGTTCTGTTTGAGGCTAGATTTGGGTATAGAGTGAGTCCCTGTCTAAAATAAATAAATAGTAAAGTTTTTCCTCAAGCGTCTGACATATTTTGGCATGCTGTTTACTAATTCTTAATTCAAAGATTAAAAGTTAGGGGAAGGGAAGGAGAGACACCATTTATTATTATTATTATTATTATTATTATTATTATTACTATTGTTATTAGGAAAATTGACATTGTCCTCAGGCTGTCCTCGGTGTACAAAAAGGGCCTAGGGAATGGACCGCAATCTTAATCAGATAGAGCTGAGCCCCTTCATTCTTTCCTACCAAAGGGCTAGCAGTGCTGGGAACAACTGAGGTGCCGTAAGGAGCCAAGCGCTGTATGGAAACTGACTACCATCGGGTACTTTAATGATGTCAAGGGCACACAAAGAAGGCTCCACTTCTCCTCCCCATGCAAATCAGATCCTGGAAAGCAAGGAACCCTCATGTTAGAAGTGCAACCACAAACGATGTGGCCGCAGGTGTATTAAAGGACAGTCCCCATAGGGAACTAGCTATGTCAGCAAGCACCCAAACTCTTGCTTCCCACTTCTCCATTGCTCACCTACTTTATCCTAATACAAAACAAGAACTAAGGTGAAGATCAACCAAAAAATAAAAATTTAAACTTGTGCCATAATTGATTAAGGCCTAAAATAAGCAAAAGGAAAAATTAAGATTTAAAAAACAAAACAAAAAAAAAACAACCCAGCAGTAAAAACCCAGTCCTTGGCTTCTATGAAGTACTCTTCTATTTGGTTATAATTTTTCTTCTTCTGCAATTTCATTGTAAGGGGATTAATTGCCTTTCCAAACCCAGGGAAGGCAGCCCGAGCCATTCTCCTCCTCTGCAATGCTGGGGGTTGCAAATGCAGGCTACGGCAGGAATAACAAATGCTGGGCTTCTGAGCACTCGCCCATGATTTATGAAAGGTGTACCTCACTGTGGGAAGATAATGCCATTTGAAATGGTCCATTTCATAAATCTATCCCCCAGTCCCCAGCTACATCCAGGACTCCTGTGAACTCCTGAATCCAATAATGTTTTCATCCACTGATGAGAGAGAGAGACAGATGCAGACAGACAGACACAGACAGATAGACAGAAACAGAGGAGGAAGAGGAGGGGGAGGAGGACTGTGTTTGGAGCAGTAATGATGCTCTTACACGGAGCAGCAGCTAATGCTCCATCTCCGGGGCTTTCTGTGTCAATGGTCACTGGCTTCCGAAGTGGGGAAACTTGAACAAACAAAATGAAGAAATAATCAACACGTGCAACATCCCTGATGCCCTTTTGACGCTAGTAGCATTAATTACAGCATAGACCCAATGCTCCAGCAACAGCATAATCAAATGTTTTGCCCCAAGTAGCTCTCTAGCACATGAGAGATTTATCCTTTGAAACTGGTATATTTCCTATTCATTCATGCATCTGTTCAGAATATCCGCTTGTTCGTGGATTCTCCGCCAAATGTGATGGCAGACGTAGTCAGGGACCAATCATAAACTTCAGCGAAATTCATGGTCGTGAGTCTTTCTGGTCATAAGAAGACAGAGGTGATATATATGCACCCACGCCACACAGGCTCCAGAAGACCCTTATGAAATACAAGCGGGGGGACAGCAGCAGCTTCTTTGGGATCCATTGAAATGGATGGTACCAACAAGAAGACACATCAAATGCCTGGATCACGTGACTTACTAAAAGAGAGCCACATGTGACACAGTTCCTCACCAAAGACTCGGAGAGACAAGACAAAAGGCATAGTACGACATACACAATGCCCCTTAGGTGGCATGCACAGTGAACGCAAAGAAGTTAAAACCACTGGGCAAGAAATTTTGTGATCAGTAAAGAGTGTTTTAAAGAACAGCCTAGATGCCCATCACCTGATGAATGGATACTGAATATGTGATACATTTACACAAAGGAAGTGTATTCATGCAAAGAAAAATAAAGTTATGGAGTTTGCAGGAAAATAGATGAAGCTAGAATATATTATACTGAGCGAGGGGATGACCCAGGCCCAGGAAGGCAAACGTCGCATGCTCTCTCCCACCCCATCGAATCATTTGAGATGAGTCTAAATTGTCTGTACAACTTCGGAAGGGGAAAAAGTAGCATGGAGGGTGGGGAGGAGGGGCCTTAAGTGAAGGAAGATGGTTGAAAAATGTGTGACCTGAAAAAAGAGAGGGAGGGGATGCCGGGGCATGAAAAGGTTTTTACAGGGATGGGTGCGGGAAATAGGGGTGGGGGTGGGGCTGGGAGAGGGTGGGGAGGGGCAATCCAAAATTAAGGGTGTAGGAAGAAGCCACATTGAAGCCTATGATTTTATAAGCTAATTGGAAAGCTGTAACTTTACGATGAGATTGAATGGAGGTCTCCTGCGTGGGTAGATAATGTTGACTCTAGAATCGTGGTTTAGAATTGAATGAAGGAAAAGAAAATCCCAGCAGGGAGGACTGGCCACTGGGAGCATCGCCACATCCCCACCAGTCAGAAAGGGATGGATTAGCGAGCAGGTGAAGGATGGGATATGAGATGGAAACGATGTAAGACGAGAATCTGAAAAGCTCCCAACGTGGGATACTCATCCAGATATTCTGGAATTTGCATATTTTGACTTGTATTTAAAACGCAGTTTCAAGGTCAGCTTCAGTATGGAGAAGCACCCATTAAAAGTCCACCGGTGTTTTGCATATTTATTTCCTTTCTTCTATAGTGAGCGATGACGACTCATAAATCAAAAAAATCAGGGTAAACAAATACCACAGAGGTTATTTTGTACAGAATGTATACCCCTCTTCTACCTGTTTATACACACAAACATTTCTATTACTTGGATTTATAAAGTGTGCAATACATGCATGGGTGCTTTAAAATCTGCATATATTTGCATAAGATAGAAAGAAGTATATTGTTGTCCTGAGTCTCCAAAGACCATGGCCCAAATAAAATGATGACCACCTCAAAAGCATTTTTGTATACTGAGATGGAAAATAATTTTATTTTTAAAAGCTTCAAGCCTTTAGGATATATATATATATATATATATATATATATATATATATATATAAAATAAATATATATTTTCCCCCAGTTATGTAGATTCTATGATCTAACCATGAATTTCCTAAACAGATGGAGGCAGCTGGATTGAATAACCTTGTGTCTTCCTAACAAGACAAGAAACTTTCAGCAAAAGTATGTACATATCTCAAAATCAATAACTATACCTCAATGTCAAACAGGTCATCAGATCCATGTCACCTTGATGGGCAAATAGGAAGTGAGGGGGGCTGCCATGAATTTGGAATGAGCTGAAATGAAATTTGGGAAAATTGAAACACATTCTTCAAAGGGGCTATCTCACTCGGAAATAAAGATTTTCCCAATAGAGGTGGATGTTCCCTATGAATGAATGGACCACTATGCCCAGAAACCACTTTTAATATTTACAGTACTTCAGAGTCCTGCTACTGAACAGTCAGATTTTGAGTATCAAGTGGCTCGGGTCCACCCAGACAACTACCAAGGCCATGGAATGAAGCCTTTGAGGATTCTTACTTCCTCACACAATGCCTGTGTCTGGTACTGAAGCTCTCAGTAGCTCGTAAATACTGCTAGTGGTACCCACAGATCCTGATTTGCAGGTCAGGCACTGAAGGATTGTCCAAACACTAATGGAATGAAATAGAGTGTGATCTTCTTCCTGTCTTGCATGCACACTCCAAGGAATGGATGTGAACATCTCATATTCCTGGTTTTACAACCCCCCCTCAAATCAGTCTTCCTCTTTACTAATAATCTAGAAAGGTCCTGACATACTACATAAGACCACAACATTGCAAGACATAAGATTCTATGTCCCAGGGTCTGAGTAGGAGTCCCAGCCGTGTGGCTCGCTGCCCAGGCTTGATAAGGCCACTTACCCTTCTACAGCGATCAAGAGACAACAGGACCTCAGGAGAAGGCTTTTTAAAAATGCATGAGTGTGTGCGTGTGTGCGTGCATGCGTGCGTGCCTACGTGTATCTTTGTGTGAGACTAAGGGTGCATGGATACCATGGCATGTGTGGATGTCAGAGACAATCTCGGGTGTCAGTCCTTCCCTTCTACCTTGCTGGAAGCGGGCTCAAGTTAGTGTCCATTACAGCATATGCCGGAATAGGTGGCCCAAGATCTTCCAGGCATTCTCCTGTCTCTGCTCCCCCACCTCAAAGACATGCATTACCATGGCGGAGCTCTTCAACTTCTTGTTGCTTGTGCTTGTGGAGGTCTGAGGAGAACTTTCTGGAATAAATTCTCTCCAGTGTAAATTCTGGAGATGAAACTGAGGCTATCAGTTTTTCATACATGCATTTTTAACTGCTGAGCCATCTCACCCTACCCCTGACTGCTTCCAGGTTTTGTGTAAGTTCTTGGGATTTGAACTTGGGTCCTCATGCTTATAAGCACTTTACCCTCGGGGCCATCTGCAAAGACCGGGTGAGAGCTCTGAGACAAAATGCCTAACACAGTGCTGGGTATATTAAAAAGCCTAAAATAAAAATGTATGTTTAGCACCTCCATTTAATTTGCATAATGAGAGAAAACACACCGTCAAATAAAAGAATCTTACTGATATGTCTTTATATATGCATCAAATCAGTGTAATTGAAAAACACAGTCACATTAATAAGTCAGAGTATTATTCTGATAACTGTGTGGTAAATTTGAGATGTCATTAAATGAAAAGTTCTCTCTCCTGCCTGTCTCCCTGCCACCAAAGACGCCATGTACCCTCTCGATTGCTGTTTTCTTTGAGTTTACTTTTTGACACGGGATCTGGAAAGGAAGCCGGACTAGCCTGGAATTCATGAAACTCCTGCCTCCGCCTCCTGAGTGCTGGGATTACTGGTGTGGGCCATACATGACTCGCATATTCCCTCTTGATGGATACTTGATATAGCAATCATTTTTTAACGAAAATAGTGGTAGAAGAGGTTATAACAAGCCTGCTGTGGAGCTTCTACAGTTTAAACTTGTATTTCCCTATCATTTTCCAGGACCCGGTTGAGTACATACTGTACCAGATGTACATGACCATTATTTTAAAATCTAAATGGATTAATATGCTTTTCTTAAAAAAATAAAAAAACCTTACAAGATTGAGCTGCGAGCAGAACTCTTTTCTTTTCCTCTCAGCTTCTATTTAGCACGTGACACCCTGTGATATTTTAAGTTAAAGAGTTACAGAAATCTGGAATTGTATATGATCCTGACAGTGATGGATGAGAAACATACCCTAGACATACCTCAAACAGTAGCCCTGACTTTTTCTTAACTCGTGGTTGATCCACTGCAGTCGTTTGCTGCAAACTGTGATTGCCAAGCTGTTGGCAAAATTTTCTCCTTGCCTAGGGTGAGTGGATTTCCAAACCAGGAGGAAAAAGAGCCACCCAGACTCCTTCTGAAACTGATGTGGTCTATAGACCTTGCCAGAGGACACAAGCCAGGAATTCAGACAGTCCTACCGAATAGCAGACTACCACCCAAGCACAGGCTTTTACACAGGCTGCTTCTGCTGCTGTTAGCTTCTGCACATGTCTTTAGCTATTCACTGAGCAGTGAAGCCCAGGGATAGCCCATCTCAGGACTAAGAATTCTAATCTATGTTGAGGAGACGGTCTTCAAAAGGTTTGGGGTCATTCAGGAGAGGCTCTGGAAAAACTTGCTTGGGCTGGATCACCATATGCAGCTATTTGGAGGACCACAAGGAGTTAGGACCCAGGTCAAAGGTGCAGAAGATACGTGTAGCAAGTATCAGGGGTCATCCATGAAACTCACTGTTTTCCCCTGCTGCAGATTCTATCTTATCTCCCCTAATTCTACAGATCACTAATTCCCTGCTTCCCACACCAAAAGTCCTCAGGGCCTAGTCCTCTACCATCAACATCTAGAGCAGTTTGTCTCTGCCACCCGGGATCAACCCATCTCTCCTCTCCAAACCCAGTGTATCAACTAAGTGTAGACCATCAGCATCCCTTTCACTGAAATGCCATCGGAGACGCGAGAGTTTTGTCTCTGGGCCTCTATCTCTTGTTCCTTGAAATATGCCCTGTATACAGCTGCACTTAAATCTTCCAGAAACATCCCTTACATCTTGTTACCGCCTCATTCAATTTGCTGGGATCTTACCACCAAGGAATGAGTAGAGATCCTGGGTGATTCAGGTTAGCATGGAAGACCCTGCATTTGCAAGGTCTGAGTGGTGGCTAGGGGGGGTGAGAACACAAGGAGACAGGGTCCTCTTCTCCCCTATCCCTTCCTCCATCACTTTTATAGTCTGACCAGTTCATTTCCAAAGAGCATGTCATCTGCCTCTCCTAACTTGCTCTCGCCTATCCTATCTAGTCACTTTGATCTTTTGAACAACATGTTGCCTTTGAAAAAAGCTCTTAAGATTGGTTTGTTGTTGTTGTTGTTGTTAGGGTCTTTGTGAGAGCATTCGTGCATGTGTGCTCATGTGCCTGCTTGTGGCACGCACGCGCGTACATACACACACAATCCAGAACCTATGTTTGTTTGTTTTGAAACCAAATCTCTATCCCAAGCTTACCCCCAATTCACCATGAAACAGACAACGACCTTAACTTCCTCCTGCCTCTATTTCTTGATAGGCAATACAGAGGTTTACCACCACTCCTGGTTTATGAGATGCTTGGAGTCAAACTAGGGCTTTCTGCATACTGGCATGTACTCTCCCAACTGAGCTATATCCCCAGTCCCTAAGCATAGTTTCCATGGGAGTAAGTGGTCCCAGGGAAGAACTCATGCCTTTGGCTCTTGAGCCCTGATCCTCCAACCCCATTTTCTATATTGTAGAAAGTCTCAACAGAGTCTGGGTTGAGTCTAGAATTCTGTTGTGTGGACATGATGTCTCACACAGAGGGACGGGGTTAGCTCCCACCACCATGTTCTTCTGCTACAGAACTTTATAGGTAACTCACATCTGTCCTCCAGACAAAGGGGCTGGACTGGGTAACCTCCAAAGGCCTCTTTGCATTTCACCTTGTGTACTTGGGCTCTGGGAGGGACTGGAGGCCAGACTGAGTCACTTCCCTTCGGAGAAGGTCCCTCCTAAAAGACAGTACTTCCTGGGCTATAAATGACAGGTGGGGCGGGCTCTCTGTGATGTGGACAACATGTATTTAATTGCATTGGATCTTCTTGCGGGAGGGGGGCGGGGACTTCACCCTGGTGACCACAGCTGCAGGCTTCTCTTTCAGGGGAGTCAGCAATTGCAGCCGCCTCGGTTGGCACCTCTTGAGAACCACGCCAGGAGCATTTCGAGGACAGCATTTTCTTTGGCAGGTGTGTTTGCCGGCAGGGCCCACTTCAAGGATGTCAAGAGCAAGGAAACGGCATCTGGAATCTATCTGTGGTCGTTGGTTTGAACATTTGGAGGGCGAGGTGCAGAAGAACTGCCTTACACAGCGTGTTCTTATCCAAGCATGGGCTCAGTCTATACGGAGAAAAACACCAGGCTGGAAAAATAACCCACAAGGGCACCTGGGATGGGTCATCCAGTGGTCAGTTAAGAAACAGCTGGGTAGGTACACCCAGACACCTTCTGACAAAGTTTCCATGCCGGTGCTCTCTGAGCAGCTTAGAGGAAGGGCTCCCCCCTGTGTGTTTGAAAGGTTGTGCCCAAGTCCCCAGGCCTACTAGCAACACCAACTAGAAGTATTTTCAACCTCTGTCTGAATGCCTATGGACCCTCTATGGACCCTTTACTGTATATCGTCCAACTGGGAAAACTCAAACCCTGTCCCTCTGTATTCCAGCCAGACCCAGCAACAAGGCCACGTCTGTAGATTCCACATCAGAATCCATCCAATGACCTTAACACAGCTTCTGTGTAACCGTAGGTCTCCCAAACTTGAAGATTGTGGGATGATGGCTGTTGGCTTTTCACTTTTGTTCTTAAAGCACAAGGTCAGTCATGCATAGCTGTTGAACTGAAGGGGTCCAGATCAGCAAAGCAGTTTGCGTATAGCTGGGTTCCATTTCTGCCTTAAAGTTCTAGGTGTGTCATTCATCTCTCCGTAGTATTTCTTAGTATAAGAGAAGGCAGCTTCCCTAGTTCCCAGAGCACACAGAGCTGGGTCCCTATCCCCATGGTCTGGCTACTTACCCTATTTTCTTAAGTACACAGCCTGCCAGGGGTTCCATCATCCTTCTAGAATGTTAATTCTTATGGGCAATGACAGAATCTTTAAGTATTTTCACTAAAGTCTATTTGCTTCTTAGCTACCACATATCACATACATGTCACAATGTGAAACATCTCATGTTGGCTTCCTTACATGATATCCACATGAACTACAGGAGGTTTATATGATCATCCATGTTTTATTGATGAGGAAACAGAGGCTAAGTGCCCAGATTTATAATGCTACCAATGTAACGGGCACGGGACCAGTCGACCCCGAGACCTCCAGTATATTTAACTGGTACTCAGCTTGTGTTTGTCTCAATGCCTAGCACAGCAACTGGTCCATGAACAGTGAGTATTCAACAGAAATGTGTGGGACAATTGACTCAGTGGTAGCATAGAACTTTCTAGAGCTTTTCGGTGAGTGCTTCTCCTTCACTTTTCTCACACATTTTTTTTTTCACCCTGTTGTTTGTCTCGATAAATCTACTCAAAACGTATCCCAATTTGTTTTCTGTCGCTGTGATAAAATACCAACCAAAACCAACCAAGGGAGGAAAGAGTTTATTCGGCTTACGTGCCCTGATCACAGCCTATCACTGAGGGAAGTCAGGGCAGGAACTCAAGGAGGAGCAGAGTCAAAAGCCACGAAGGAGAGCTGCTTGTTGGCACCATCCAGGCACTGCCCCCAGTCATCTGCTTGCAATTCTGCCCTAGTTGCACAGAGAGGTAGCATGTGGGTCTCATGCCCCAGGATCGAGTACACAGGCTGAGAAAGACTAAGGGGAAGAGGCTCCATCTACATGGCTCAGGGAAGTCGTCATTCGTGTTGGGCAAAGGTTCCCAGTGCTAGTGCTTTGGGGTCACCCACACTCCTGCTGGTAATCCCTCACGCATGCTCTGTTGTAAGCAAGTCCAATAAACTTATTGGTTTTTCCAGGGTGAAAGTTGGTTTGTCTTTGGGACCTCAGGAGGAGGGGTGAGATGATACTTCCAACACTAGGCCTTCTTGGGTTACACCACTGAAGTCAGGGTCCTAGCATCTCTGCCAGACCCCTGGCCGTCTGCTCCTACTAGTTTCTTTCCATGAGCATTTCTCTCTGTCTCTGTCTCTGTCTCTCTTTCTTTTCTTTTTTTCTTTCATGTATTTATTTTGGATTCATTTCCTTTTGCAGTAGTAGGCACTGAGCGGAGGGTCTCACATCTTTGGCAAGCACCCAATCACTGAACTATACCCTTAGCTTTCTTCTTTCTCTTTATTTTAAAATACAGTCTTAGAAAGTTGCTGGGGCCAGCCTGGAACTCACTCAGTAGGCTGCCCTTGAACTTGTGGTCTGCATGCTTGCACCTCCCCAGTCGCTAGGATTACAGGCCTGCACTACCAGGCCTGTCTTTCCAGCTATTTCTTCCATGCTGGCTCTTCTAGGAACCCCCAACAAGCGGTTCGTGCTGGCTTTGCAGCACTGTCCAGCCTTCCCCCACCTCTGGAGATGGAATGGCATCTGGCACTCTTATTCCTGGCCTCCTCCGCTAGGCTCAATAAATATTTTTGGAAGATAGTGACTCGGGAATGGCGGGTCTCAGAAACCGGATCGTGCTCTGATATGGTGCCAGGTTTCGCCCCACCCCCACAAACTCCCAGCCTCTCCTTAGCATTGGAAATAGATTTTTTTAAGCAGTGTTATATAGCAGTTCCTCTTCAAAATCCTCCTTTCCTTTTCTTTAGTAATGTCCATATAAATCACTGTTATAAAAAATAAGGCAAGCAGAAGGAAAAATATGCAGTACCTAGAAACTGAAAATTCAAGTGTTTGCTTTTTATGAGACACTTGAGGCTCTTAAAAAAGAGAAGTGCTAGAAAACTTAAATACAAAAAAATCACTGTATGATAGCATAAAAGCCCAACAGAACTGAATAGTTTATGAAAATAATTTGAATATTTACACTTCAATTTATGGTCTGGAAATCATCCTT
This sequence comes from Cricetomys ansorgei, assembly GCA_026225945.1. Taxonomy (NCBI): domain Eukaryota; kingdom Metazoa; phylum Chordata; class Mammalia; order Rodentia; family Nesomyidae; genus Cricetomys; species Cricetomys ansorgei. The sequence goes on from JAMJFZ010003163.1 coordinate 3,045,529, forward strand.
GGACCATGTTCTTATTTTTAAATGGATTTTTCGAGAGAGTGTTAAATATGTTTTGATTATTTTGACACGGTGCCTACTCGGATATTCTACGCAATGATTTGAAAGCCAAAAGGAAATTCCTTAAAAATCTAATGTAACTCTATGAGAACGTACATTTTATATATACAACGAGGCGTACATTTATAAGCATATGGGGTTTATAACAAACATCTCGACTTAAAGGAGTACTCTGCACTGTTGTTATTATTGTTAGGGAAAATAATAGTAAATTTAACTCAAATGAAGCCGTGGGCTGAAATACACCATAATTCTCTTGAGAGGGAAACTCGGGTTCAAATTCATATCTTCTCATTTTCTAAGACTGAGTTTTGCATGATGGCTTAAAGTGTGTTTTATCCTCAACATTACAGCAACACAGAAGGGTGGCTCATAAAAGTGTTCACGAATCAGAGCCGGTTTCACCAAGTGCTTTGATTTTGCCTATCCTGCCGTTTATTTTTCCCAGTAAGTCAAAGGATCTTCCTCTCAGACTTCCTTTTGTGCACCCTACTTAGGAAATATATTGACAACAATCTCAACAGTCCTTCCCACTTAAAGCATCGTATATCTAAAAACCAGTCTTCACAAAAGAAAAAGAATAGAGAAAGCACAGTCTCTAACACTTTGTTTTTAAACCCAAGGGGTTAATGAAACTCAAATATGGAGAACGCATAAATATACAGAGAAAAAAGAAAGGTCTTTTAAAGGCCGGGAGACCATAGTATCCAGGATCTGGGACTGTGATTTCTTCTGTTTGCTTTTATTTATGAATTTTAGCAAGATCTCAAAGTATGCCAGAACTTCGATTTAGATTAAAGCACAAATCTTAGCAACTTAATCTTGCAGTGTGGAGTGAGGATGTGTAAGGATCTGGACAAAAGGTTCCTTCACTGCATCTCAGAGTTAGAAAGAAAAACAAATAGTAAGAGAAATCCCTACTTAATCTGCCTTCTAGGGAATGACACCTATTCAGAGAGACTCAGGCAGAGTGCCCCATGACAAGAGACAGCAAAGAGACAAAACTGAAAGTCGGGAACAAAAGATATAAACCCGGCACCAAGGAAGAACAACAAATAGTGCTTGGTTGAGTCTGATAACCATGTTTTAATTACCATCCTTCCCTCTGATTTGGATTTAAAGGAAAACACACCATTGCAAGTAAGAGGTCACTAATGCACTTTATGGTACTAAGATTTTTACCAGGCTGCCGAGATCAAATATCCAACTACTTTTCTATTGTGCATACAGCTATTGGACACCTACAGGTCTGGCCTATGTGCTGGGGCAGTTGGGGGGAGAAGGCAGAATCTCTGCCCCAGGGAACTGACAAAGAGACCTGGAGATAGAAACATGTCATAACAACAGAATAATATTGGTTGATGGTCTGTTTATGTGGCCAACACGTTGCTGAGCCCTGGCATGTCATATCACATTTAATGCTGGAAGCTACCCACAACTGTGATCTTGGGATCATTATGCCTTATTCACATGCAAAGGAGAAAAAAAAAAAAAAAAAAACTACGGGAAATTGAAGACTTGGCCAAGGCCACTTAGACACGAGAACCTAGGGCTGTTCTGATGGAAGCTGTTGGCAAGGCTCAAACCCCAGTGATTTCTAGGTCACAATAACAACCATCCAAGCACCAAAGATCTTCCTCAAAGTTAAACGGTTCGTTACTCCTTCCTCAAAATAAGGCTCATTTCATGAAGGAGGAAACAGTGGCCTTTGTGACATCTTCATGCTCTCCCCACTAGCTGGAGACAACGTAAGAACTGGCACTCAGGTGGTTGGACCTAGACAGGATCTTTCCAGAGGCTACCTCCATCAAGTCTTTCAAAAGCCAAAGCGAGTTGCACAACAGCATGTGACAGGCACTGGCCACGCAGGCACGTGTGGTTGGGTGTCTCAGCCTCTGGCCCTGTGGAGGAAACAAACCTGCCATGCACTTTGGCATCATAGAAGAATCCCCCTTTCGGGTCCTGAATAGTTGAGGGGTTGTTTTCTCAATCCTGGTTGCTGCCATCTAGTGGCAACAGGGATATGCCTTGAGGGTGAGGCCTAAAGAGGCCTTGGTCACAGGGCACGTCTTACAGATGTACTTACTTTTTAAAAACAAACACTGAGAGCCCTGTGTATGTTAGAGCCACCAAAGATGATTTGTACAAAAAGACCTGTGTCCACGCTGGGCGGTGGGGGCGCACTTCTTTAATCCCAGCACTTAGGAGGCAGAGGCAGGTGGATCCCTGAGTTGAGGGCCAGCCTGGTCTACAGAGTGAGTTCCAGAAAAGCCAGGGCTACACATAGAAACTTTGTCTCAAGAAAACAAAACTAAACTAAACCAAACTAAAACAAACAAACAAAAGACCTGTGTCCACATGACGGCTGCAAAATCCTGTGATAAAGTGGTCTGAAACAGATGTTCTGGGCTGGCAAGCTGACCCAGAGGCTAAAGGGCTTGCTGCACCAGTGTGAGTACACCAGCACACCTACCGTGTAGGCTTACCAAGGAGACAAGGAGGCACTTTCATAGGTAAAATCTCTGCCAGACCTCAACAGAGGGAACCACCATGGCACAGAACCATCCTGCACAGTGGAACCCTGAGCGTCTCAGCTCAGGTGTTTTTATTGATCAGAACAGCTCAGGTGTTCTATCGGTAGCATATGAAGATCATTAGCAATCAACATCCCCCACATAAATCCAACACCTGCACACAATACAAAACACCAAGACCTGGTAGCCCCTCACCCAACAGTACATAAAACAATCATTTTATATATAACTAAAAATAAACTTTCACAACACGTGAGGACCTGAGTTTGGATCCTTAACTGTCACTGGAAGCTGGGTGTGGTAGAGTGTGTCTGTAATCCCATACATCATGAAAAACAAAAGACCCAAAGTAAGCAGTGATGCCTGATTCCCAATGCTGTCTGACTGCTACATGCAGGCTCTGGCATCTATGTGCCCTCCCTACATACAGAGAAAGAGAGAGACAGAGACAAAGACAGAGACAGCAATATATATATATATATATATATATATATATATATATATATATATATATACTATTAAAGGAGCACATAAACTGATGACAATGTACAGGGAACTCTACGGCATGACCTGGTTTTGAGCTTATTCGGTGGTGGCAGAAGTGGTGGTGTAATGGTAGTGATGGTGTTGTTGTTGGCAATGGTGGTGATGGTTGTAGTGATGGTGGTGCCAATGCATCCATATAGTCTTAGTGTAAGACAGGCCATTGCAGAAATACCGACAATTAGGCTTAGGGTGAAGAACATTGTGTCATATGACATCACCTGTCCTAGAGGTGCAGGTTAACACTGTGGCAATCAATCAGTCAATCAATCAAACCATGCCTAGGTGATAAGGTCTCAGTAAACCCTAGGTTTTGGTAGCCTTCCACAACTGCAGCACTCCACAGTGCTGTCACGTACCAACACCAGGAAGACACTTTGTCCCAGATTCATGGAATGGGAGGACAGTAGAAGCTGGGTGTCTACTGTTTTCCAGGATTCTGCCTCCTGTGTCTCTTTCTTCGGGTTCTCGTAATCTGTGTCCTTCTTGCCCTGCAGTAAGCTGCGATCAAACATTTAGCAGTTTCCAGTTAATCCTGTGAGTCTTTCTAGTAAATTATCGAACATGAGGTTAGTTAGGATCCCTCCAAATTGGCCTTGGGCATCAGAAATGAGACAGGGTTAGAGCTTGCGTCCTCTAATGAGCTTGGTCTCTCACTTGTCACAATCCTGCTGAAAGTCCAGACTGTCACTCTACTTACTGGAATCGTCAGTGTTTGAAAAATCCTCACCAGGAAGCCTGTCTGTCTGATGGTTACTTTCTGCTGTCTGTCTCATTAGATTAAGAAACACCTGGAGATGTATCACAGTAGATAGAATGTCCATCTGGCATGCAGGAGACCCTGGACTTGATCCCCAACATGACCTAAACTAGGTGCAGTGGCACATACCTGTAATCCTAGCACTTGGGAATTAGACACAGGAGGATAGGGAGTTTGAGGCTAGCTTGGGATACATAAGAGCCTATCTTGAAAAGGAAAGGAAGGATGAGAAGGAGGGAGGGAGAGAAAACAAGGGAAGGGAAGAGGAGGAGAAGGGAGGGGACCGGAAGGAAGGCATTAACGAGGCACACCTTTGGCTTTTCCCGGGGTCTAATGAGGAAGGAAGACTCACCCTGAGTGTGGGTAGCATCACTCTGAAATCAAGCTGAGCCCTGGCATTCCGTTTTCTCTGCTTCCTGATCAGCAACACCATGGACCAAGCCACACCCACCACTCTATCACCCTACGCGATGATGGTTCACATCCCTCTGAACCGTGAGCCCAAATAAAGCCTTGAGGTCCCTTCTAGTCAGGTACCCGGTGCCAGCACCAAGAAAGGTCACCAACACACCTTTCTTCTCGCACCCGCCCTGACCTTGACGGGTCCCACATCCACAGTCCACCCACCTCCCACGCTCCTTTTCCTCCTCGGAGAAGCGGGGCTGCTCAGGCCACGTGACAGCGGAGGACTCGATTAAGATGACTGCGAAAACGCTTTGGAAGCGGCCACGTCTGTCGTAATTGTAAGATACTAGAGCCATTGTTACTCTTACTTTAGGGTTTAAATGCTTTTAGAATTACACGTACTCTTCATTTTCTTGTCCTTCTCTGGGCTGAGGAAACCCAATCTTGACACCATCGGCAGGTGCCGGGTTTATGTCAGGGAGAACTTTCATTAGCAGGTGATTTTTGTGAGGGGAGAAGAATGGTAAAACAAACCGGGGCCCTTTTGACAGGGCTGTATCTGTTCTGGCACAGCGCGCTTTCCGGGGCTAATGTCTTTTCAAACAGCTCTGTTTTTGCCCGCAGACTTGAATACCCTCATTACAGTGTTTGAAAAAAAAAAAAAAGTTCCCTTATGTTTTTTTTAAAGAGCGCCATTCTTCAAAAAGATGTCAAGGAGTTCTCTTTCTCCCCCCTGCTACAAGGTGTAATGTAGAGATAAGCACAAAATCTGGTTGGAAATGTCACCTATATTGGGACTGGGGAAAGCTTCAGATCATGCAAACAGCTAGGTAGAGAGAGGGTTTTTGTCCTCCTTGGCTGCTGGTATTTGGAGGAAAGTATCCCCACGTATTATTCACGGGCAGTGAGAACAGCCTGAAAGTCAATTACGGTGGTTTAGAAAAACATTGGAACCATTTGTTCACACAGTTCATGGGAGTTCCGATCAAGTCCCCGGCCGTCCTCACGACAAGGAAGCCAGGTCTTTTGGAAAACATTTTATTTTCATGCTCAGCGTAATAAGAAGAGAAAAGTCGTGTTTTGCAGATGAAATGGGGCTGATAATAAAAAGTAGGTCACCCTTTCTCTCTGTCTCCATCTCTCCTTTAACTTTCCCCAAAAGACAAAGGAGAGTTTGGAAGACTTGAAGCAAGCAGGCCAGGCACCCGACCGGGTGCTCTCTTTACTCTGAATAAAACTAGGAGCATTTTTACTACTCATGGCTGACATTTCACGAGGGCGAAGGAAATAGAGGATGCTGTCTAGGGGGTTGCGTGAAGAGGAGGGCTGGAACAGACAGTATACCTTCCAGCATTTGGAATCAACTGAAAGCATACTTAGCAGCCAAGACCTTAGGACCCAGGATAGCAAGGCCAGGAAGAGACACCTGGCTTCCTGCTGTGGGAGCTGACACTGGTGTACTAACTGCTTACTTGCCATTCCTTGGGAGAACTATACATCCCTGAGTAGGAGTGGCCTAGGGTGGAGGTTTGAACGAGATGTGTCTCTCATAGACTGTGGCATTGGAATGCTGGGGCCGGGGTGCTAATGCTGCTTGCGGAGGTTTAGTGAGCATGACCCTGTTGGAGAAAGTGTGTCACTCAAGGGATCTGAGAGTCTAGAGACTTGCTTCCTGTTCCTACCCCCACGTCTTTGTCCCACAATCATGGACTCTTATCCCTCCAGAACTGTAAGCCCAAATAAACACTTTCTTCTTTAAGTTGCTCTGGTCCTGGTGTTTTATCACAGCAATGGAAAAGTAATTAGACACCTATTCACTTATTTGAGCCGATAAAATAGAGAGAAAATGACAGGTGTCACTTTGAGGACAACAGATGGAAAATTTGCTTTGTCTCTCCTTCCTTCTCTTCTCTCTCCCTTTCCTTGCATTCCTCCTTCCTTCTTTCTCTGTTCTTCCATCCTTCTTGTTGCTCCCTTCCTTCCAAGCTGCTTAAGGTGAATAGATTTGCTCTGTTACCCAGTCCCACCACTTGATGCTCTGACTTACCACAAACCCATAGCAAAACATTGTAGAATGAGGTCTCTGAAACTGTGAGCCAAAAGAAATCTTTCATCTGGTATGGTGGTACATGCCTTTAATCTCAGCACTCAGGAGGCAGAGGTAGGTGAGTCTCTATGGGTTTGAGGCAGGCTTGTTCTAACATAGTGAGTTCCAGGACAGCCAGAACTACACAGTGAGACCCTGTCTCAAAAAAAAAAAAAAAAAAAAAAAAAGAAAGAAAAGAAAAGAAATCTTTCCTCCTATTAGCTGTTTGTCATGGGTATTTTGTTACAGCTGTGGAAAGTTGACAAACATGCCAAATCGCACTGAATCCCAGGAAAGGCAAAGGTCTTCTTTCCTGGACTCGGACATGGAAATGTCACATAGAGCTGATTGTTAAAAGACCATGTCAGTGCTGAGGGAGCACAACCAAGGGATGAAAAGAGGGAAGCTGGGTCCTGACCATTCATCCCCCAGAACAATCTCTGTCTGGTCCTCATTACAACTATCATAGTTATATTTTTATTTTTATTTTTTCAGTTAATCCTGTTTGGGTAGATTTGTATTCCATTTGCATTCAAAAGTGTTTGGTGCTATTGTGTGTATATGGTGGAAAACAGGATGACCTTGGGCTATTGAAATTGGATAACAGTTCCCGGGACTGATCAGAGATTTAGCTTAGAGCCTATCACAACTATGACTACTTTGATTCCTTTTCAAATCTAAGAAAAGGGTGGCTGGCCTTGCCTTCCTTCTAGGGTCAGCCTTGATCCCAGCCAGTCTGGGACAGTTCAGTTCATATCTGTTGTCCCAGTACATGTGTCCATGTCTTCTTACTCTCAAAATTACCTAGGGTGGAATGGGATGATAAAAACATCGGGTCACTTTCCTGGTAGGTCTCCTGTACAAAGATTGTTACTTTCCTTGAGAGCAGAACCCGCCTAATTCTTCTCAGAGATAACCATGGCTAATTATACCCTACAAATAATCTGTTCTTTCCAGTCTTCCCATGTTTGACTTTTGAGGGATTAATCATTGCTTTTGGTTGAAGTGGGTTCTCAAAAAGCAGAGTATTATTGTTTTATCTAAAGGAAACCCCTATGGAACCGGGCCTCCATCCATCATAGCTCCTGGAGTAGAAAGAACTGATTAACGCTTCCTGGCCTGCAAACTTGTTTGTTAACATGGGATTTCCTCTCGGCTGTCACTGCGAGGCCTTCAGAGTGCAGTGTGTTTAGGATTGGGCTGACTGCACTGTTTTATCAAGATGGGACAGTTGTCTTTACAGGGTATGCAGAGCACTGGGAATCCAACTACTTCTGTAAACACAATGATAACATCTTGTCTGCACACTCCCAGAAGACAATGGGCCCAGATTCCCTTTTCCTAATTGGGATTGGAAACAATAGGTGGGAAATAGGAGACCCTGCTATCATTATCTATTGGCTTTCATTTCTGGGCATTGGCTGAGCTTAGGTCTTGTGTGTGTGTGTGTGTGTGTGTGTGTGTGCGCGTGTGTGTATGTGTAGAAACAGCACATTAAAATTCAGCCTTCTTCCATTTTTCTTCCTTCAGTGTTAATCTTGTTATAAAGTTTGGGTGACAGAGATGAAATAGGAAGTAGAAAGTAGACGATAGGAGAGTTACACAGTTGAGAATGGGACCAGCTTTGCTTTCAAAATCACCTAATAAGCGAAGGTTGGAACAAGGCAGAAAGTCAGAGGAGAGTTGGAAAAGCAATGTTAAAGGGTGAGAACGAGCAGAAGGAGAACCTAGGGCTGGGGGTGTGGGAGGGCGCTGCCTATCGTATGTGGAAGGCTTGCTCTTTCTCCCACAGGGTCATAACATAATAATTTTAACGTAGAAGGAAGAGACATAGACATTTCTCCCAGAAAGTGAATGAATGATTCATCTTGAGTCAGTGAATTAATATTATCTGATTTCTTCTTTCTCCCAGGAACCATCAACATCAAAGTACAATTTTCTATCTTTTAAAATTCGAAATACTCAATACTTTGATAACATTTGACGCCATGATCCACAGGGTGTAGCATCTGTAAAGTTCAGAGGAGGCTCATTGGTGGGCATGTTCAGAGGAACAAAGCTGTTATAAACCACAAGCCATATTATGTCGATGTCCACTTACTAATACCCTCTTTGCGGGGAAACGGTCTCTCTGGACTTTCGGATAATACGCAACACTTTGTTCTCATAGGATTCAAGCAGGCAAGATGGTCACCAGGTGACAAATCTGTGTAATGGCCACAGAGGTTCTGTGTGCTGGAAGTCTCCCCATCTGTATAACTCAAACCACGTGAGCAGACAGTCGTGAGAAGAAGGTGGGGGGAAATGCAAAGCAGTATCTTATCTGCTGCAGAAGTCTGTGCCGTCATTAGACCTCTGTTGACCCATCTGAGTAGACATCCACCCCCCCACAGAGCCTCTCCCTAAACTTGATAAGAGACCAGGTTAACATGCTCATGCTCTGTGTATCTGGTTTGAACCACAATCTTATCACCTGATACCTTCACTTGACTCTACCTAATTTTCCTCTCATACTTGGTGCCTAGCACAGCTCCCAGCACACTGGGTGCTCAGTGTATCTCAGTTAGACCACAAGTGATTCTAATTCTGTTACTCCATTCAGAAATCTTCTTCATTGAAAAGGAAGAAAACTACAAGAAACTGGAACTATTGGGAAAGTAAAGGTGTGAGGGAGGGGAGAATGGAGAGATGGCTCAGCAGTTAAGAGCACTTGTTGCTCTTCCAGAGGCCCCAGCTCTGATTCTTACCATCTACACAGTGGTTCCCAACAGTCTATAACTCCAGTTCCAGGGGGCTCTGATGCCCTCTTCTGGCCTCTGTGGGCACTGCACTCACACAATACACATAAATACATGTGTCAAAATACTCTTATACTTAAAATAGAAATAAATCTCTAGGGGAAAAAAATAAAAGTAAAATGTGCAAGTTGCAACTCCTTCATTCACAAAATTGTTCACATATTCATCCATTCATTCATTCATTCAGTCAGTCCTCAACAAGTATCTAGGAAACTCCTATACAGAAGGCGCCATTCTAACTGCTGAAGACTAAGAGTAGACAGGACAGATGAGGTTGTTACTCTCCTGCAGATCATGGTCATTGGACTACTAAAACAGTAAGTAAGCAATACATGAACCAGCATATGAATGGGTAGGAGTAGAAAAGACAAGTGTTAGAAGAGAAATAGAACAGCCATCGAGTTGAGAAAATGTGAGTGGCTGCTTCGGACAAAAAAGCCAGGGTGAACTCCAGCAAAGAGACGAGGTCCATAAGGTAGAAAAAATGGGGTCACACTGCATTCACTCCTAGCAGGGTTTGATCTTCGTCCTGACTAGTAACGTTATTGTGTTTACTCCCTTGAGTATCTGTCCCAAATAGCAGTAAGTGCACAGTTATCAGCTGGAGCAATACCAGTTACTGGGATATGGTTCAAGATTTTCATGTACTCCGTAATTAGTATTTATTTCTTCTCTTTCCTTTTCTTTGGTGTGTGTGCGTGTGCGTGTGCGTGTGCGTGTGTGTGTGTGTGTGTGTGTGTGTACGTGTGTGCTGGCCTGTGTACCATGTATACATATTGAGGTCAGGGAAGAGCTTTGTAGAATCCATTTTCTCCCTCCACGTTTCTATGGCCTCCAGCAACAGAACTCAGGTAACTGGACTTGTGTAGCAAGAGCTTTTACCCACCAAACCATCTCACTGGCTCCCAGCCCGTTTTTAGGTCTCTCACTGAACCAGGAACTCACCAATTGTTCCCACCATGCCTGGCTTTCTTTTAACTTGAGTTCTGAGGATGAAACTCACCTCTTCGTGCTCTCACAGTAAGCACTTCACATATCGAGTCATCTCCCCGGCCCCAGAACTAGTATATCTGACTAACAAGTGGCTTTGTTCTGCAGGGGCTCCATGGCCAGGTCTCTTTCTGTCTTGTAGCCCTGCCATCTTTAACTTTCAGCTTCCAACATCACTACATTCATCAGCATCTGGCCTGCAGAATGGAAGGGGGCTGTATACCGCGGATGTTTGAATGTCAGTTTCACTCAACATTCCATTAGCCTGAAATTGGTCATGTGACCATGCCTAACAGAAGAGGATGGGAAAGGTAACCCAGGAAGAGGCAGGAATGGAGGTGGTGATGTCTCTAGGTCTGTTCATGTGAACAGCAGCAAGCAAACTTGTGAGGAAGGCACTGAGAAGCCCTCTCTCTTCAAGTTCAGAGTTTCGGTCCTTACATCTTGGCAGTTACAGAAACCACATGATCTAATCTATCTATTCTGGCCAGGTGGGAGGCAGAATAATGTTGGATGTGGGAAGTAAAAGCCAAGGCTGAAACCCAATGGCTTAATTCACTAAAGGGAAAGCCTCGTACGTGTTGTGCTCTCAGACAGCCCCCAGGATGGAAGGCTAATTGTCCTTCTGGGATGCTGATTTCTTTGTGGAGCCCTCAGAATGGACCATGTGACCTTTCGAGGTTTCTTGCTACTCTATCTAATCTCTTCTTAATGGATAGTGTTTTCCAAGCTGATGGTGTTTTAAAGATACAGAATCTAACCAATGATAATATGTCTGACCTCTTGAGGGAGAACCTGCATATCTTACTCTCTTGGCCTCTCTTATTGACCAATTACATAACTTGACTAGAAGTTGGTTTTAGAGAGCTAATTTCACCATTGCCTAATCACAAGGAAAGACCATAAAGTTTTATGAGAGCTGAAGGGACTGCCTTTTACAGAGGAGAACTTAAACGAAAATTAAAGGGGACGTAAAATGGTAAGAAATGGAATCCTCAAGGTGTTTCTCCTGGACTGCCATGCCAAATTACAGTGCTGGAGATATAATCTTACTGGTTATATCTTCCAAGGGCATCGAGGAAAGAGGGGAGAACGAACATCACAGGATCTCTGACAATACATTAAACAGACTCCTCATAAGGGGGTTCATCATAAGATAGAGAAGAAAAGCCCTCTATCCATCACCTTCTGGTCATCTGACTCTGGGCAAGTGCACTAACTCTTCAGATTTGTCATCTGCAACATACAGATCATGATAGTGACATCTCCAAGAGTCATTGTAAATGTGCAATTAAGATAATATATTGTGAGGGTTCATCTTGGTTGTCAGCTTGACTGGTTCTGGAATCGACTAAAAGGGAAGCAGCTAGGCACTCCCTGTGAGAGAATTCCTTGATCGTATTATTTTGGGAAGGCCCACCCAAAATTTGGACAGCATCTTCTGCCGGTGGTCCAGATTAAAGGGAGATGAAAAGGGAAAGTTTGCTTTTTGCCTGCTTGCCTTGACTCTCCCTGGCAAGTCCACCATCTATCCTGTTGCTGCTGTGTTCCTGTACTGATAGTAGAACCTACTTCTTCAGGATTCCAGCATGAACTAAAGACCAGCAGCTCAAACACCTTCAGGACTCAAATACCAGACTGGAACTCATGAGACATCCAGCCTCATGGATTGAGAAACTCCTAGATTCTTGCCTCTCCAATATGAGGCAAAGCCAGCCCAGAAGGAAGAGCTCTTTGATATAATAGAAAGACCCACCTCAACTTCCGGTGATACCGTTCCATGGGTACTGAATAAAGAGGAAAAGCTGATCTGAGTACTGGCATTCATGGCTATGGTGTATTGTGAGAAACTGACTTAAACTCCTGCCACCATGACTTTGCCACCTTGATCTGTGAACCAAAACAAATCCTCCCATCCTTCAGTGGCTTTAGTTGGGGTAGTTTATGACAGCAACAGCAAAAGCATCTAATGCAATCCCCACATCTCATTCAGGGACTAACACAGTCAAAGCTTAATTGTTGGATATACTACAACTCTAAAGAGATGGGCATTAGGGCCCGGAGATGATAGAGAAACATCTCACCAGGTGAGTTCACAATCACATTGGTACAGACAACTGTGAATCAGCACATTTTGGTTTTTAAATGTCTTCCTCAAAGTGACACTTCCATTCACAATTCTTTGACACAGCAAGTCATTTGCCTATACTTAACTTCAAAGGGCCAGAGACTTGTTATCCCCAGACAGAGAAAGGAGAAATATTTGTAGAAACACCAAGAGTGGTCATATATAAAAACAACAATAACAGCATAAATTCCTGACATGTGAGTTTCTTGGACTATTAAACCAAATGCATCTATAACTGCAAATTTTGATATTGATATAAAGTCAAGATGACACCATATCCCTGGGTGTATAAAAAAACTGAAAGTTGGAAATATTATTGCGACGAGCATAGAATCTTATTTATCAAATGAATGACTTGGCTCTTCCAAGGCAGTAGGCTTTTTACCAAGCAGTGCTTGGCATTTCCTCAACAGGCACTGACTGGGACATGGATGACATGTTCCCTGCCTGTTTGCCTGACTCTACATCTAAAGTAAGTAGACCCATAGAACAACCTTATTCCCACTCAAAATAAGATGCAGGTGTTTGAAAACTTAGCCATCTGACCCTGGCAAGAGGCATGCTCCTGGAGCAGACAGAGGCAGATGTCACATAATCCCATGCCCACGTTTCTGGAGGTGATATTGTGTTTCAGTGGAATGTCATTTCCAGAGAGCCTGCATGTGCAGCTCTCACTTCCCAGGGGCTAATGGAGATACTGTATTAAAGCCAGCTACAAGGCAGGCAGCACCTTGAGATACAACCCCAATTGTGACACTCATGTAATAGCACGGCTGTTCCCTCTCCTTGTTTCTGTGGGGCTTATGGTCCATAAAGTTTAATAACAGTCTCAACAGCTGAACGGTGAATGTATGACACTCAAAGGCCACTCCTACAAAGAGGATCAGGATCTTTAATTTCTTCTCTCTTGATATTTCATCATAAGCAAGTGGTGTCATTGTGGCCATATAAAGTACCCACATAGCCCAAGGGAATAAGAGTCTGTTGGCTCTTAAATAGTGGTACCCTAGCCTAAAACTTTGGGGAAGAAAAAGTTTGAAGCTCTAGTTGCCCTGCAATTTGGGTACCATAAACATCCATGGGTTGACATATTAGGGACTGATACAAATAGCTAGACAATGAAATGAACCCCAAATTCCTTCCTGTGGCTTTCAAAGCTGTGAGCTGCTCCCTTGCCTTCACTGTCCGGGTACAGTGGTTGGGACCACCAATAATAGTCCTGCCAAGGGCTTGGTATCTCTGGTACATCTTTTGGGTTCACCTGTCTCCCTGGGATGGATTTCATTTCATCTTCTACTGTTTAAATAGGATTCAGTCAAAGAAGCTCTTGGGTCTTAGCTGAAGTTATACTGCTACTCTTATTCTTGAAAACAGGGGAAATGTCTTTGTGTGCTTACTTTCTTATTTACACACACACACACACACAGACACACACACACAGAATGGGGGGGGGGGGGGGAGAGAGAGAGAGAGAGAGAGAGAGAGAGAGAGAAGAGAGAGAACACCACAGAGTCATGGAGCCTGACATTTTGTTCCTGGCTAAAATGAGCACAGCACCCTGGTGATACATGGTATCAGGGAAATTCTTAACCACATGGTTAAGAGTTAAAGGGACTTCCGTACATTAATAGTGGTACTCATGAGGAAGGAAGATCAAAATGACATTCCAAAGTGGATTCTAGAGTTGCTTAGGGCTGAGCAGAGCCAAGCAACTATTCTTCAAGAGACTCCCATTTGGGTCAGCTGGTATGGTTGGAATGTGCAGGGTGTGGGGTGTGATACAACAGATAAGTAAAAGGAAATCTTTATCAGACTCATTTACATATCAAAGAGCTCTTCCTGCTGGGCTGGCTTTGCTCATTAAAAAGTTTTCCCATTCTGGGCCTGGAGGGCTTTCCTCTGGGGCCACTCTCAGCCACTCTACCTTCATAAGATCTCTATTACAAAAAACCACCAGGAGGTCAGACATCTCTTTGGGGGCTTCCTGGGAACCAACTGTCCTAAAGTGGCTGAACTTTTCATAGGAATCCTGGGATTATAGGCTTTTATAGAACTCTCCTAAAATCGCTGTGGTTACCCAGAAAATGGACACATTAAATCTATGGGATTCATTCATTCATTCGTTCATATATCCATCTATTTTCCCACTCAACCTACAAACAGTGAATCACTACTCAGAGCGACGAAAAGCTCTTTCTCCTTAATGGCACTTTGATGGTTTAGCATGTGGGAGGAGCCATTAGGGATGGCTGGCCTCTCCAAAAGCTCTAACTTGGGCCAATTTAGACAATATGGGAGATGCATTTGATAGAGCCACCATTTGAAATTCAGAGCCCCTTTGGTGCAGCTTTCCAAGAAGTTCTTTGTAAAATGAATTTCACGAATAGGATTCTGCTCTTGCATTCTGGTGGCTCACATCCGTGTGTGGGAAGAGGGATGGCTAGAGTGCAGAGGCTCTACTTCTCAATAGCTCCCCCACCTTATTTCAAGAGACAGGGAACCTGGAACTCACTGTCTACCCAGCACCAGGATTACAGACGCACACAGCCGGACCAGATATTTACAAGGGCGTGGGGAATCCAAACTTAGGTCCTCAGACACTTTGCTGAAAGATCTTTCTCCCCAGCCTCTCCACCCTATTTTTTGACACATTGTCTTTCACTGAACCTGGAGCTTGCCAAGGCGCCTTGATCACCTAGTCAACAAGGCTCATGAGTCCTCTAACCCTCACCTCCCTCAACGCTGGGACTCCAGGCACACAGAGCCACGCCTGTATTTTTATATAAGTGTTGGGCTCAAGCTCAGGTCCTCAAAAATAGAGGATAAGCATGTTACTAACTCAGCCGTCTCCCTAGCAACAGGTGACTCACATCTTGAAAAATTTGAGGCTATGTAGTTGTTCTTATTGGAAGACTCTTGGGGCGAGGGAATGTCAGTCTTCTTCTGACTTAGGTTTCTTTTGTTATACATGAACTTTCCTAACTCTGATTTCCTTCTAGTGGTAATCAAGTATGTGTGGTACACATGACCAAAATGAGGATGCAATTTTCTTCTCACACCCTAGGCAGCAGCTTAGTACTACTCCTCAAATAAGACTAGGCATAGGTCAGGATCACTGAAGATCTTGTGACATAGCAGTTTTGAAAACACAATCCCTCAAAGAAGAAGAAAAAAGTCAGAGATTCATACCTCCGTTTGAAGTATGGACTAGACAGAATGAAAATGAATTTTATACTGTCAGAATAACTCCAGGGTGGGTCTCTGTTGGGAGATGGGGAAGGCCAGGAAGACTTTGTGCAATAAGAGCACTGTATTGGTTACTTTCCCTGTTGCTGTAATAGTATCTTCTGACAAAGGCAACGTAATGGAGTAAGGGTGTCTTCTGGACCACAATTCAAGGAAACAGACTATCTTGGCAGCAGGAACTTGAAGCAGCTGGTCACGGTGGACCCACAATTAGGAACAGAGCAATGAATACAGGCTGCTAGTCAGCTCCCCTTCTCCATCTACTTAACTCAGGATCCCAACCAGGGAATGATGCCACCCACAGTGGCTGATCTTCCCACTCCAGTTAATGTAATCAGATAATAAACCCGCAGGCATGCCCAGAGGCCCAGTCCCCCAGATTCTGTCATACTGACAGTGAGCACCTACCATCACAAGTGCTAAGTAGCAGAGGGGGTGTTCAGTTTAAGAAGGAAGGAAAAGTGAAGATTTTTAAAGAGAGATTTAAAAAAGCAGCTGTCTGCACAGCTTTACTTAACTGACTGGGAGTCAGTGGCACAAGAGCAAAAGTGGCCAGACAGACAGACAGACAGGCAAACAAATAAAAACCCAAACCCAAGATATAAAAGTCCTGGAATCTTAGAAAGCAGCTAGAAACAACTATGTCCTGGTTCACATCCAGTGTCCCCGTGTCCTCTCCCGCTCCATTCTTTCCTATAACTAAGAGGCCCTCGTTTAGATAAACAATCCCACGAGCACCTTTTTAGGTTTTTGTTTGTTTGTTTTGTTTTTTAGGGTTATTTTTTTGAGACAGGCTTTCTCTGTGTAGCCCTGGCTGTTCTGAAACTCTCTCTCTGAAGACCAGGCTGGCCTCAAACTCAGAGATCCGCCTGGCTCTGCTAGGATTAAAGGGGTGCGCCACCACCGCCCCACCACATGGGCGCTCTCCCAAGTGTAAACTCCTGTGATCGCCACTTTTCTCTTTGCTATGACAAAAATGCCTAACAAAAGCAACTAAAGGGAGGAGAGGTTTATTCCATAGCTGGGAAGTCACAGCTTCAGGGTGTGCCTCAGCTGAACATCAGCTCTCGCTCTCTCTCTCTCTCTCTCTCTCTCTCTCACACACACACACACACACACACAATTTTAAGAATGTAGTTTGTATGTACATTGCTGGGTGCGTATGTTTGTGGGCGTCACCACAATGCTACAACGTGTAAGTGGAGGTCAGAGGACTCGGGGGTCGACTTCCTCCTTCTACCCCACGTGGCCCGTGGCCCGGGGATCAAATTCCACCAGGCTTGGCGTCCCAGGTCCTTATCTACAGAGCCATCTCAGCAACATTCAAGTTCTCCCTTTCATCTCAATCTAGGACGCCAGGTCACGGGACGAGAGCATCCACATTTAGGGAGGGTCTTTCCACCTGGATTAACATAATCTAGAAAATTCCTCCTAGACTCGCCCAGAGGCTTACCTCTTTGCGCAAAGCAACAAGAAAACAATGGATACAAATGCTCATATCAATAATGACGTTAAGAGATGGGCACGTTTTTAGCAATTATTGACTGACTACCTGCGGGGCGGCGTGTGAATCTGAACCTTCAAACAACCCTGTGTGGGTCAGTGACATTGAGAAGCAGAGAAGGAAAAATAAAACTGAGAAACAGTAAGTTCTGTCCAGAAATTTCACCAGAGCCCAAAGAGGGGCCACACTCGCATTTCATAGACCCGCTGCTTTTGAAAAAGTGTCTAGAGCAAAACATAAAAATCTTCCATATCGAAAGAGCTTATCAGAGCAAGGGGCTAGGAAGACAGCTCAACTGGCAAAGCACTGGTTTTGTAAGCATGAGGATCTGGTTTTGATCCCCAGAAAGAGAAACAAATGTGGGTGTGGTGGATCACGGGCATTTATAAGCCCAGTGCTGGATCCCAGGAGCGTGATCCCTGTGCCTGGCTCACTGGACAGCCAGCCTAACAAACTTGGTGAGAGGCCAGTGAGAAACTGTCTCAAAAAACAAGTTGAAGAGTCCCTGAGGGTGACATTCAAGGTTCAGGGTTGACCTCTGACCTTCATAGACACATGGACACACACACACACCACATAGTGGATTCTCAATGTATGTCAATGTATGTTCATACAATGAACATTTATCAAATTCTTGACTCTCGTTGTGATCAGACCATTCAGAAGTTCAAGGGTGAGCTATGCAGAGGAACAGCCACAAGAAGCCGCATGCCCACTAGTGAGCGCTAGAGCGAAGAAGACCCTAGAATGTGAATCCCTGTCTGCTCATCACTGCTTCCTGGCAGAAATAGCACAGTCTTTCCTGCTTTCCCTTCACACTTGGAAGGAAGAATAAAACTAGATGGGGAGGAGAAAAAGCCCTGTCAAACAAGACTGTGCTAGGGAGTGGGAGAGCAGTCAGATGGGGTTTTGTTCCCAGAGGATGGTGGATCTCCACTAAAGAAAGAACTATCTTTTCCTACCAAGCAGGAAACGGAGCCTGTGCTGGGGCTTTCACCTCAATGTGTGGGCTGCAGCTCAAGGGAGCAGAAGGGACTATCTGCAAGCTGGTATCAGATTTTCTGCTCCTAGGAAAGCTCTGGCCTGAGCCTCTGCAGCAGTCACAGGGATTGGCCTGAGTACAGCAGTCCAAGCAGCTGTCTGGTATTTTGAAAAGCCTCACCCTGGCTCTCCATCGACCTCTCAGCCTTTGCGGATCCCGGCCCCACATGGAGCTGTAGGCTACAAGGGTACTCAATGGTCAGAGAAGTCACCAGGCACTGTCCTTGAGGTAATTAATCAGCCAGCGGTGACTCTTTACCAGGGGAATAATATGACTCAGAACACACTCTGTCCCTGTAATATCAATTATGCAGCAGAGAGGCTGCTCTGAAAAGGATGCAAAGGTGTTCGGTGCCGTTGCAGAGTGAGAGTGCTGAGCTGTTACCCCCACCGTTGTAGCGAGGTCGCTTCAAAAGGGACCTGGTCTGCTGCCAAAGTGCCCGATTCCCCGGGAAAGTCGGTGCTTCCCAAGTTCGCTGCGATTCTGAAATAGAGTCTGCCTCTCAGCTCTGAATCTGCCGCTGTGAGCTCTACAGCAGAAGGCGGCCCTGTCATACTCCTAGTGATCAGTGCTGGTCCCTGCCACATCTCCTCCCTCCCATTTGCTAGAGCTAATGCTGCAATGTAGAAAGCCCTGCACCTCAGCCAAGGGATGGGATCAGTGCCCCCAAAATGAGGTACTCATAGTTACTTGATGTGTCCTCAGATATGCGGGTCACATGTGTGAGAACCCGTCATTCTTTCTCTGTGCCAGACATCAACAGAATTAGAATGTACCTAGATGTTAAGAATACTGACTACCAGATAGATAGGAATCTGAGGTGAGGAGGAGAAGGAGGCAGAAGGAGAGAAGAGGGAGGGAGAGGAAGGAGGAGAGGAGGGAGGGGAGGAGGAAGAGGACAGAGAAGACTGGAATGAAGAAGAGAAGGATAAGGAAGAAGGAGAGGAGAAAACAGAAGGGAGAGAGACCAATAAAAAGGTGGGGGAAGGAGAAGGGAGGAAAAAGAAAGAATTCAAGTCAATAGTCACCCCTATTGTCTCTGTGGCATACATATCCCAAAGCTTTTTGGACACTCTGAGACGTTGCTCCCTTTTTGCCCTTGCATATTCAAACTCTCTGACCTTCTGCCCTCCCACAAACTTTTGGTTTCTTGCCAAGCTGTCTGTCTCCTTATCCTGAGTCTCTCTGTCCTTTCTGGGGAAGGGTAGGTATGACATTTTGAAGATGGATGCTGAGTACCTGCTTGAAGGAGAAAAGTGTCCATGCACAGGAACAGTAAGCAAACTCTGGAGAATGGCTGACTCTGAACCCAGAGGAGTGGGGCACCCCGAAGAATGCATTCTTTAGAACCTCAGCGAGGAGCTCTCACTGAAGGGAACCCTTCTAGAAAGATTGGCACTGGGCTCCTTGGGGAAACAATACTAAAGAAATCATGGAGTGCATAGCAATTGTTCCCAGGGAAAGTTGTCCTTTAAAAATAAAAATGCTTCTGATTAAAAGTGTGCCAGGGTGAGTGCAGTGTGTGTGCATCTATGCTCACTTGTGTTCTGGTGTGCGTGAGTGTGGGGTGGTCATAGGAAACACTCACTAGTTGAAGTTCCTCAGCCACTACCTGTCCATCTTCTTTTGAGACAGGATCCACGTTGTCCAGGATCTCTCCATGCAGGCTAGGCTGGTCAGTGAGGTCCAGAGATCCACCTGTCTCCATCTCCCCAGTGCTGGGATAACATGCATGTTGACATCTATCTTTTTTCCCCTCTACGTGGGTTCTAAGGATCAAACTCAGGTTCTCATGCTTGCAACCCATGAGCCATCTCCTTAGCCCAAACAATCTCACCATAAGGGAAAATAAACATGAATATAAATTTCTTGGGTGCCCAGCGTATTGCCTGCCTTAGTTTTAGGTAATATCAAAGCTCCTTCCTGAATGACAGTTCCGTTGGTTTACGGCACAGTCTTGGTTGTGTTTGGTGTCCAAAGAAAGCAAGCCAGATGCTTCCCACTCTCGAATCTCAGCTAACACAGAACAGAGGTGAAGGCTTCAATCTCACTGTAAACAGACGTGTGCATTTGCTTCATACCCTACACTGGCAAAATGGTAAAAGGTTTGTCGCTGACTCTTTCTTAATTAAAAAAAAAAAAAAGGAATAAAGAGGAGAGGAGAGGAAAAAGCAATTTTCTCTTCAGAAAAGAGAAGGAGGGGAGAGAAAGAAACTGGGGGGAGGGAGTGGACAGAAAAGAACAGAGTCTGGAGGCAGAATACTGCGTAGCTCCATTTTGGTAACCCGAAGAGGGAATATAAGCTTAAAGTCCTGAATTTAACAAACCTAATTATCAAGGCTTAATTAGTACCAAGGGTACAGCTCTGTGGAACACCTGCAGACTTAATTTATGTCCTGACAGGGAGGAACAAGTGTTAATGGGCTGTATTTATGTTAATACCTGAACCTTAGGAGCCTGTGGAACAAAACAGAACATGTGCTGGTTTTTCCAAGCTACAGAACAAATATAAAAGATTTTCATCGTAATGCTAGTCTGCATGAAATTCTTTGGGGATCACCCAGATCTACTTAAACTTTTAGAAGTAGTACACGGGAAAAGCAGAGCTGTTCCGAGTTCTCGTCAAAGTCTCAGGAGATCAACCCACAGAGACAAGATGAGAGGTCACATCTTGTCTTTAATACACAGAGTGGAGAATTAGGCTAATATTGACAATGTTCATGGTGTTTTTAAAGATTGTTATTTTTTTTTAAATGTGTGTGTGTGTGTGTGTGTGTGTGTGTGTGTGTGTGCATGTAAGCACGTATGTATGTGCAAGTACCCTCAGAGGGCCTCAGTTCTGTGGAGCTGGAGTTAAGGAGGGTTGTGAGCTGTCTGATACCAGTGCTGAGAACTGAACTTGGATTCTCTACAAGAGAAATACACACTCTTACCCTCTGAGCCATTTCTCCAGCTCTAAATGGTGCTTTCCATGAAGTCTCCAAGATAAATACTGTTATTCCTATGAACACTGTAGTGTTAAAATGATAGGTGGTATTGACAGAGAGCTTGTCGTATGTTCACCAAGATGTTGAGGTCTTTGCAGACATGTTCTACTTTACAGATGTGGAAGCCAATAGGGAAAGGACAGAAGAAGTACCCACGGCCAGGTATCCATCATAAATCTTATGACAAACTCCTTTAAATACACACTATAATTATAATAATCAGAATATTAGAAATACTTGTAAACATTTATTTAAAATAGAGATCTCAGCAAATTAGAAACAAGTGCAAAATGCTCACAGTAAAGAATTATTAGTTGCATCACACATAATGGAGAAACTCACATTAAGGCAATCATACCCATCTCAACATTGGTCAGCATTGTCCTGAGAGTATTGTAAAAAAGGAAACAAAAGCCATGTATATGGAAGGTGAAGAAGCAAAACTACATTCAGAGATGTGGAAAAATCCTCTGTAGTCTTAAAAAAAAAAAAAAAGGGAAACCAATAAATTGACAAATTATTAGAATTGAATATAGTACTGTATACCAATCAAACAAAATTGTAAAAAAAATAAATGCCACTTAATATAGTATAAAAATTTGGGGCTGCAGAGATAGTTTGGTAATTAAGAGCACTTGCTGCTCTTCCAAAGAACCCAAGTCTGCTTCCAAACACTCAATTCAAGTGGCTCACAACTGCTTGTTACTCTAGCTCCACAAGATCCCATGCCCTCTCTACTTCTACAGGAACTGTAACCTTGAGCACATACCCCACATAAACACACATGTAACTTAACTTTTTAATCTTTTAAAAATAGGGCAGTAATTAAACATTTGAAAATAGATTTAACAAAAAATGTATATGAGGACTCCCCACCCCCCACACACACATTTCAAACTGAGAGACACCATTGAGGTATTTGTAAGTATGAAAAGATACATGTACATGGAGAGGGGTGTGTGTGTGTGTGTGTGTGTGTGTGTGTGTGTGTGATGGGTTGAGATACTCAATATTGTTGGGTTAGCCTCAAGTTGATCAAAAGATTCAATTCTATACCAAGTAAAATCTAAGCAGGTATTTTTGTTTTTTAAGAAATGGAAAAGTTAATCCTAAAATTTATGTAGGGAAACAAAGCATCAACCAGGCTGTGGTGGCTCATGCCTTTAATCCCAGAACTCTGGAGGCAGAGGCAATCGGATCTCTGAGTTCAAGGCCAGCCTGATCTACAGAATGAGTTCCAGGACAACCAGGGCTACACAGAGAAACCCTGTCTCAAAACAAAACAAAACAAAACGAACAAAAAGAAATAAAGTATCTAAAAGAGCCAAAACAATCTTACAACAAGGAGTAAAGTTGGGGTCTTTATATTAGCCAGCTTCAAAGTGACTAGGAAGCCACAGTCTTTGATGCAGTAGTCACAGGTATAAGAAAAGAAAAAATAATTGGATTGATGGAGTACAATAGAGAGGCTAAAAATAGGTCCATGCCTACATAGTAAATCGATTTTTGACAGCGGTGTAAAGGAAATTCAATAAAGGGAAGATTAGACTTTGAACAGATGGCATTGAATCCACATGGGAAGAAATATAAACCTCTACCCTTACCTCACACCATACACAAAGATGAATCCGAGTTGGAAAACAGGAATAAATGCAAAAATCTAAAGTCAGGAGGCTTATAGAGGGAAACTGAAAAAAAATATAATCTTTGTTACCTTGGGATTGGCAAAGAGTTCTTAGGAAAATTAAACAAAAACACTGACAACAGAAAGAGAAGGGAAATTTGTTGTCATCGAGATTTAAGGCAAAAGACATTAGAGATGACTGATTACAAGACGCAGGTAAGGAGAAAATTCACAGGATGCACAAAAGGCTTGTATCCCCAATATTTAATTTCTACAGCCCAGTTTTCTTTAAAAAGAAAACCCAGCTTTAAAAAAATGTTCATAAAAGCTGGATGGTGGTGGCGCACGCCTTTAATCCCAGCACTCCGGAGGCAGAGGCAGGTGGATCTCAGTGAGTTCAGGGCCAGTCTGGTCAACAGTGTGAGTTCCAGGACAGCCTGTCTTGAAAAAACCAAAACCAAAAAACAAAATAAAAGAAAACAAAAAACCCAGTTCATATAAATGAATAAATATTCCACAGCAAGAACACATGAATGGAATGGCCTATGAGTTTGGGGTAGCGGGGGAGGCGTTAGTCATCAGGAAAATGTAAAACAGAGCAAGTAAAAGAGAGCGTCTCACACCTACTGCCAAGGCTATGATTAAAAGGCTGAAATTTCCAAGTATCAGTGAGGAGGTGAAGCAATGTGACTCTCACGCCGTTCTAGAAGGAACTGAAAATGGTTCAACCACTTTCAACTGCTCTTTGGAGGCCCCTTAACTGGACACCTTGGAAGCCAACAATCCTCCACCTAGGTTTAAATCAAAGACAGGTATCATACCGTAACCAAAGAGGCATCTCTGCCCCTTGTTTACCGCAGCACTAATTACAACAGCCTTGATACGGAATCCAGCTGAGGTGGCCATGAGTGAATGATGGATAAAGAAGATGTGGTACCTGTACACAGTGGATTCTCAGTTGGCTGTGAAACAGAACGAGTGGAGGCTGAAAGATGGCTCAGGATCTCTAAGGCATAACGGGAGCCTGTCATTTGGGACAAAACGGATGTGATGGGTGGACACTGTGTTAAGGGAAATAAGCCAGACACAGAAAGGCAAATGCCTTGTTCTTACTCGTAATTAGAAATCAAACCCAGCAGATTTGGTAGAAGCAAACAGTACAATGATGGTGGAAAAACAGAAAGGCTAACAAGGAGGAGGTAGAGAGGGAAGCTTATGAGTAGAAGATAATGAACATAAAAGTATTTCCTAGAGGAGTCTGTGCTGATCCCTATACAGAGCTGAAGGGTAACTGTAGTTCACCGTAGTGATTATATATTTTATGAGTAACTAGAAAACAGGAGTTTGAGGTTCTCAATGCAAAGAAATGATAAGTGAGCCAGGAAACACGTTAGGGGTAAAATCTAACCCACATAAGTCCTTGAAGTTTCATGACAAGGTGACTTTAAGAAATTGCTTATTTTTATTTACAAAATATTTATTTGTATGTGTGTGTGAGAGAGAGAGAGTGTGTTTATGTACATCAAGTGAGTGCAAGTGTTCACAGAGACTAGAAGAAGGCATGAGGTCCCCTAGAGCTGGAGTTATGGTGGTTGCGAGCCTCCGTGTGGGTGCTGGAAACAGAACCTAGTACCTGGGTCTTCCACAAGCACAGCCAGTGCTCTAAAGTGCTCTCAGGCCCTGCAATTGTTTATTCATTCTGGTCTGAGTGTATTAAGCTTTGGAGGAACAGAATGGGCTTAGGAGTCAAAGGTCCCTATCTTGGTTTCTCTTCTCATTAGCTGTGTGACCTTGGGCAAGTTAATCATCAGGAAGTGCACTGGTTTTGTGGGTGGGGATGTTCTGGGTTCTGTGAAGGGCTTGGTTTTTTTGTTTGCTTGTTTGTTTGTTTTACTGTAAGCCCATTTCTGACAATTTTGTAAACGCTGAGTGACTTTAGGACAAAAATCACTTAAGGTTTTTATCCAAACTCCTACTTCTGAAGATGACTAAGTGGCTGTGTGGAAGCAACTGAAACCATTCTCTGACTTTCCTTTTTTAATGAATAAGTGTGTTCTGGAAATATCTAATTATTCTGAAAACCTAATGTGGAACAATTTCTTTTTTGCCTGCAGAATTTGACCCGGGATGCTAAGTTGGGACCAAATTCATGAGATTATTGTTTTCTGAGAGAAAATGTGGAGCTAATACTCAAGAAATACTGAGGTTCTTCTGAGCTGTGTCCACACTTGAGTATGTCTTGAATCATACACAGTTCGATTCTGTGAATCAACCAGCCTGTTCTTTTTTTAAAAAGAAAATCTTATTTTTGTTAGACACTCAGAATTCACCAGAACCATACTCCATGTAAATTTGTATTTCTCTATTGATCTGACCAATGCATACCTTAAAGATCAGTGGGTGGTCTGACAGCTGCAGAAATCAAATCCATAATGACAGTAATTTCTTGTGTGGGTTTTGTACTACCAAACTGGTCAGGGTTTTGATGGAATACCACTATTCGACTTTAAAGGTAAATAGACCTTGGTCTGTACTCTGCATAAATTAGACAATAAGTACAGGTTAGAGGCTGGGCCCCTGTCACAATGGGAGGTCTGATAGACAGTGTTTAGGCTCTTTTGAGAAGCTGACACACTAATCCTCTTCCATGAACCCCTGTGCTTTCAAGTTACCAGAAATCAGCAAGAAAGATGCTACCATATATAGAAACCTGGGCCCTTTACTTCATTGAGGAAAGGAAAGAAACCCACAGAGAGTCAAGGGAAACCCACTGGTAATGAGACAGATTTTATTTATCTTAATAGGATGAACCCGAGTTCTTGTGAGGGTTCCTAAGTCGACAACGCTATGGAGTTCGAGGTGTGGTTTGCCAAAGCGGATATTACACCTCAGCACACCTAGTAACTACCCCCGCTATGGAAACCTTTACAGACACAATTCAGCCTACTTTCCTAATCGTGCAACTGAGGTAAGACACACGTAGTTCTCGTAAGCTGCCACCCGGAGTGATGGGAAGTTGGGGCTCTGCAGGCCCCCGAGCGGGATGCGTGGGGACTTACTCTGGCTTCCGTACACTTCTTCATGGAAGTGCCTGTGACTGGGTGGGTCTGCTGGAACCCCCAGTGTGCAGAATCGATCCACTCATCAGATAATTCCTGATTGAAAATTCTGAGAAGTAAGCAATGTGCCAGGTTCAGTTAGTCACCGGGTTTCTCAAAAGAGTTGCGGTACAAAAACAGCAAAGCGCATTCTGCGGTCATGAGGTCAGTGTTACGTGTTAGAAACCTCCAGGCTCAGGTTGAGTCCGAACTTTCCCCGAAGCCTTCCCTCTAACGGGGCCTTCTTTCCCTGTGACTCTGTTTCCCACAGCCTCATGCCGGTCCAAGACACGTCAGGCAGGCTGAGCAGGGAGGCCTATCTGCCTGGTTCCCGGACATGTTTTAAAATATTGTGAATTGGAAAAAAAAAAAAAATCTTTTTTTAAAATCTAGAACCAGGCTGGATGGAGATGGCCACAAGGAGTTAAGGGGAGGGAGCAGAGAGCTAATATTATGAGTCCACAGTTATAACTAGTAGAAAATGAGTACAAATAGCAATTAAAACAAGGGAATGGAGATATAGCTCAGTTAGCTGTAGAGTGCTTGTCTGATATGCAAGAGGCCCTGGGTTTGATCCCCAGGACTGCATAAACCAGGCAGGGTGGTAGAGGCCTGTAATC
Source organism: Cricetomys ansorgei (assembly GCA_026225945.1). Taxonomy (NCBI): domain Eukaryota; kingdom Metazoa; phylum Chordata; class Mammalia; order Rodentia; family Nesomyidae; genus Cricetomys; species Cricetomys ansorgei. The sequence goes on from JAMJFZ010003163.1 coordinate 3,071,951, forward strand.
CCAACACTGGGGAAGTAGAGAGTAGAGGAACAGGAGTTCAAGTTCATCATTAGTACACAGTGAGTTCAAGGCAAGTCTGGGATACATAAGACCTTATCTCTAAGATAATAATAACGGTAATAACTACAATACTAATACTAATTTACTGTTAATGGTAATTTAAACAAACAATTGTTCAGGGATTTATGACACAACACCACTGAAAATCAGTAATTTTGATGTTCAAAGTACATTTAGGAGACGGTATCCTTTTTTTGATTCCAGTCAAGAAAAGAAAAAAAAAAAGACTGGATCCCACATATTCCCAGGAACTTGGCACCATAACAGTTGTGGTGGTGAGACAGGTGTGTAACGTTTTTGTTTTCTGAGACAGAGAGTCACTATGTTGCCCAGACTGGCTTTGGACTATTAGAATCAAAGGTTCCCTTCTCGGTCTCCAGAATAATTGGGACTACTGGTATGTCCTGGGGTGAAGCTTCTATGAAACTTTAAATTTAAATAATAGTAATAATGAAGGCTAATTGTGGAAATGAAAGAAAACATTAAAAATTGCCACACAAAGGAAATTATTCTGCAGTGTTTGGTGGGGGGCGGGTCGGGGGGGGGGGAGAGCTCAGGACAGGTTACATCTGCTCATCCGGTAACAAGCACGTCAAGGAAACTATTGTACGTCAACCCAAAAGACCCATTTAAACAAAGCCTGGCGCTTGCTCTGTCTTGGAAAACAGCAGCAGGCAGGAGCTCAGCTTCCTCTTACCTGTGTGAACCAAAAGTGTGAAGGAGAGGCCGAGAGAAGCCTCCTGAGTGGGAAGTGGTGTAGGAGGGGGCGCTTTCTAGAACAAGAAAATGGAAGCTGCTAAGTGCTAGACTGCCTCTCTTAGAAAATGGCAGGGAGTCCCAGAGAGAAGAATCTGAAAGAGAGGGCGGGGGACAATATATAGAATACGAGGGGAGGGCAAAACTTACAAGAAAATTTCAGGCATGTGGGAAGCAGGGTGAAGGGGCAGAGTCTGAGAGAGGAGTGGGTGTAGGGGACATCTCTCTGTTTCTGCCATGGCTGTTTGCCTGGAGATAGTTTTCTAAGAAGCAACAGAAATTTAAAAAAAAAAAAAAAAAAAAAAAAAAAAAGGCTGATCTAGACTAGCTAAAAATAAAGGTCACATGTTGTTTATAGGAACCTAATGTGAGTGTCTCACAAACCCAGACTCAGACAAGAGTGACAAGCAAGAGCGTTGGAGGGGGGGAACGGGGTGGGGGGGGGTGCTTGTCCTCCTCAGAAACTGGTCACAGGATGGTCAAGGCTCTACTGGTTCAGGTCTCAGGTGGGACACAGCCGAGATGTGAGATGTCCCACTTGGGAGCCAACTTATCTATCTGGGTAACTTGTTCAGGTATCAAATGAAGACAGGGACTCCTGATTCCAGAAGCTTCTTTGATCTTGAGGTCTGTTTGGGGTGGGGAGACTGCTCCAGCTGCCAGATAATCCTGGGCTTCCGCCTGTTACTCTTTGTTGTTATTTTTGAGGCAGGGTCTCACACATTCCAGGCTGGCCTTGAACTCCCTCTGTAGCTGAGACTGACCTTGAACTTCTGAGCATTCTGTCTCTACCTCCTGACTACACTACCACACCCAGTTTACGATGAAACCCAGGGCTTTGTGTGTGCTAGACGGGCATTCAATCAACTGAGCTATATCCTCAGCCCCTTGCAGGGAGGAATGGAGGATTGTGGGTACTGGAAGACAGATATGACATCTTGCCATAGTTAGAACTCAAGTACAGGACCATAGATTCAGAAATGCATGAAACCAGCATGCTTAAACAGCAGAGCCCGTTCCAGATGGTCCAGGCCATGCGTGACAAAGGGCTGAAAGAGAGGGACCCAGCTCCCAATAGTATCAGAAGCCATTGCTCCAAAGACACTGTATTTTGGACTCACTGGCCAGGCTGTTTGGTTTGGGGCAGGAGAGATTATGTTTTTCTAGTCAGCATCTCAAAGCACCAAACAAGGAGAGGCAGAGCCACTTGTATAGTTCAATGGTTAAGAGCATTTGGTACTCTTCTAAAGGATCTGGGTTCAGATTCCAGCACCTACATGGTGGCTCACTGTCTATAACTCCAGTTCTAGAGACCCAACACCCTGTCCTGGCCTCTGTAGGAACAGGGTGTACTTAGATAGATGCAGGCAACCATTCCCACACAAAAATAAAAATAAACCCTCACACAAATTCAAGGAAAGACGTTTTGGTAAAGGACATTGTTGCTTGGCTCCTCAGGCTTCTTCTGCAAGCCACAGAGGCCAGATGACCTGTTCAAATCGCCATTCCCAATAACAGAAGAGCCACTCCTGGAGCATCTATTGTCCTCAAGTAAAACAGTGTGTTTTCCTTATTGGATGAAAAGCTTATGGAAGCATCCTATCAGACTCCTGCATCCCTGCTGCCCTCCTCGGTATACAGGTGTGTGTGCACGCGCTCAGGGGAGGGCTTCTGTTCTAGCTCATGATTCATTCTTGCCATCACTTGGCCATCTGATTGACCTCTGTTTCTGGAATCAGACAGAAGCCTGGGCTGGTAATGGATGACTTAACCTTTTCCTTCTGGTCCCTGAAACTCCTGTTCAGTGGCCTGGATCTTCCAGTGCTTATTGACACACAAAGAATTACCTTGGAACAGAAAGCTGCCATGGGCGTGACATTGCTTAAACAGATGGAGCGATGAAAGTAATCCCAGAAAGCTTTATGGGTATCGGGCCTCGATTTCCCATTCTCTGTCCTTTCCTCTCTCCGTTTTTCTTTCCTTTCTTTCTTTTCCTTCCTTTCTCCTTCCCTCCATCCCTTCCTTTCCTTTTTCTTCTTTCTAAAATCCTTACTGCTTCTCTATGTTTGATTAGGATTTCTCAAATCATTTAAGACCTCCCATCACCAAGAGTGGCGATATCTAAGAAGCAACAGAAACTCGGTCAGGAAAAGCCTTGGTTACTCATTTATTGGGATTGAAGAAATAAAATAGAGTATTAGTCAGTGGTTCCCCGAGCCCCTCGCCTTCACCTATGGGATCTTTACTGGGGCATCTCAGTGTCCTTAGAAAACTGCCCAGCAGTGGACTCAGAGTCCTTGTCATCTTTCAAGATCCGAGAGTCTTTCTTGACCAATTTGAAACACAGGGATACTGTGGCAAACAGACAGCCTAGCCGCTAATGACGGGCCACATTTCAATATTTTATGCCACCTTAAAAAAGTTTCAGTAACTGAAGGTGTTCTCGCATTAATTCTTTGCATCAATTATTGACAGAGAATTTAATTTAAAGGCAACTAGTCAGTAACCTAGGGGTAGCATTTTAAATAATTTATAATTGCGGCACAGATGTAATCATATTGCTATTGATTAGGATCCAGTCACTTCCCTGGGTCCAGCAGGTCTTATGCTAATTACTTTTAGTGCGATCACCTTTTTAACTCCGTATTCCCTGGTAACGGGACTCATTATAAGAATAATTTAATGAAGTGCAATCTTTTAAGGTCTGTGCAGAGATAAGGGTGGGGAGGATGGAGACTTGAACTTCTAAGATAGCCAGGCACTGAGCTGTGATTGGTAGATAACGGGTTCGAAATCGGAGCTCGCATATCGTCATCACCTAGCTGATAGGACGGAGGTGGCGGAGGTGAAAGAGGTGTTTCTGAAGCAGGGATGACAGAAAAGAGACACAGGGAGGCTCGATTTTTATATTCATAGCTTTTGGGTAATTGTCCCTGTGTGTGCGTGATTGTAGATGACTGTGTGTGTTTGTGTGTGTGTGTGTGTGTTGTAGACGTCTCTCTGTGTGCATGCATGTGTATGACTGTAGACATAACTGTGTGTGTGTGCATGCATGTTTATGATTATGTGTGTCTGTGCGTGCGTGTGTCTGTGTGTGTACGTGTGTGGAGGCAGAACAACAACTACAGGGACTTCAGGATGTACACCTTATTTTTGAGACAGGGTTTCTTACTGGGACATGGGGCTTGCTGATTCAGCTAGGCTGGCTGGCCATGAGCCCCAGGGATCCTTCTGTTTGCAATCCTTTTCTCTGCTTCCCAGCACTGGGATTATACAGACATCACCACCACTTCTAGGTTTTTAATGTGGTACCCAGGACCAAACTTGGTCCTTTTGAGAACTTTACTGACTGAATCATCTCCCCAGTCCTGTGTTGGGTGACTTTTTTATTCTCTATGAAATTGACTAGCAATCATTTAGAGGGATTTGGGAAAGGCAATTGGTAATATATTAGGAGTGTGGATGTATGAGGTTTACTCTTCCCTTAGCCTTGAGCAACATGAACCATAAAGAGTTCACAGCAGAAGGATTCTGGGAGCTAAGTAGGCAGTGTGAGGGCAGACCTAACAGTTGATAGCTATAGCTGTCAGCATTTTATTGAGAAGTGATAAGAAGACCTGAAACCCAGTTTTTCTATGAAGCATTACCTGGAACAAGGCTAAGGCTGGTGTTTACACAAACAGAAAGTGAATGAGAAAGAAATTGGTCAATAACTCACAGGTAAGGAGCAATTTGTTTAGGGAAACGGAATGTGGAAACCACAGTTAAGTAAGCAGACAGACTCTGTCCCACTCCGGCTTTGCACTCCTAGTTAAGACAAGGCTGCCAGGGCTGCAAAGAGGACAAGAAGGGATACACCAGCACCACTGCTCAGAGGTGACTGTGGATGAGCCACCATGACAGCGTCCTGTGTCCTGGGGACAACTGCCCTCTAAGACCCAGAGACTAAGGGAGGGATGAGTGTCCAGTAAGAGCCTGAGAGGTCAGAGCAATGGAGAGTCACCTCTGAAGAGAACACTGATGGGCCTCTGACCACAGATTTTGTTTAAGATCTGTTTCCCCAGTTCGTGTTTGCCTAGCGTGTACAAAGCCCTGGGTTCAATCTCCAGTACTGCATATACCTGTGTGGCGGCATGGGCTCAGAAGGTGGAGGTAGGAGTTTCTATCAGAAAGCTTAAGGTCATGCTTAGTTGTGTAAGATGGAGGCCAGCCTGGGCTACGTGAGAGATTCTGTTTGTGTGTGTGTGTGTGTGTGTGTGTGTGTGTTATAATTTTAAACAGCCATACTTTGATCGCAGCAAAGATGCCCCTTTTACCAAATGTGTGTCAATGTACATTTACTACAAAACTGTTGACCTCATTTAGTAAAAAATAAAAGTGTGCATGTCCCTGTATCCCTGCAGAAGGAATTACAGAATAGTTTTATGATTCTTGTTTTCAGGTGTTAGAAAGCTCCTAATGTGAAAAAGAGAAAGAAAAAAACAGGGGAAAGAAGAGGAATGGGGTGGTGCATATACAGTATAATCCAATAATGGGGAGGGGGGGCTGGAAGCAGTGGAAACCAGCAGACAGGCGGTCTCCGGAGACCGCACCGGAAGCCCTTGCTCTGAATTCAAGCACATGCCTGGAAAGCTTACGTGACAGCTGTTGCTGCGGATGTGAGACAAAACACAGACCCTAAGATCGCACAAACTAAAAGATAAGGGGAAAAATTGTCACCTGCCCACACTGAGAGCTAGTTCAACGAACGCAGTTCTCACTAAAGTCTTATGAACAGAAAACAGATTTCAAGCTTATTCCACTTCCTCTAGGCCTGCGTGACACTCTTACACCAGGCTAGGTTCTCTCCTGAGAGGCAGTTCTCCTGGTTACTTTATCCCACCAACACATATCTGGAGCCTAGAGACAGGGGCATTCCCTGTCAGCATCACTGCAGACCTGGGTGGCTGGATTCAGGCTCTGGATCCAGGGTAGACACCTGGGATGGGCAAAACCCTCCCCTCCCCTCTCCTTCCTTTCCCTCCCCTCCCTTTCCCTTCTGCTCCTTTCTCCATTTCCCCTCCTCCCTTCCCCTTCCTTCCCCTCCTCTTCCCTTCCTCTTCCTTTGCCTTTCCTTCCCCTCCCCTCCCTTTCCCTCCTCCCTTCCCCTTCCCTCTGTCCTCCCTTTCTCTGTCCCCTCCTTGTCTTCTTCCTTGGCCCCTTCTCCTCCCTACCATTTCTCCCTGACAGCATCTTTCTAGGTAACCCAGACTGGCCTGAAACTCACAACCCTCCTGCCTCACCCTCTCTGGTGTTGAGATTATACGTATGCACCACCATACCTGGCAAGTGTTTTGTATGAGGAGCCATTTGGAAATGATTTCGGCAGTTGTGAGCCAGTGTCTGTGGTAAACACTCAACTCTGACATTTTAGCGATGAAAGGATAGAGTTTCTTTTTCTGCCTAAAACAGACAACAGCTGTAAGCTGCCAATCCAGGTTTGAATCAACACCAATCTCTAGTTGATCAGTATTTCTGAAGTGAGAAACAGAAAGCAAGAGACATGTGCGGGTGTCACCAACATGAGAGTCAATCCAAAGAGGGCCAGAGCCACTGTGGAAGGAAGAGTGCTGGGAGAGTGAAGGTGGCCCTGCTCTGCTGAGAGATGGGGAGAGTGCTGGGAACTGGGTGTTAGGGTCTAAGTGCTGGGAACTGGGTGCTAGGGTCTGGGTGCTGGGAACTGGGTGCTAGGGTCTGGGTGCTGGGGACTGGGTGCTAGGGTCTGGGTGCTGGGGACTGGGTGCTAGGGTCTGGGTGCTGGGGACTGAGTTCTAGGGTCTGAGTGCTAGGAACTGAGTTGGAGAAAGCATCACCTCAGTAACTCAGGAGGGAAGCCCATGGGAAGGAGGTACCAAGTGGCAAGCCTTGAGGGAAAGGGGCTGATATTGCTACTAGGAGGGACAGAAAAGAACTGAGATCTGAGAAGTCTGGAGAACATGATTGAAAACATGAATTTAAAAGAAAAAAGAAAAAGAAAAAAAAAACACAAAAAAACAGTATCCTGGCAGCGCTGTACCAACAGTGACAACTTAAAACCACCCCTGGCTATTGGGAGAAGCAACTCTAGACAGAGACCAGAGACTACACCCAGGGTCAGAGACAGTCAATAAGGAGCAGTGTGTGTGTGTGTGTGTGTGTGTGAGAGAGAGAGAGAGAGAGAGAGAGAGAGACCTTGAACATGTACCACGCACCACTGCATTTGTGTGGAGGTCAGAGGACAACTTTAGGGAGCTGCGCCCTCTCCTTGGAACCAGATTTAGGTTGTCAGGCTTAGTTAGCAGCAAGCACCTTTACCGACAGGGCAATCTTCTCTGTCCCAAGTTCGGGAACATTTTATGGGGAGACAGTTAAGACTATGGTCAGACTGAAAGCTCCCTTCACTTAATGACAGCTTTTTAACAGGACAGACACCGTGGGCCTTGAGACCTGTAGAACACAAAAAGATGGCCTGAGACACCTGACAACAGGTGTCCGAGGGCCACCTTTAGGTGGGGCCCAAGAATTCAGTACTGAGAGAAGAAGCTGCAGTCCAGGAACACCTTCTCCCTGGTGCCAGTTGCAGTCCCAGAGTCCCCGGCTTCAGAAGAGGGGTGGAAAGCGTGCTGCCAGGTCCCCAGCCCCTCAGGTGTGGTAAGGCAGCTCGTGCCTGCGTCAGCATCTTTCCTGAGCTCACCTTTTGAAAGAGGAGCCGGCTTTTTGTTGTAAATGGCACTGACACTACAACAAGAAAGTTCATTTCACGAAGATGATTCATTAAGAAATAAAATATTCATGGCTGACAGCTTGAAGGATCGCCATGGAGTTATATTCTAATGCACCTGTCCTCTCTGTCAGGTCCAATGTGGGATGTCATGTCGCCAAAGTTTTATTTAGAAATTGTTTGTCAGAGTGAGCTTTCTAATGTGAATGAAAAATTCATCCCCTCATTAAGAAGATTCTACATGAAATGTCTAGGATTTTCAATGAACGCAGGGACATGAACCAATTACTGTTAAACACTTAAAGAGACAGAGTCCTGAGCTCACTCAGCAAAACCCTTAATTGCAGAAGTGTGGAGGGGAGGGAATCCAACACCTCAAGAGGCAAATGGGAATTTTGATTTGGAAATGTCTTCTCCTTTGTCGTGTCTGGAAGACCCTCGTCTTTAAGAAGTCTTGGGGGATTTCAACTCAACTATCATATGTGGGCATATGCACCCACCATGAGATAGTATCTGAGCTGTCCATGAACTTCAGCTTTCCAGAGAAAGTGATTAAAATGCTCTGGGAAGCCCTTAAGTTGTTCTTAGTAATTTCTTAATGCTCCTTTTGTTTTCTTCATTTTAAATTACACCCTGTTGTCATTCTGTACTGTGTGTATTTATGTTACTTTCATATTAGAGTAAATATCAAACAGGTGTCTCCCAAGCAAAGTCCTGAATGACTCTAGAAAAGTTGGAGTTGGGAGAAAAACCACAACATTTGTTAATGGAGTCAAGCAGCTCAGAAAGTCTGAGGAGCCGCAAGGGGATTGTTCATTAATGAAATAGTGTTTCACAGTGGTGACAATGGATTAGGGTGGCACTGAAACTCTCTTCTGATATACAGCTTGGTTCAGCTCCCTCTGTGATAGAGAAAGTGTTCGTTCCTCAAACTCAGCACTAGACTCTGGTGTCTCTCTCTCTCTCTCTTTCTAGAGAGACAGAAAGAGAGAGAGAGAGAGGGAGGGAGAGAGAGAGATATCTCCCCATATACATATATATGTCAAAAATTATATATAATTATATATATAATTCTTAATTTTTCAGAAATTATATATGTGTATATATATATGTATGTATATACATATATATATATATATATATATATATATATATATATATATATATATATATATATATATATATATATATAAACAGGGCCGGGGAGATGGCTCAGAGGGTAAGAAGCACTTGCTACACAAGCTCAAGGACCTGAATTTGAACCACCAGCACTATGTAAAAACAAAACAAAGCTCAACAAAACAGAGTTGCATTCAGCCCACCCCCGCCCCCTTGCCTGTAACCCCAGCACTGGGTGTCAAGAAAGAATCACTGAGGCTTGCTGACTGTCACCTTAACTCCAGGTTAGTAAGAAACCCTGTTCGAGGGGAGTAAGGTAGAGAGTGACCTACTCTTACATGCATTCATTCATGTGGGTGTGTGTACCAACACACACACACACACACACACACACACACACACACACACACACACCACACACTTGAAAAATTAGAAGAGACATTCGTTTGTTAGCCCACTACTTAAAATTATATTCAGGGTTTATTTCACATTCAGTGTTGAGTAAATATTGCAGGATACAGATAGTATTAAATGTACTGGAAGTTTCATGAGACAAAAAGCAATTGCATCTTTTAAAGAAAAAAAAATATAATATGTTTTAAAAAGGTGTTAGCATATGGACAAGAATTTACTTCCTTCTTTTTCCTATAAAAAAGGTTTTTTGTACCCTCACCCCTAAACATGTATATAATTAAAAGGCAAGACAAATTCTCAACATTGTACATTTATGTAGCAGAGGAGAGAGCAGTCTTTTTTTTAAACTTATGCTCCTAAGTAAGAAGGGAAAAACTCTCTGACCCTTCTGCAGTGTAAATTAAATTAGTAGTTTGTTTTTTTTTTTTCTAAAGGCCCCCTTCATTTTCTTCCACTTAGGAGATGGTAATGTATCGTTTTGCCCTCCAGAAACAGTGGAAACTATTTATATAAGTCCTCCACACTACCAGATTTCAACTTGCTCAAATATATCAGGCACCTATCTCTGGCCCTCTTGAATTTTGGTTAGTGGAACTCTGGGTTGGAAATCACATCCAATACGTTTTTCACAATCTGCCCATAATTAGTTTCACTGGGAAAACTGTGAAGAAGTATTTTGCTGCTTTTAAATTCATAATTTTGGTTCAAGAGCCCCAGAATAAGATGTTTAGACAGAGTGAAAACTATTTTCTAACAAATCAATATTAATTTCTCTGACTGCTATGGTCTCAGGAGCCAGAAGTGCTCTTGTACTGAGCTGACAGGAAGATTTTTATCCTGACCAAATGTTATTCAAATATTTATAAGACTGGATAATTTAGTAAAGAAAATACAGATGGAAGGAGGCAAGAGGATTTTTTTTTTCCATGCTCCTTTCCCATTTACAAATGAGAAGAACTGTAGAAAAAGTATACAAGGAGCGATCGGTAGCCCCCTGCTGCAGGAGTGAGCTCCTGACAGATGATCATTTACACTCGCGGAGATCTCCAGGCATTTTCCTGCTAGTGTGTCACTGATTGGGGTGCCATTTCAGGGAAGAACATAACCCACACCTTACAGTGGAAGAAGCATGCTCCCAGGAGCACACCGAAGAGCTGAGCGTCATGGAGGGGCCTCAGCGGGTATAAACTGAACACTGTGCAGCTCTGGGTAAGAATAACAGAGAAATAAATGAAAGGCATGGAGTCTAATTCACTTCCTATCCTGAACTCTCTGAGTGACTGTGAAATTTGTGCTTTGGCATGCACCTGGAAGTTTGTATTGGAGTATGGCATACATTCAACAAGAGCACAGGACATGCACCTGTTATTAAATGCATCTTTCAAGGGTCGTATGCAGTGGTGCACACTTAGAATCCCAGTATTAGGGAGGCTGAGGCAGGGCGTCTTGAGTTTGAGGCCAGCCTGGGCTATAGAGCAGGACTGGGAAAAGCAGGTCAGGGAGATAGTATCATCGATAAAGTGCCGACTGCAAAGGCATGGTGACCTGGGTTTGCTCCTCAGCACCCACATAAAAAGCCAGGTGCAGTGGCATGCACTTGTAACCCCAAAGACAGGAAGGCCCCCTGGGGCTCACTGGCCACCAGCCTAGTTCACTTGACAAAGCTCCAGACTGCTGAGCGACCCTGTCTCATAACACAAGGCGGACAGATTTCACTCCTTGGGAATGACACTGAGGTTGACCTCTGTTCTCCATGTGAGCATGCACACAGGTGCTCTTACACGCACATGAACATGCACACACACCACAAGAAGGAAAAAGGAAACAGGAGCATATGACAGCGAGTCCCCACCCCTAGCATTCTCAATCCTAGCTTCCGATGTAAGGATCATTATTAAGCTCCTCTCAGCCAATACTTTGTGGCACCTTTGTCCTTTCCACAGCACGATGGAGAGACTGAACCACAGTGTTCGTTTGGTTCTTTCTCTTATCATGTGCGCACTCTGACCCTGCACAGACTTGGGAGTGGAGATGTTAGGTGGCCAGATCTGTTTTATGACTAGTGTCACAGTATTGGCGAGTCTTCTGGTTGACAGTATCCCTTTAAGTAATCTACGTTAGGACACTTTTCATTTTGCGGGCACCCACAATGTGTTTGTTGAATGGATATTTAATTTTCTAATCTAAGTGGTTTGGAAATGTTGTTTCTCGAAGTTTCTTTAAAAATAGCTATCTTAATAAAAACCTATAAGTCGATTTTCTAAAAGATCTGGCCTTCCCTAAAAACTCGAGAATATTGGACGGCAAAGGTTTCCGGATTTTACTAATATGGGCAATGACTGCGTAGGCAAACTAAGAAGCTCCCCGGAAGCTGGGCACGGTGGCTCAGACCTGTAATCCCAGCACTTGAGAAGGCTTAGGCAGGAGGGTCACTGTGAGTTTGAGGCTAGCCTGGGCTACATAGTAAGCTCCAGGATACCCTGGGCTACAGAGTGAGACTGACTCCAAAAAGAAGTTTAAAATAAAAAAAAAGCTCTGGTGAATTGAAGAGGAGACTCTCAAAGAGAATTTGTGCTTTGGAAAAAAAAGGAGAAGGGGTTTGTTAGGTTTTAGGGAGGGAGGGAGGGAAGAAAGAGAAGAGGGGGATGGGACGGGGAGAAAGGGCAGGGAGTAGGGGGCACTGAATGGAACCATCCTTCAGATAATATAATGATTTATTTATTTTTATTTTATGTGCATTGGTGTTTTATCTGCATGTGTGTCTGTGTGAGGGTGTCAAAATTTCTGGAGCTGGGATTTATGGACAGTTGTGAGCTGCCATGTGGGTGCTGGGAATTGAACCTGGGACCTTTGGAAGAGCAGCTGGTGCTCGCAACTACTGAGCCATCTCTCCAGCCCCAGACAAGATATTTATCAGGGCCTCCAACAGACAGTATGGCAAGGATCTGACAGAGTTTCAGCCCTTGACCTAGAGGAAGCAGGTTCAGTTAATGTGGGATCTGTGCTATGTGACAGAGGTAAGAGAGCAGAGCATATATGATTTAGGCTACATGGCAGGGCTCGGTCTTTCTCAGGGTAGAGGTATGGAGCGTAGTTAATGTATGACCCATATGGTATGACAGTAGTCAGGCTGGCTGTGCTCTTGACTTGCTTGCAGCCCTGCTGCATAGAGTCTGGGTTCTCAAAAAGCGCCCTATAGAGCAGTGGTTTTCAAACTTCCTAATGCTGCGATCCTTTAATACAGTTCTTCATGTCGTGCTGACCTCAACCATAATATTACTTTCATTGCTACTGCATAACTGTAATTTTGTTACTGTTATGAATCATAATGTACATATCTGATATGCAGATGGTCTTAAGAGATCCCTGTGAAAGGGGTGCAACCCACAGGTTGAGAACCAATGATAGAGAGCCAATGTCACATATAATATTTTCTGAATCACGAACGGGATCCCAGCTTAGCCACATGAGATCATGTTGAGAAAGCGAATTTTCTTTCCTCTCAATATAACAAGTTCTTTGGGCTCATCCTGTCCTGATGGAGATATTGTCAAAGAATCAGCCGCTTACACGTCCATGAACTCTCAGATGGACCTCCGTCCAGGAGAACGTCAGCATGTTAGACAAGCGAATTCCCTCGCCTACAATAAATAAGAAGCAGAGGGATTCAGGAGGGGCCCGCTGGCTGGGTTCCAAGCGTAGAAACCTGCCTATCCACCTTCAAAATCATGCAAGATTGCAGTTTGTTTAATGTTCATCTTATGTGCTTAATTACCAATAGCGCTTGACTAATTATTTCTTGTTTCGTAGACGATTTAAGCAGAGACGGAGAAGCGGCTCCGCACTTTGGTGGTGCAGGTGAGGGTTTGTAACTCATTTTTGTAATCTCATAATTCCCAGAGGGCTTCATTACAAACACGAAAGAAAACAGGATGCTCAAAGCAGGTGACAGTCTCATTTCCACAGGTATGGGCTTGTGGGGGGAGGGGAGGGAGAAGCCTTAGAGGGAAGTGATGGGAAATAAAGTGAAAAATAGCCTTCAGATGTGTCCGACCATCTAAGGTGTTTTCATGTTAATAAGAGGAAAAGTGCGAAGCCAGCAGAGTCACCAGGATTCCGATTGGCGTTTCTTCTGATGCCCAACTGGAGCTAACGTCCCTGAAAGATTAGAAAATAAGCCACAAAATAGACCCCAGTTTGTTTTTTTTTCCCCTCACACATATAATTCTGGGTGAATTGTAGCTAGTACCACCGGGGTCATACCTCTTTTTATCCTTTAACTACATTTATTTACTTATTTTTATTTTGTATGAGCACTCATGTATGTGTGCATATGCATCTGGCATATATGAACAGGTGCATGTGCGCGTGTGTGTACACGCATGTGGAAGGCAGAGGTCATCCTTGGCTTTTGTTCCTCAGGAGCCCTCCCCCTTCCCCCCCCACCTTAATTTTGAGACAGGGTTTTCTCACTGGCCTGGAGCTGGCATACGGGGCTAGCCTGATTGGCCCGTGAACCCCAGGGGTCTGTCTATGCCTCCCGGGGTGCTGGGATTACAAGCATACGTATCACACCTAGCTTTTTAAAGTGAGTTCTGGGAATCACACTCAGGTCCTCTTGATTATGCAGCACGCATTTTAGCAACCAAGCCATCGCTCCAGCCCTCTTCAAACTACCTTTAAATATAAACTCTCAGTCGGCTACAAATACTGCGGACCCCCAACCCCGAATTCCCAAAGTTTAGAAAAATCTAAGGTTTAAGCTTCACAATCATACAAGAGTCCATAAGGACTCTAGAGACATGTTCTTTCGTACAACGATACTACCTCTCAGATGAAAATTAGCAGCCAAGCATGGCTGTGTGTGGTCGTAACCTCAGTACTCGAGAGGCAGAGACAGTGGAGTCAAAATAAGTTTGAGACCAACTGCATAGTGAGTTCCAAGGAGACACAGTGAGACCCTGCAACAGGCAAACAAAGCAGACACAAGACAAAGCTGAGCTCAGTTGCAGCTGACCTCTACGATCATGGTGGATGCAGGTGTCTGGGGAGATGGGGAAATCCTGATAAAGCAGGAGACTGGACCTTGCCTTTAAATCCCAAACAAATGCACAGACAACGTGAAGAAAACCTTTGAAATGACAGCAAACGCCATCTTCGTATTATGGTGTCATCGCGGATGGAGCCTCCGTCTGTCAAACATGTGCTAGGTCTCAAAGCAAGCTTCACGTACCCCGTGTCGTGTTTGACAATGAAATGTTCCTCACAGCCTCACGCATTTGAACACCTCATTCCCATCTGGGGAGGCTGGTTTGGGGCGGGGGTGGGGGTTATACACCTTTGACACATGGGGTCTCCCTAGCAGAAGCGAGTTGGTGGTGTGGGGGCGGGGGGGGGGCAGGTCTTGAAAGTGGTATCTGCTTCTGCTTCTGACCCAAGAGCTCTGCTTCCAGATCCACCAAGAGGTGAATAAGCCATGCCTCCAGCTCCCACTGCCACAGATGAAGTAGCCAGCTGCCATGCCTTCCCAGCCACGATTAACAGATACCACCGGAAACTGCGAGCCAAAAGAAATGCTTCTTGCCTTAAACTGTCCCTGCCAAGTATTTTGTAGCAGCAACAAGTAACTAAAACGTCCCAGGTGATCATGAAGACACACCCCACAGGCAAAGCACCCCCTTTTCTGAGTGCCGAAACTCTAGTCCATGACCTTGAAGCCCGTATTCTTCACACTCAGTCACCCATTTTCCTCCTTGGATCCTCCCCTCCCCCAGCACGAAGGGTCACAGAAGTTATAAGTCGCATCTGTAGCACAGTTGGAGTTGGAGTCAGCCTGCTGAGTCTCAGAAGCAAGAAGGACAGAGAGGAAGTTAAGAAAGTAATTGAGAACAATTCTGGCACTCTGACGTGGGCCAAGCTACATTCTTTACCCTCACGATCTTAGGCTGGCCTCAGAGCAAACCCATGAACTAGCTGTTCACACTCACATAGATAGCGACTGGGGGTTTTGTGAGTATTATTTCACACTTTCCTCTCCCAAAACCATAGGAAGTAGTTATGAGGTCTGTTTATCATCCTATTTAGCAGAAGAGTAAACTGAGGAGGGGGGCAGTCATATATCCCACAGTTCTGGCAGTTGCTTTTTGACACAGCCAGGAATGAGCCCAGGGGCTCATTGCACTGAGACTTGTGAGACAGTGATCCGACATGCCATTTCTATTTGCTGCAGTTTAGCTAGGCCACTGTCTACCTAGAGTCACGAAGATAAAAGAGCTGAGGCTATGGGTCCCGTCCACAGTCTGTCCTTCCAACATCACTGTGGCACCGCTGCTCTAAGCGAGGACAGCTGTCCAAGAGACCCATAAGTGACGATCAAGTCTGCAAGGTACTTTTCTATCATTATCATATATGCTAAGAGATGCAGAAGGTTGGGGAGGCTTGTGGCCATACTAACCTGCATTCACTAGTTCTTATCCAGTCTCAGAAGCTGAGCTTGGTTGAGCTTGCTCAATACTTGGAAGGATGAGGTGCAAGGGGGGCTTTGTCTGTGGGATGTTTATCTCTGATGACAGGTACAAGGGAGAATAGAGCCTGGGGAGTCCATTCAATCAGCTCTAAATTCATCCAATATTTATGATACAGATTGAGGACATGGTACATATGATGGTTTGGATGAGAATGGTCTCCATAGATGCATATGTTTGGTCCTCACTTGGTAGAACCATTTGGGGAGGATTAGAAGGTGTGGCCTTGTTGGAGGAGGTATGTCACTGGGTATGGGATTTGAGGTTTCAAAAGACTCTTGGCATTCGCAGTGTGTGCTCAGCTTCCTGCTTGTGTATAAAGATGTGAGTTCTCAACTGTTCTGGCCACCTTGCCTTTGCTGAACATCACAGATTCTAACCCTCTGAGGGTTAACCACAGCCCAAGTAAGTGCTTTATTTTGTAAGTTATCTTGGTCATGGTGTTTTGTCACAGCAATAAGAGAAGTAACTAATACAGTAGATCTTTACTTGTCCTGCTGCAACAAATACCTGGCAAAAGCAACTTACGGAAAGAGGGGTTTACTTTTGGCTCATGGTCTGAGGTCTCTCTGAGGCTCATGGTCTCTCAAGGTGAGGAAAGCGTGGTGGTAAGAGTATCAGGCCGACAGCTGGTCTACTGCAGTCAGGCAGTAGAAAGGACTGCTGGTGTTCAGCTCCTTTTCTTCTTTCTGTTCAGTCCAGGACCCCAAGGCACAGGACGGTGCTGCCCGCATTGAGGGTGGTTTTCTCCTTCATTTATTTAATCTAGAAGCTTCCTTACAGACATGCCCAGAGGTCTGTCTCCCAAGTGATTCTAGATCCTGTCAAATTAGACAGTAAATATTAACAGTCACAGGGGGGATTGGATTTGAGCAGAACTAGCTTCAAATAAGTCCCACTATCCAGTTACTTACCTGAGACCCTAAGTCAGTCAGTTCATTTTGGGGGACTATTTTGCTGCAGTGTAAAATGCACTGAAAACTGTGTGACTGCTTGGCAGAGTCGGGCTCGTGTGCTTGCCTAGAGTCACTTATTCGGCAAGTATTTATTGTCTCCCATGTGCTAAAAAAGACAATATTTGTAAAAATATTTGTAAAGATATTGATACTTAGGGTTTCATATTCCTCAGGGTGAGGGAAGGAGCAAAGTCTCATATACAGCTCTGAGCATATCTACGTCTTCAGAGCATTTGTAACAAGCGCCTCAAGAAAGAGGTGGAAGTTAGAGAGGACACAAGGGTCATGGACACGGGCTAAGGGGTCAGTGGAGAGGACAGGCTCTCCAGAGAAAGGGACATGCAAGCAACGCCCTGCATTGGAGAGGGACAGCCCATGGGCCCATCCTGGGAAGAGGGGAAAGCAGAGACAAAGCCAAGGGAGGGTACGACTGACATGCTTGAAGAATGGCAAAACGTAAAGTGAGCGGCGAGAATGAAAAGGGATGAGGCAGAGAGAAAGGGCAAGTGGACCAGAGAACGGAGGTACAAAGGCCAAGAGGGCTGAGGCGGGCAGGTCAGAGGGAGGAGGTACGAAGGCTGAGGTCTGACGGGCCAGTAGATGAGACAGGCGAGACAGAGGGAGGAGGCGGGCAGGTCAGGCAGGGAAGGCCCCCTGTCCAGTGGTGTAGACTTTACCTTCTACGCAGGCTGAAATGGGATACAATAAATGAAGCCCTGGATGGATAAAGCAAGGCAAATTTTCCTGACTTCCCTGCTCAACTGGATAACATAGAAGACGAGGAAATATCTAAAGGCAAGACCCTGCTTCCTTCCTCAGGTGAGCCTGTGACTCAGTTCTGGGAGGGGTTTCAAGGAAAAGTACATGTTTCTGGAAGAGGTATTTAAATGTCCTGGGGACTCTTTGGAGCAGCAGCGCTAGGAACCACTTAACATAACAGGCACAGCAATAAGACCGTACGGGGGACGTTCACATTTTCATTCTTCATGCCTTTATTTTAAGGAGGGATGCCGCATCTCCTGTAGGAATGCAGACTGTTATCTTATTTCATGCCCCAAACTAGAAAGTGCATTCCACTGGGTTTGCTAAGCCCTTAAGAAGAAAATATCTGTTTGAGCACAGCGTAATAGATGAGGTGTTTAAGGCATTTTTTTCCCTTAGATTCTTTGGTTAATCTTCTTTTAGTTAATTTTCGGAGATAAAATCCAGTTATAAATAACCTGGGGGGGTACCCTAACCGGGATTCTCTGAGAATGCCAAATCTTTAACAGCCAGGATTTCTGCTTTTTAGAGATCTCTGGAGGAAGCGGTACTTTGAAAACTATCTAAAGTGAAGTAGAGAACATTAACAAATTAAAGAGCAAGGGAGAGAGAGAGAGAGAAAGAGAGAGAGAAAAAAAAGAGGGACCAATGAGAAAGTTCCTTTGACATTCACAAGGCAGCAGATCTTACCCTTGAAACTCTTTTAGGGAAAAAAAAAAGTCAAGCGTTCAAAACCTATTTGTTGATTACAATAGAGAATTGGTGGGTTTCTGTCACGGGAGGGTATGGGGAACTGCATCCTTTTTACAAAAGGGAAACAGACGCGACTCCAGACAGGAGCCAGAGTGCGGGAGAAAGGCGCATCTGCTGCTGGAGGGAGCCATTCCCTCGACTGAAGGACCTCGGGACTGATCTTAAAATAAGTTTTGGCACTGCTTTCAAGAGTAGCTGTGGAAGAAAAGGAAACCTGTATGCCCTCTCTGAGTGCAAGTAAACTGAAATTTATAAAAGGATTGTAAGGAGGGTATATAAGGCAGGCGTGTAAACTAGCTGCCGTATGAATGCTTCCTTGACACAGAGACGGACTGTGGGCTGCCGTCAATCTGCAGTGTGTATATAACCAGGAGGCCTTATTATTATTATTATTATTATTATTATTATTATTACTATTATTCATAAAAATGAAGGGTGGGACACCTAGAGCGAGTATCCCTCCAAACAGCAACAACAATGACACCCTGCAGGAAATCATGTGTGTGTGTGTGTGTGTGTAAATCAGAAGACAACCTCAGGTGTCGTTTCTCAGGCACCTTCTGTTGAGTACATGGCCTCTCATTAGCCTGGAGCATCGCCAAGCAGGTCGGACTACCTGACCTGCGAGCTCCAGGGACCTGCCTGTCTCTGCCTCCCACTCAGTCTGCCTGAGGTGACAACTGCCTGCCACCATGCCTGGCTTTTCATGTGGGGCCTGGGGATCCAAACCCAGGGCCTTAAGCCTGTAATGCAAGCTCTTAAACCTCTCAGCCATTTCTGAAGAGCAGAGAATTCCTCTTTTTTAAAAAGTAAGACATGGGGCTAGAGAGTTTGGCTAGGTGGTTATGAGAACTTCCTGCTCTTCCATAGGATCTGAGTTCAGCTCTCAGTACCTACATCGGGTAGCTCACAACTGTCTCCAATGCTCTCTTCTAGCCTCCGCAGGCACTCACATATACAGGCACATCCCTACACACACACACACACACACCCATATAGTAAGAATAAAACAAATCCTTTTTCTAAGTGAGTCCAGGGGCTCAAAAGAACGCTCAGAAATCTTTTACCATCAATAACATCAAATGCCCTCTGCCTCCGAGCCAGGCACTAGAGTTGGCAAAAAGGATGGCTTAGGTACAAAGAGGCTCCCAGTGACACAGGTAGTAGAACCAGCACAGTGGGGACCTAGTTCCAGAAGAAACGTATTTATTCCTCCTCTGGGTCAGCTCTCATTAGCCAGATGGCGATTCCTTAGGTTCCAGATCCCCAGTCCCATGCCTTCCCTAGTGTGCCCTTCTCCACTGTGCCCCTTCGTTGTGGTGCGATGTCATACATCTGTTGAAGTAGACTGCATCTTCACAGAGAACAGGACTTCATCTGAGGTGCCACCCTATTTTAGGTCCTTTGCTCTTGCTATGACACACTACGAGCTGCTAGGTTCTGGGTACAAAGGTTAACTTGGTTCCTGATTCTGGAGGCTGGCAAGTGCAGAGGGTGGTAGCTTCCTGGAGAGGGGGTGGGAGGCCACCGCCTTCAGTGAGGTGGAGGAGCAGAAGGCGTCATGTGTATGGGATGATCTGACTTTGTAGCCCTGATGGCGAATCTGGCTGTCAGCTTGGCAGGCTCTGGAGTCAAAGAGAAAAGCCTTCGGACCCATCATTGAGGGATGACCTGAGGTAGGAAGATCAACCCTAAATGTAGGCAACACCATTCCTCAGGCTGCCGTCCAGGAGGAGGTGAGCTGAGCACCAGCATTCACTACTTTCTTCTTGACTGCTGACGCAATGTGACTGTGTCTCTTAAACTGCAAGCCAAGATTAACCCTTTTCCCACCACGACTCTTTGTCAATATCTTATCACAGTGACAAGAGAAGGACCTGGTGTAAACACTGCTCTTGAGAAATCTGCCCTTGTCACACAAGACTGGAGCTACCCCCAAAAGATAGCATGAAGCCACTCCTGAGGGAGGAACCTGTACAGGTCCCAGTTCTTAGGGGGACCGCCACAACAGTGCCACAGTGCAGACCACGTTTTCATATCATGAAACTTCAGGGGACAAAATGCATGCAAACCATAGCCCTACTCGTGAATCCCATGGCTAGAACAACCAGCTTGGTGAACAGGAAGTACTAAAGGATTCCATCCTATCTATCTATCTATCTATCTATCTATCTATCTATCTATCTATCTATCTATCTATCTATTTATCATCTATCAATCTGTCATCTATATAATTATCATATATCAATCAGTCTATCATCTGTCTTTGAAGCAGGCCCACAAGTAGCACAAGTTCTCCTCCTGGAACAACTTCTGACCCTCCTGCCCTTACCTCCCAGATGCTGAGTTTACAGACATGAGCCATCACACCAAGTTATGCTGTTCGGGGGATGATACCAGGGCATTGTGTGTGCTAAGTGACTACTCTAACTGAGATGTCTCCCTAGCCTTATCTATTCTCACTCTTTGAGATGAGGTCTTGACATGTTGCCCAGGCTAGGTACAAATTTCGATTGTAAGTGATTCTCTTGCCTGTCTCTTGGGCAGCTGGGATTATGACATACGCTACTGCCCTTGGCTGAAGGCATTTGAATGAATGGCTGGCACACGGGCTGCATTCTGAAGGCTGGAAGCACATGCTCTCTTAAGACTTCTGCTGGATAGAAACATGTGTGCCACTATTAAAAACGAAATCAGCACCAGGAGGCAGTGAACTTGAGGGGTGATGACAGAAGCTTAGGAAACGGGAGGTCTCTTTTGATTCTGAGAAGGGACTGGATGGGGGGGGGGGGGGGGTGGATAACTAGTGATGCTTTAATCTTTATGGGAAACAGATTTTTAAACCTTTTTATGGACGTGTACAATACGTGCAGACAGATACATACGTAATAAGCACATATGTCACGATTTTCACAAACTACATACATAGGGAGCCACCACCTACATGAAGAGAAGGGTACTGTCGTTTGAACGGGGCTTGTGTCTACAGTCAATAGAGACACTAAGGTGACTGCCAATGGGGAGGGTGGCTCAGACATCAACTGAGGACAATGCACACACAGCTCCGAGCAAAAGTGCCGTGTGCGGAAATGGCTGAGGAGAAATGGGCAATGATGGGATACTTGCTGGACACCATATGCTATTTTTGCAAACGTGCTTTTTTTTTTTAATTTGCCACCTGGATTATTAAAAGGTTTTCTTTACATTTATTTATTTGTTTACTGGGGTATGTGTGTGTGTGTGTGTGTGTGTGTGTGTGTATGTGTGTGTGTGTAATATACACATGTCGCAGGATACTTATGGAGGTCAAAGGATAACTTGCCATAGTCAGCTCTCTCATTTCGCCACATGGGTTCTGGGGATCAAATTCAGATCATCAGCTTTGGCTGTAAGCGTCACTACCAAGCTGAGCTATCTTGCTGGCTCTTGCTTTCTTTTATTTTTTAGTGAGGAAAAGGAGGCACAAAGAGGTCAAGGTCATGGTTGCAGGACCACATTACATCATAGTTCTTCATCCTCCGTGCTAACTCACTGCATTGCTTCTAGACCTGGCATCTCCTTTATATCCCCTCTTTAAAATACTGATGGGCATTTTCCTATTGTTGATGTTAATAATAGGCTTAAATATCAAATTCTTGCATTGTGTTAATTGAGATGGGAAGACTCACCTGAAATATGGGCAGGACCATTCCATGGAGCAACCTGCTCAGAGCTGTTTCCTTAGAACCTGCCTCCTGGTCCCTTCCCTGATCAGGCTTAGTTTAGGGACTCACCAGAGCTACAGAGTCAACCACAGGTGAATCGGTTTCTGTTACCTGTGGCTTCTCAGACTGGCTTTGAGCCGGAGGCAGAGGTACCAGGGCTATGATAACTCAGGCCTGATGGGCACAAAGACTGTGCCAGCCATGTGCAAGTGCACCCCAGACCTTCATAAACACAACAATCCTATAATCCAGACCTCCAAGCTCAAATGCACCCTGCTCCTGCCTCCTGCCCTTGTGACATGGTCATTCAGAAAGTTCAGTAGGGTATCCAGGTTACATGGACAAGGGCAAAGCCATGGAGGGGAGGGGGAGTCCATCTCTTCCTGTTTTATGACAGTAGCCGAGGCTATTTTTCCTGAGTGCCTCATTAAAAGAAATGAAAAGTTTTAGTAATGTTGAAAATGGTTACAATCAGTGCTAAATGCCATTGGTTCATATATTCGATATTCAACAAATATTGACTGAATCTCTTCCATGTGCAACCATATCTAGTGCTTTAAAAAATAGTATTACCTTGAAATTAATTTCTCTAAAAGTATTAATCCTAAGCATGAGTCTCTGGGAGCTGGGTGGAGACATGCAGAGGACTTGGGAGTGTTGAACTTGAATGGGAAGAGCTTCCTATTTAAAAACACTGATTAGATGGTGAGAGTGAGGAGGGAGAGGAAGAGAGAACATATGTTCATTTAAAGCATACCAAGACACACACACACACACACGCACACACACACAATGAGGACAGAATTGTGATCAGGAGTCACTGTGGCAGTTCTGACCATCACTGTAAGAACTGGTGACTCAAGCTCAGACCTTGTCTGCCCATCTGCTAAATGGAAGGTTAGAGGGGATTTCCCTCCCTGGGTCTCTGGGCCTCTAAACTTTGAAACACTTATGACTCTTTGAACAGACAGCCATAGTGTGTGTCTGTATATTTAGCTGAAAAGAAAGTAGGTCACTGACATCAAATCAAAGGGACAGATCCATACACGGAAAGAGAAAGGCTCTTCAGGATCCCCCCCCCCACACCTGTCTTGTGGTTGAGAAATAGGGGGACTACCCCTTCTCTTGGGTGTTGAAGCCATGCCTTGTCAAAACATCACATCTGGACAGGTGACAGACATTTGGGTTACTGACTTGAACTACAAGGTCCCCTCAGGACTGGAGGACCAGTCAGTGAGGAGACAAACTCATGCAACTCAGATTTCAATACCAATGAGCTGATTCATGGGGCAGTGATGTCAGAGAGAAGCAGCATTTTCTCCAGGGCTGCCAGCCCTCACTCCTGTGGGCAGGAGACAGACGTGGATCAGATGGAGATGAGCTCATGGAGTCCATCCCCAGCAGGCAGCCCTGATCTTACTTCTATGAGTTCTACCAAGAGGGCACCTTCAGACAAATCTTATTGTTGAAGAGAAAGAAATGCACACACCAGAAACACTCACCCATTCATTCAGAGTTGGGGGCACTGTAAGTAGACCACCACTGTCCAGATGCTCAAAAATAGGATAGGAGATAGGGTGGCATGGGGGCTTACTTGCATAAGCATGAGGACCTGTGTTCAACACCAATGAAACTCATGTTTAAAAAAATCAAAAAGCTGAGCATGATGTAATCACTTGTAATCTCTGTCTTGAGGAGATGAAGACAGGTGGATCTCTATGGCTTGCTGGTTAGGGAGATCCATTCTCAAAACCTAGGTGATGGGGCCTGAGGAATGTCTTCTGGCCTCCTCATGCAGGCACACACGTGTGGATGTGCACACACTAACACACACACAAACAGCCTTTCCTAGGAGCACAGGTAGCCTTGACTCCTTCCCATCGCACCTCTCCAATCGGGCGTCTCTACTGGCCAGATCTGAATCGCAAAATCATCACTGCCCTGTTAAATCTAAATTGGTCTTGGGTGAGCCAGGAGGGTAGACAGTGTGCGCTTACCAGGTTTAAACTTTCATTAATGTGTGAACCAAAATTGACTGGCAGCCTGGATGTTTGGATAAGTGTGCCCAAACTGGAAGCCCTTCTCATCCTTGGAAGTCTTCCTTCCCAGCAGGTATCTGAGAGAAATTAGTGTTCCCCCAGAAGCTGGAGGAACTTGGGCCCCATCTACCCATAGCATTTGTGAGGCTCCAGTAAGATAGCTAATGGTTAAGTAAAATGTATATATGACCTTAATTATCTACA
Organism: Cricetomys ansorgei; assembly: GCA_026225945.1. Lineage (NCBI taxonomy): Eukaryota > Metazoa > Chordata > Mammalia > Rodentia > Nesomyidae > Cricetomys > Cricetomys ansorgei. The sequence continues at coordinate 3,095,981 of JAMJFZ010003163.1, forward strand.
CTAGTGTACAGATAACTCATGTATAATTACCTATTAGTGCATGGATGATTATGTCCTGAACTAATGCCATCTATACCAGTGCAAATAAATAAACACGTTCACATGAGTTACCTCCCTAGTGAGGGCGAGTCACGTTTTATTTCCTTCCTTTAAATAAGTTGGTTTTAGGGCCAGGAGATGGCTCAGCTGGTAAAGGCAAATGCAGCCAAGCTGGAGGAGCTGAGCTCCGGTGCCTGAAACCTATACGGCAGAAGGGGCAACCAGCTCTCACAAGTTGTCCTCTGACCTCCACACTAGTGCCATGGCATGCGCACTGCCCCCAAACAAACAGGCCAACAAATGACTTGACCCTGCACTACATGCTTCAGTAGGTAAAGTTGCTTGCCATCTAGCCTGACAACCCGACCTCCCTCTCTGACCTCCACCACACATGTGGTGGTATGCAAGCACCTACCCACATAGCCACACATAAAATAAATATTTTTTAAAAAACAACAACTTATTTTCCTGACTTTTTACAAACCACACAAATGACTGCATGCTTTGTGTTAAAGTCCATGTTTCTTGAGGTCACCCAGCATGCTAGGGACCCATGAGAGAAGTGGGCTCCTTAAGCTACAGCTTTCTACTCTACCCTCAAGACTCCTGCTTGCCGTTGTTTGAGGTTGTGGTACGTGAACTTCAAGAGCTGAGCTCACAGTAGGCACAGCCTGCAGTCGGAATCCTGGCCCGGATGGACCTCTGAATGTGGTACTTAACTGACCTGACGAGTTGAGAGAAAACCACACAGGGCAGGGAGGTGGATGTGGTCTTATCCTAAGAAACATGACAGCCCTCTCCTGCATCCCTGGAGAGCTCAGGGATGGGAATACTCACCAGTGCCCTCCATCTGCACAAGCTGCCATTCACTTGAGAAAATAACAGGTACAGGAAAGCCAGGGGAACGGAAACATTTCCGTGAGTAGATCAGCTCACAGAGGGATGCAGGGGTGGCCTGGTGGCCCTGAACACTTAAGTGATTTTGTTCCCTCTTCCAATTTCCTGTGGTACATTAACTTTTATTGATAGCTCATAGCTTCAACAACTGGTCTTGATTTTACTAACCTGAAGGGCAGAGGAATGAGAGGCACCCACACAGCCGGGATGCGAGGGGAACACAGCGTCTTGTCAGTCCGTTTTTCCTCCCTTGCTACAGCTTTTCTTTAACGAGGAAGCCATAATAATTGCAAGTTAATCATGTCTCTGGCCCCAAAGAGAGGAAGGGAGAAATGGCCTTTTGGAAATCTGACTGTAGTTGCCTGCAGGACGCCCTAAGAGGAGCAGTGAGGCATTTGTGGAATTGCAAGCTATGATTTCTGTCATGGCTGGAGGAGAGTGGCAGTAGGATTGTGGGTATTTTCCTAACACAAGTATTAAACAAAAATTAAGTCAGGAGGTAAATGAGAAATCTATGTAATGGAGGACAGTGAGATCAATCTTTGCTTTGCTGTGAAGAACTTAATACTTCCAGCTAGAGTGTGTGTGCATATTGTATACATCTATGAGCGTGCACGTGTGTGTATGTGAGAGAGAGCGAGAGGGAGAGAGAGGGAGAGAGAGGGAGAGAGAGAGAGAGAGAGGGAGAGAGAGGGAGAGAGAGGGAGAGAGAGAGAGAGAGCGCATGTAGAGACCGGAGGACAACCTTGCATGTTACTTCTCAGGCACTGTCTACTTTTCTTGAGATAAGATGTCTTGTTGCCTGGGACTCACCCAGCAGTGTAGGCTGGCTGGCCAGTGAGCCCCAGGGATTCACCCGTCTCCACACCTACCATGCTGTGATTACACAGACACACTGGCACACTTGACTTCACATGTTGTCGGAGGACCAAACTCGAGGGCCTTGTGCTTTCAATGTAAGTGCACACCCACTCTCCTGGCTCTAGAATTTGCATTTTGGAGCAGCCCCAGTGTGTTTTTGGTTCACTGATGCTGTGCATGGCAAAGCTGCTTGTTGCCCTTTGTAGAAAGCTTTCACATTTGAGATTTTTAACAAATCATTATTTTAAAAGTGGAAAATCATAGTATGGTTCACTGAGCACGTTAACCAGGCAGGGCTCAGTTCTTTGCCCGTGTTCTAATTTCCTGAACACCCTGGTGAATGGCTACTTAGAGGGTGAAGGGATTTGTTTCAGGTATAGTTTTGGGTTACAGTCCATCCTCCCTGGAAAGTCACAGGCAGGAGCTTGCAGCAGCTGCTCATACCCATAGGCGAGAGCAGAGAGAGGATGCACGTATGTTTGCTTGTGTTCTGTTAGATTTCCACACTTTTACACAGTCCAGGACCCCTCTGCCTAAGAAATGCCGTTTCCCACACTGGGCTGGGTCTTCCCACATCAATTATCTTCATTAAGACAATCTTCCACCAATATGCCCACAGACCAACCCAAAGTAGACAATCCCTCATTGAGACTCTTGGGAAGGTGATTCTAGCTTGCCTCAAGTCGACAATTAAATTTAACAATCACATGTTTAATCCATCTTGCCTCGATTTACGTTCACAACTATCTAGGGAAATAGAGATTTGTCTTGCCACTGTGTGGCAGAGGGAATTGAGGAACAGAAGCATTTCTAAATTGCCTGAGCTTCGGTAGGGGAGGGTATGGAGGGGACGACACCCAGGATGTGTACCAGAATCATCTGGGCATAGAGAGTACAAAGACTTTGCCATGGTATTGGTTCTAACTTTCTCTTTACCCCAAGATCTTTTAAAGACAGTCCTTTAGTAAGGGTTTTGTGAGCTCTTTTACACTGATTCTGGGAATAGGAAGGAATAAAATTTAGAAATGGAAAAAGAAAATAGAAAAAAAAAACCACCCTGGAAGCCAAGAGAACACTGACTATATCCTAAATTTCATTCCAAAATGTCTGTCCATCATCAACACATGTGCAGTGCCCCAGCAAGTCTACAGCTTAAGGTGCTCGGGCCAGCAAGAGAGCTCTGTGGGTAAAGTGCTTGCCACTAAGCCTAATGACCCAATCCTTAGGATCCAAGTGGTGAAAGCAGAGAGCCTGTTCCCAAAAGTTGTCCTCTGACTTCCACAGGCACACTGTGGCATGCACTTACTTACCTTCCCCACCCACAAAACCAAAACCCATACAAATGTTTGGGGAGTGCTAGGAGTGGACACACGGCTCAGTGTGGAAAGCTCTTGAGAAGCAAGTCTAAGGACCTGAGTTTGAGCCCCAGCACCCAAGTAGAAAAAGCTGACCAGAGCAGGGGAGGGAGAGACGGCAGGGTCCTTGAGAATTGGGGTCAGCCAGCCGAACCATAACAATGAGATCCAAGGCCAATGAGAGCCACTGTCTTAAAAATTACAGAGGAGACTGATTGAGGAAGACACCCAGCATCAGCCTCTAGCCTCCATTTGTATGTACACATGAACACACACACACACACACACACACACACACACACACACACACACACACACAAATAAAATTTGGGTGCTTATGCTAACTTAGTTTTACCAAATGGAGTTTGAAGGAGTCATCCATCCACAAGGCTTTCTTTCGATTCATCCAAGACTGGGGATCTTCTAGTGGGGCAAGAGACCCTGTGCCCATGGGAATCTCAGAGCCATATAGAATGTCAATAATCAGGGAAGAACTTGACATTCTGTAGGTGGTACCTAGCCTCGTTTGAAGAAGGCAAGCTTTCCAAGTCACAATGTTCCTTCAGACATGTCCACAATGTCCAAAATCTACAGATGTCATAAAATCAACTTCACACCGCCAGAATGGAGAGTGTAGGGGAGGTATTATGGGAAGACATGGCAGAGTGTTGCTGAATCTGATCCTTCAAAGTCAAGAGCAAATGAACATGCCTCCTGGGATTTTGTCCTGAGATCCTAAGAACTATGAACAAACTCACCATTCAAAGAAAAAAAATCTCAAGTTTGGTGTGGTAACATGTGTGTAAACCCCAATACCTGGGAGTCTGAGGTGGGAGGATTGTGAATTGTGGGTCAGCCTGAGATACATACCAAGACTCTGTCTCAAAACAAATCAGAGAACATTCAGTAAGTGAAAGGGCTCCATTTTGTAACACACTCAAATGTCAATGTTCACACTTAATAAGAGGGAGGGTATCTTGATAAATAAGCATATGATTACGATATGGCTCATCAGTTGTACTCGAGGGATGTGTGCATGTGTGTATACCCACATACCTGCATACTGAATCTCTATTATTTGTCTGTTTAGCTATCATCTATTTCTGACCCAAACAATTGAAAAAAATCAATGTTCAAACAGATTGTTAGTTCAAACCAATGTTCAAACAATGTTCACAACTTGCATTTGTTCAGAACAGATCTAAAGGGGTGAAAATAACACAAATATTCAGCAGCAGATGAAAGAAGAAACAAGATGTAGCATATCTATACAACAGAGTATCATTTCACTCTGCAGCGATGTACTGATACTTCCGGTCACCACACAGAGTGAGGAGAAACAGTCACAGAAGACCCTGTTCACTGTTACAACTCACCGAGTCTATGAAAAGTTGTTCACAGAACAACAAAGCACAAACACAACCACCACCATTAACTTATTCATTTATTGGTTCAACATGTCTGTTGAGTGCTAGCTGTGTGGAAGGCACAGAGATGGACTCCGGGGACATTGAATAAATAGAGCCATCTTGGCTCCTGCCTGAATAGAGATCACAGTAGACAGAGTGACTCTTGGATCCTCCTCCCAAAAAGCAGCCACAAAGGTGAAAGGTCATGAGAAGTAGTGGTGGCTTCGATGGGCCATACTAAATCAACAGGAGCAAATGGGTCCTTAGAGACCAGCCAATGAGAGATAAGACTCTCTTCCCAGAAAAGTACAAATGAGCCATAATGCTCTATATTCCCTCAGATGAGGCTGGGAGACTCGGGACCCCTCTGTCAGTGTCCAAGGCTCAGAGTTGAGAACACTTGGCTCAGAGATTCCTGGGAATTAAAGAATGTGTGGTACCCACAGAAGAATGTTTCTGTTGATCAGTCTTGCCTGAAATTACACACAACAAAATTACATTCATTCTCTGTTTATTGCTATGTTCTCCATTTCAGGCCTACGTGGTAGAGACTTTTCTCTTTTTTGTTATGTCGTTCCCTCTTAGAACAATGTATGACCTATGACACTCTTCCCACCCTTACCCCTATACACCATGGCAGTTATTTTTTTGTGAATGAATAAATCAAACTCTAGCCAATTCACTGTTACCTTCATTAACTGCCTACTGTACATTAGGTCTTACAGAAGGCATTAAAATTGCACATGGGAGGTGCTCAGAACAGGGGTTATCATCTAAAGGACAAAGTATAGGAATCCCTCAATTCTACGAGAAGATAGACCTTCACTCATTCATTCATTCATCCATTCACTGGTTCACAAATATTTTATTAAATACTTACTATGATGGAATTGACACACAGTATACTCCCATACAAACAATAGCATAGTATAAAAAAGTATTGATCAAAATCTCTCCCCTAATGAAGTCTACGCTTGGGGATGTGGGTGATAAGGTAATGTTAGAAGCTACTTCAGTTCCCACATTTCAGCCAGAGTTTATGTATTTGTTAAGAATTACTGATATATGCCCTGAAATTCAATATAATTATTCTTTTAGGAACTATCTAAAAATTTTACTTTTGAAGCAAAAGGGAGTAATGGGGCAGGGGTGACAAGACCAAGGTATATTACATACATGTATGAAACTATCATGACACAACCCATTATTTTAAATATTTCATAAGAATAACATTTAAAACCTATTCTTGACATTAAAAGATATGTGAGCAATAGAGGAATATGCCACTGTGGTCAGGGTATGTCATCAAGTCTTTAAGTTCATTACAATTTCTCATCGAAGCAAGAGGCAAGTGATTTCTCAGAGACCCCTTGTGTGAAAGGGAAATACTGTCTTCGTGATGCAGAGAAAATGCCCCATGTTCCCTCATATGGAATTGTCCCAAGGACTTTTTCCCCTTGAAAACAAATGTCAGGTGCTGGGGATGTGATTCAGCTGGGAAAGTGTTTGCTACACAACACTGAGGACCAGAGTTCAGAACGCAGGACCCACGTAAAACACTGGTGCACTCATCCACACATGCGCACACTCCCACACGAACATATACAGAACAGTAGTGTCTTTTCCTTGAAACTAATCCAAGATGACTATTACTACGCTGTTTGCCTATGGTCACATCCCTGAGACACAGAAGATCGTGGGAGATATCTTTCTGACTTTAATGCTTTTCAAAGCCAACTGAAGTACAGAAGACCCTGCGTTTTAGGGGTCCCCACAACCCAATGATGAACTAGACTCACTAAGGTCGTCCCACACACCAAATGTGACATAAAAATCTGAAGCTTTACTGAAAGCAACTGGCCTTCTGGAATGGGTGCTAATGATAAAAACTCAGCTTTCACACATCCCATTTTTAATTAATTTTTCATATATATATATATATATATATATGTATATATAAATATATATCTTTTCTTTTTGCACCACCAGACTCACCCCTTCCTGGTGAGATTCCCAAAGGTATGCCTGCTCTTTTCTGGAAGGCATGACTCTACTAATTAATTAGAAATTGCAGTTGTGGGAGATCAGCAGGGGGGTGAAGAATGGAATTCATTCCTGCCTTCTCCACTTCCCTTCCCAGGCAGCTCGCAGCTCAGCCAAGCAGGAGGCTCAGACTTGGAAAACAGACAGGAAAAAAAAACCCCGTTGCCCTGCAAAGCTGGCCTGGTTGCCCTGCCTGCGCTAGGCCACAGGAAGAGAAGGGGGCCTGTCTGCCAGGGGCCGATTTGTCCATTAATGTATGTGAACTTTAGATCTGTTCCCCCCAATTTCCCTTCCGGTATATTTTCTTAATTTCAAAAGTATTGTATGTGGCTGGAAAGCACTTCAAACACAGCAGGAACGTACAAAGAATGACGCCTTCTCCACCCCTGGCTCTCTTTACACTTCTGGTTCATAGCTTCTTACTGTTAGCAGTCAATGCGGGCACTCCAGGACCCTGTGTGCACATCCACATGAGAAAATTCCAGCACAGGTATGTTTTCTCAGTTTTAAAAAGAGGAGAGAAAAGAAAGGTCATAATAATGGATTAGTGTCTACAACTTGCTCTTTTTTGCTCAGCCTTTGTAAGTATATGCCATAATGTGGACATACAGCTCTAGTCCTCCCTCCTTCCCTCCCTCCCTCCCTCTCTTCTTTCCTCCCTTCCTCTCTTCTCTCTGTCTCTCTCTATGCACTGTTTAGCATCTTTGAAAAACTTAGGTGAGAACTGTCCTATTGTCAGAACCTTAAGATGTCATACTTTTCTAGTGAACAGTGGGAGTGTGTCCGTGTGATTGCAGAAAATAGCCCTGCACCTGCGGGTGTTGCTCAACGTCAGAGCACTTGCCTAAGCGGATGCAACGCCCTGGGTTCAATCCCCAAAAACAAAACAAAAAAAAAACAAACACACACAAAAAGTGCTAAACAAACACAGATTCTTCTAATAGGCTCATTTCCTTTTTCAATTACGTCTGAATTTTCTAGTTCAAGGTGGAAGTGCTTGGTCAGAAATTATCCTTAAATTTGGCTGAAAGGAACCATTTATTTCCCACCACGACCAAAAAAGAATTTATGCTTCCATGGGTAGTGTTCTTCCTCCTGTGAAGGAAATTTTTTCAAAAGAAAATCTAGTTACGAGCACGAGTCCAAGTTTTCCTGCAACTTTATGACTGGGGGTGAAGGCCTGTAGCAGAGAACCCTAGAGATTCCCTCTGCCCAGGCATCATGTAGGGAAGTAGAATAAGACAGTCGAGGTTAGGCTAAGGACTCTGGCTGGAGGGTATCAGTCCTCTGACTGATGGTCAGCAGGGGAGACAGGGAAGGACATCCAGGGCAAGTCTTAGTCCCACTAAGATTTATTAGAAAACTGCTTAAGAAATTTATCAGAAATGAGGCAAATTAAAGCATGGAGGAAGAGGTGGATTCTAGACTATATTGGTCTAATCTGGACGCTTCTAATTTTGTGCTTCTTTATAACACGATTGCTCAATCATATGGCCTTCGATAGTCTTCACGACTTTTGCTAGTGTCTCGGTGCAAACTGGCATCTCATTTTTCAAGTTCCTTATTTCTAACTTTTTTCAATGATAAAGAAATTTTGTCATGTGTATCTACTGTTTCTCCATAAATTTACTTTTCATTTCTTTGGCTATTGTTTTTGTTGGAAGATTCCTACATTTTCTTTTTTACTTTGTAAAAACTCTGTATATTTGGAGCAAATTATTTAATGTGTGTATTGTATATGTACTTGAGCATATATATGTATACACACACACACACACACACACACACACGCGCGCGTATCCTATTCAATTTTGTAACATACTAAACTTGAAAAAAAACATTAAAGTATATACCAGCTTACCATAGTATCTAAAAGAGTTTGATCTTATTTCTAATTTTACTATAAAATAGTTGTTTCCTATATTAGCTACTTTTTTCATCACTGTGACACTGCCGCCTTGTTGATGACTGCAGAATGAACAGCCAAGCTCAAGACACACAGGGGAAAAGTAAACAGAGGCAGGAGAGAAGCAGTGGCTTTCTCCCTTCTATCCACCAACACACATGAGTTCCCTTAACCTTGACAATGACAGAGCTTACCCTCCATAAGAAGGACTGGATATGTCCCCCATGGTTGAGCCAGTCTAGACTGAGACTCTGACAGGTATAGCTTTGTGGAGGAAGTGTTAACATAAACATCATCCCCAGTGCTTGGGAGGAATTTTATTGTCTGGCAGATTTACAAATTGCAATTGATCTTCTTTCAACCAGTTTCAACAAAGTTTCTATGAAGGAAACCAGTAAGAGACGGGTACCTTTCAGATCACCTATGATTAAACTCACAGCATTTGTCTTCAAACAAAAGTGTTTTTTCCCCTGCCCGCAACATATAATTTTAGTCAGCTAACACTAAATTAGACACCCACTCAGATTTATTATGATAAGAACATTCAGTAAGCTAATTTCAAGATGATGACTCCTATAAATTCTTATAATTTATTATTTAGTACTTTGGTTTTTAATCATTAAGTACGTGAAGACTTTGTAGGTCAAACCTGTATTAATGAAGACAGTAATCTATTTTTCAAACTCTGCTTCTCATCCACCTTTCAAATTGTAAATTAACAGAAATAGATTTAAACACACTTGTAAGAACAAAGGCAATAATTGGGGGAGTAGAGGCCCATCACCCCCAATTGTCTAATCTCTCTAGGTAGACTGTCAATCATGGCCCTGATTTATTTACCATGCGTCTCACTCCTTTCTTAATGAAATAATGAAGTATGAATTTGAGGCACTGTTGGTTTGGTGAGAAAATAAAACCCGTAACACACTTATAAAGTTTAATTTTAACAAAAGTGGCTCAAAAGATTTCAGGAGGATTCATTCTTATCTCAGTGCAGACATTTCTGCTTTACAATTTGAGAGATCCTCAGACCAGAAGTAAAATATTAACTAAATAAATGTCTTAAAAGCTATTAATTTCATCTAAATGACAGCCTTCTTGGTTTCCCAAATCCATTAGAACCCATTTCATGATCGTTTCAAAAATTTTGTGTTAAAACACATATAGGTTTTATTTTGTGGGACGAGGGGATGGTATTTGATTGACTGTACAGATAATGAATACTTTTTCTTGAGTATAACATCTCATCATATTCTCTAAAATAGACCAATTTTTCTTGCAGCGTACTCTAATCTCATTATGGGAAATTTGAAAAAGAAGAGTAGGAAGAATAATGCTCATTGTGATGGGTTTTTTTTCTTTTTAAGAAAAAATAACAAATTAAGTATCTATCAAAGCCATGAATTGCTGAGAAAAAAATTCTAGAAAAAGATCTAGTGAAATGAAAGTGAAGGTTATCTTATGTAGTGGCCCAACACAATTTTATATTTTATTCTATCTATCTATCTATCTATCTATACACACACACACATATATATATATATACATACATATATATATATATATATACACACTTATGTACATATGTAGGTAGGTAGATAGATAGATAGATAGATAGATAGATAGATAGATAGATAGATAGATCTCCCTCTTTCTCTCCCACCAGGCTTTCATATAGCTCAAGCCACCCTCTAACTCCCTACGCAGTGGAGGGTGACCTTGAACTTCTGAATCTCTTGTTTCTATTCCTTCTGGGATTACATACAAACTCTGACCCCACATCTGGTTTATGTGTTACTGGAGATTGAATCCAGGGCTTTGTAGATGCTAGACAAACACTTTACCTGCTGAACTATGTCCCCAGTCCCCGGCCCTTTTATTTTTGAGACAGGGGATTGCTATGCAGCCTGGGCTGACCTTGAACTCATGGCAGCTCTCCTGCCTCAGCTTTCAGAGTGTTGAGGTTACAGTTATGCACTACTGTACTTGTCTTGTTCTTTCTTTTTTTAATGCAACATTTTGGAAATTCTTTCAGAAATAAAAAGGAATATGTATGTCTCCATAATACTGAAAATTTTAAATTACATTAGTGTCTGACTTTTATGATAGATAGTCTCCATCTTATTTGAAAAGTTATTGCTGATGGGTCCTGTATTCAATTATGATACCAAGGACAACTTGTGGTATTTCTTGGCTCACGAAAAACCTCTCTGGAATAGAGGTACATTCTTAAAAGCTTAGCTTCTTAACAGGGAGCCAACTACATACCTATCATGCTATAGAGTACCTGTTAAATTATAAGTATTTTTCTTCCCATGTGCCTCTCAAAGGAAAGGTAAAATTTACAAGAATCTCAGATAAACATCCTTGATGAGAAAAATAGAGAAAGATTCTGCCTCCTGGTCAAGGGAATCCATGAAGAGTGGAGACCAACTATGATAGTGAGTGTTTTTAACTAGACAGTACCTAGAATTCCGTGGCAGATGGGCCTCTGGTCATGCCTGCTGCAGGTTGTCCAGAGTTTGTTAATTGAGGTAAGAAGACTTACCCACTATGTGTGGCATCATTCCCTGGCCGGGGTCCTGGACTGCATACGTAGAGAGAAGGAGCTAAGCAGCAGCCTGCATTTCACTGCTCTGCTTTCTGTGTGCAGATGCGGTCTCTTAGAGAGGGCTTCTATTGCTGTGAAGAGACACCATGGCCACGGCAACTCTTATAAAGGACAACATTTCATTGGGGCTGGCTTACAGGTTCAGAGGGTTAGTCCATTGTCATCATGGCGGAGAAACAAGGCAGCATGCATGCAGACATGGTGCTGGAGAAGGAGCCAAGAGTTCTACATCTGAACTGGCAGGCAGCAGGAAGAGACAGTGACAATGGGGCCTGGCTTGAGCACCTGAAACCTCAAAGCCCACCCCCAGTGACCCACTTCCTCCAACAAAGCCACACCTACTACAACAAAGCCATAGTACTAATCTTTTTGAAAAATGGTCACTCCCCGTGAGCCTATGGGGCCCAATTTCATTCAAACGACTATATGCAGTGTGATCAGGTAGCCCCCTGCTCTTGTTACCATGTGTCCCCTGTGTGTCACCATGTTTTCGCCACTTAGATACATGATATTCCCCTGAATGCAAGCAAAAACAAATCCTTTGTAACCTAAATTGCTTTTGTCTGGATATTTTATCTCAGCAATAGGAAAAGTAACTAAGACACCAGCCAGGAGGCACTTAGCAAATTGAGTTATAGAAAGTTTGCTCAAACTAGATTTCTGGATTTTAATTGCTGATAGCTAAACAAATGCTAAACATTACAGTGAAGACTGCAGGCACCATTTACTATGAGTTTGTAACAACTTTGAGGTTTTGAATAAATACCTCACTCAGACTGAATTCCTACACTAAATGGATTGGTTATTCTCATTTCACAGATGAGAAAGCCAAGGCACAACATCATTAATTACCTATGTTATGCTCAGCCAGTTGATTCTTCATAGAGTAAAATACAAATATCAGTTCATTAGATTTCTAGTATCCTCTCTATATAAGGCAAATAACCTTGCCACCAAAAGGGTTGGAAATACGGCTCAGTGGTTAAGAGCACTTGCTGATCTTGCAGAGGACCTGGGTTCTATTCCCAGTCCCACATGGGGGACTTACATCCATCTGTAACTCCAGGTGTAGGAGATCTGACAGCCTCTTCTGGCCTTTGAAGGCACCAGGCCTTCAAAGTGGTACATGGTACACATACATACATGCAGGCAAACATAAAATGAAAGAAAATTAATTAAAAAATATTGCCACTAAACACCCTTTTTTTTAAAAAGCAATAGAAGTAAATGAGCAAGGGAATTTAATAATTTATAAACGTTTCTATCCACAAATGTGTAAATATTAAAGTCAAGGGTTGGATGAAAGCATTTCATGAGTCCTGTATTCTTAATCAGGGTTTGTTCTGTTATTTGGAGATTTTTTGTTGTTTGGTTGGTTTTTGTTGTAGTTGTTGTTCTGAGACAGGGTCTCTCTACATAGCCCTGGCTGCCCTGGAACTATGTAGACCAGGCCAGACTCACAGTCTCAGAAGTTGGCCTGCCTCTGACTCCTGAATGCTGGAATCAAAGATGTACAATACCACTCCTGTCTCGTTCTAATTGTTAATGTTTTGGACTATTGATGCTGCGGGCAATGTAGACAGGCAACTTTAGTGTTGGCAACACATTACTTCCAAAATTAGCCCTTCAAAATGGTGACAGAAGTTTACTATCTCACACAATCAGAGTGCGTTAGGAAGTGAGGAACAGCTAGCTGGTGATTCGGCTTGGTTTTCTCTTAAGACAGTTCAACTGTGGTCATTCAGAAGCCTAATTAGGACTGGGAGACATACTTCCAAGATGGCTCATTAACACAGGGACTATCTCAGTTACTTTTTTGGTTACTGTGATTTTATATATATATATTTTTTTTTTTAATTTTTTTTATATTTTTTGGCTCACTGTTCAAGAGTACAGTTCATCGTGATGAGAAGTCATGGTGGCGGGAGCTGGGCATCTGATCACTTTGTGTTCTCAGTCAGGAGGTAAGGAGAGATGAATGCTGGTGCTCAAATTTCTTTCCTTTGTATTTAGTCTGGGACCCCCATTTCATAGAATGATGGCACCTATATTCAGGGTGGGTCCTCCTACCTCAGTTAACCTAATCTAGAAACTCCCAAGCCCAGAAGTTTGCCTCTTATGATATTCTAGGTCATATCAAATTGACAAACATCATCAATATCAATGGATGAGCTGCTCTGGCTGTTTGCTAGAGGTCTATGTCCTTGATACATGAACTTCAATTTGGTACTGCTTGAATGTCCCCGCAGTGTGGCATATAGTTTTTTTTTCAGAACCAGAGATTCAAGAGGAAAGAAGGCAAACATCTCTGTCTTGTCATTCAACCTCAGATGTCACGTTCTGTCACTCCCTTGTCAGTTACAGAGGTCCTGTCTGTTCAGAGTAAGAGGAGACCACCCTACTGCATGAAACCCACTAGCTGAGATCTTGGAGGCCTCCTCCCTCAGTGGCTGGCAACTTCTCCCTTTGTCTAGACAGCCGCAGGCTCTTAAGTATGTAGGGGTGCATCTTGACATTTAAATGGTCAAATGAAGTCAAATCGGGTAACATGGGGGACTGAAGAGCTATCTTGAGGAGACCCGTGTCTTGTTCATACCCTCCCTTATGTATGTAGGCAGAAGGGTGGCCAAGCTGGGTGAGCTGCATGGCTATTGATGAGTTACCATGTGGTAACTCTTCAGGGGCTATGGAGCACATTTCAAAGGAGATTCAAGAATGCTGTCTTTCCTCCCAGTAACTTATTACAACACAGTACCCACCCACCTGACTCTGACAGGAGGATACTGATTTTTTGAGGTACTTCAGCAAACCCCTCTTAGCACCTTTGCTACTGAGTAGAAACAGAACCAGGGGCAGCTGGAAAAAGAACCGCAGAAACCTAAATGCAAGGATAAAATCTGTGCTAAACAAATGCATTGGGTCATTAAGAAAATGGGGACTCAGAGGAGGTAAGAAATGTAAGGATGTTCTTTGTCTAACTCCTGTCTATTTTGGGAAACTCTTCTATGAGATTGAGAGCTGGTGGTTCAACCTCATCATTACCTTATGGGTAGGAGTTGAGCAGGCTGATCTAGGCTTCTCTTTCTGCTTCGGGGTCAGCCTTAGGCAAATCTGTTAATTAGGCTAAATTTGGCCTGCTAAGATGCTCTCCTGCTTCCCTCTTCTGCAGGGCACCCTCCTTCCTCCCTACACCAGGCCAGGCTCCCTACACCCTTAGGCAACACCAGATAAAGGTCTTTACAATCCCCAGTGTTTATGTGCCCCAAATCTACAGAACTCTGATTCTGCTTTGGCGAGGGCTGATGAATACAGGCAGCCTCATCCTTATATGGGCTCTTCCTAAAGGCACTGCTCCAGTCCAATGACCCATTCCAACAGCCAAAAAACACCTTCATATGCTTAGATGGACAGGGACAGTAGTAGGGGGCTCACGGTACTTTGTGTTTTTATCAGAAATAACATCAACAGCTAAATTTTATTTTGTAGAGTTAGGGAGTTCCTCCTTTCCCATGTGTTGATTCTATATGTGTTAGCATTCACTATGTACTAAAGCAGGGTAACCACAGTACCATTCATCCTCCCCCTGACCCCAGTTTGTTTGTTTACAACTGTACAAGAGCAGGGATCCTTCTCTAATGCAGGCAGTCTTGGTTGGTCTCTGCTGTTAGCTTAGTTGGTCACTCAGTGATTTTAGAATGACCTTCACATATGCAGAGGTCAGCAAGCTACCAGCTCAGACAACAAAGTTCCCTTTATGTGGCCTGGCTCCCTCTAGCAGGCCAGACCAGACATAATCTTACAGGGGTCTGCAGGGTGGTAAACTACGAGAGGTCCAGGATCTCTAGCCACTTTCTGGGAACATTGACTTTCTTACGGTTTCACTGGCCAATGCAAGCCTCATGGTCTTCCTACTTTCCTTGGTGAGGGAATGGGCTCCGCCTCTCCCTGTAGGAGGGGTGCAAAACGGTGGGCAGGCTTGTGTTGCTTCTTTCCTGTTTTGTAACACACTGTCATTTTTACAATTTGCCATATATCTCCCGAGTCTTATATTAGTCATATCTTCTGTGTGTGTGTGTGCGTGTGTGAGTGTGTGTGTGTTGATAATTGCATCTCTGTGTGTGTGTGTCTGTGGGTCTGTGTCAGTGTGTGTTGATAATTGAATCTCTCTCTTTGTGTGTGTGTGTGTTGATAATTGCATCTCTCTCTTTGTGTGTGTGTGTCTGTGTGTGTGTGTCTGTGTCTGTGTGTGTTGATAATTGAATCTCTCTCTTTGTGTGTGTGTGTGTGTGTTGATAATTGCATCTCTCTCTTTGTGTGTGTGTGTACACATAAATGTGCATGTGGAGCCCAGAGTGTCATTCCTTGGGGTTCTGCCCTCCATGTTTTTTGAGACAGAGTCTCTCACTAGAGTTCACCTATCTGGTGAAGTTGGCTAGCCAGCGAGCCCCAGAGTTCTGCCTGTCTCTCCAACCCCAGCACTGGGATTACAAGTATGTACCATCATGCCCACACACTTGGGGTGGGAGTGGGAATTGAACTCAGAGCCTCATGCTAGAAGGGCAAGCACTTTACTGACTGAGCTATCTCCCCAGCTCCCAATAACTGCATGATTCTAAAGTCTGAGGGTTCCCCACCCTGTCATGCCTCCCCATCTACACAACACACACTGCTACCTCAGAGCCGGTTTGCACTAGACTAGAATGCGCATTCTGCAAGAGTTACTTTAGAGGGGGAGAACCGGTAGCACGATTAGGCACAAACCCATTTGCCTGACGCAGAGAAAATGAGGCACAGGCTCATAAAATGCAAGTGTAAAATCTCCTTCAGCTCCTGTCTTTACTGCCCGGCTAGCCCAGTTTATCACGTCGCATCTCCATTCTGCACAACCCAGTTAAATTAGTACAGGACGGCACATCTCAACCTTCAACCGTTTTGTCACTTAAAATGAGTGTCTGGAAGGGCTTCCTTCCGGGAATATTAGTTACCTTGTCCATTACTTACTTAATCATAGCTTGGAGTTATTTTTTGCCTTGTGGAGGCTGACTATAAATTATAGGCTACGGTGCAGTAAAGCCACACTTAGCAAATTATATGGCATGGGAAAACCCTTGCTTTGGGGGACAAATTATATATTTCTTTAAAAATATGTTTTATAAAATATTAGATGAGGCCAATAAAACAAAATCCAGGAGCATATTTTGTGGCCTTCCAGACATATTTGACAATTGACTCAAATAGAGTCCCTATGCCTATCAGGGAAGGGAAGGAAAGATCTCGTTTGAATTCTTGTCATTCTGAGGAAGAGCTGGACACCTTGTTGGTCTGTGCCCATGACTTAGCAGATAAATTAATCGTACCGCCTTCTATTTGATTTTGAAAACTAACAGGAGACTAACGAGGCACAATTCTCTCACAGCTAGGAAAGAATCCTATTGTCCTTTGAAAGAGAGGTCCATAGAAGTACCCTAAGTACTTGATTTTTTTTTTTTTTTTTGAGACAGAGTCCTGGAACTCACTCTGTAGATCATGCTGGCCTCGAACTCACAGAGATCTGCGTGCCTCTACCTCCTCAATGCTGGGATTAAAGGAGTGTGCCACCACCACCTGGCCTTTGATTTTTTTTTTTTTTAAGAATTTTTTTTAAAGAAAAAGCACATGAATAAAGAGTGATTCACTAGGGAGAGACAACAATCCTTTAGGAATGCAAGTTTTTCCATCTGTCTGTCGCTCGGAAGCTGTGTGTGCTTGGCTGGAGACCGGTCACGGACTGACTAAGGTAGTCAGACTTCCAGCTCAATAAGTCAGTACTTGCTGTTTTATTAGAGCTAGAGATCCTGCGGGTCACCACCTCTAGCTCATGGCCTGTCCCTGGCAACTGGCTTGAGGGCACCAGGTGAGTACACATGGGTAACATCTGACGACCAACCAACTTGGGAAATGGTAGAGAAATTGGGGGTGGGAGAGGGTGGAGATGCACATACAAGACGCACTCTGGGATTCTGGGATGAATCTTGTAAGGTAGCCAGTTGTCTGGCTCAAGAAGTCTGCTAAAAAAGAAAAAAAAAATCTTTCTTTAAAAACAACAATGTATGTTTTAATTTGAGGATATTAATTGCATAGGAATTATTTGACTCTATGATTTATAACCCCGCCAGAATCCCGCGGCCTTTCTCTCCATGAGTGCCGACGCCATTTTCCCTTCTGTATACCTATCATTTCCCATTGTTTATCTTCTCTGATTGATGTTCAGGCTCGGGATGTTTTCTATTATGAGATTCATAATTATCCCTGGTAATAGAGAAGGCTTCCCTATTATCTTCAGGGAGCCTGCCCAAATTATTCATTGTAGCCCACTGGTACCACACCGCAGGAAAATAAGAATGTATTTCCCGTCCCAGGCATATGGTAGATAAAAAGGATATATTTATTTCTGCATGTTTCAAAAGGATTAGGCTTTGGAAAAATAAATATCACTTACGCCGTCAGTAAGCAGAAATGTGGTTCAGAGTTTAGAGGACCGATCTTAGGCTAAGAATAGCAAATCTAAACTCTGTTTTTTAAAAAGAGAGGAGGGTAAGGAGGTGGGGGGAATCAATTACAGTTTTACTTGGCTAAATAAATGAATGCTATATATTTCAACCATTATATTGGATCTACAAGGCACCCAGCACCACCTTGGACCCCAACGTTAACTAACGCACTGGCTTATTTATAAAAATGTTACTGAATTCCAGCAGTCCTTGACCCCTGGCTATTCCAGGAGCACATTGGATACATCATCTGGGTTTTGCCTAATTACACATAATTAGGAAATGTAATTATGCTTTTCAGTGTTGCCCTGCCATTAAGAACTGAGTGGACAGCAGAGACCCTGGGAAGGAGTCAGGGCTTCAGAGAAAACAAATGAAAGCTATGAGCCAACCTCTAAAAATAGGGAATTCACCGAAGGTTAGTAAATCAAACTTATAAAAAAACATAATAAAAAATTGCTCTTGGCTCTGGCTAAATATTTGATGCTATGGTTAAGCTGCCGCCTTTTGTCGAGGACCGACTTAATGATGTACCATTTGCATCTATGCTGAGGCAGGGACACGGAATGAATTATTTTACTCCTCAATTACTTTGATTTGCTCACTTTCTCACATATTTATGCTCTTTAAAAAAAATTGCCTCATCCTTTACACTGGATCCCTGGGCTAGCTGAGCAAGAGAGTCCCAATTATCCCGGTAAAGAATTACAACATTTCATTTGTGGGTTTGTTACATGCAAAGGCTGCTAGTTCCCAAAGCTTGGGCACATTTAACAGTTATCTCATCTCCTCCAGCTGGATAGCCTCAGCCCCATGGGGGAAGTGTGGGTGGTTCTGTAAGTCAACAAAATGGTCACTATCACCATGAAAGTGTCCCAAACCTGGCTGAATACCTACTGTCAACTGGACTCTGAATGGGTCGCTTCATATTCCAAAAAGTTAGGATGCCATGGATGACTAGGGAATGTTCTAGAAAGGTTATATCACTTAACTTCTGGAGTGGGAAGTCCTTCTATGTTCTGGTCTTAGCTTCTGTGTTTATTGAATTTTCCTCTGCTGTTATAAAGTCACACACTCCATTAGATGTGCTATTTATGGAAACATTACTTTGGTGCCAAAAAGAAAAAAAAAATAATAAGAGGAAAAATGATTGCCAAAAGCAAGGTCTCAAACATGAGTGCAATGTTAGTAGAACTTACAGTACAGCCAGCTTGGTAACAAAGTGCCTCTTACCAATCCTGAGATATGTTCACGTATGTGTGCCCGTGCATACATGTGTATGTGCATTTGTGTGTGCATGTGTGCACATGTGCGCACACATGCAGTCTGTATATGAGCTTTTCTACATTAGGTTTTTCTTTTCTATATATTTTTAAAGCCCTCCTGCCCCCATGGGGCTGGAGAGAGACTCAGCAGTTCAGAGTACTTCCTATTCTTCCAGAGGAACTGAGTTCAAATCCTAGCACCCATGTTGGGCAGCTTACAACTACCTAAACCTTTAGCTCCAGGAGATCCAACACTCCTTTTGGCTTCCATGTGTACTCACACACATGTGACATGCACTTGAATTAAAAAACAAATCTCTGAAACACCAATTTAAAAAGATTTTTAAATCTACTTATTCTCTCACAATTTCATAAATGTACGATGTGCTTTGATCACCCCATTATCTTCTCTATCTCTTTCCCCTTCCACTGAACCTCTTATTCTTCTCAGCAGGGCCCCCTCCTATTCCTCCTCTTTCACACGTGTGTGTGTGTGTCCCACAGAATTTGTTGAGGGTTGCTTGCATGAGCCTAGGAATGGGTTATTTATAAAATAATTATCCTAAAGAGTGCCTAGGTGTCTTTATTGGGGTGTTGAAATGAAATTCATGAATAACATAACTTACCCACACATGTAACTAACCAAAAATTGATATAATGTCTGAAGTATTTAAAAAAAAAAAAAGGAACTGAAATGTCACAGTCAGCCAGCTATTTGGAGATCAAGAACAGAAGCAACCACCCTGCTTGGTAATATTTGCCACTTTTCATAGTGTAAATACACTAATGTGATAAAATTCAGACTACCAACACATCTCTGAACACAGACTTGAGGAGAAATAGAAAAGATCTGCTCTCCTGGGGTGGTCAGGGCAGCTAGAGGGCACAAGTATTCACTTATGGTGACTACATAAGTCTCCATGCATGCAAGTCACACACCATGGTAACTCGACTACAATGATCTTCCCAGCATGCCTCCTCAGTCTTAGTATTTTGAATACGACACAGTAAATCTTCCCTTTATTTAGAAGGCCCTTCCATTTCTGGGAGGCTTGAGGCTGATCATGTTTCTGTGTCAAGAAAAGCGAGTTCAGAATCTCACAAACAAGTGTCTGACTGACATGCATGCCCAGTGGCTCAGGGGCCTGTTCCCAATTTGTGGGTGACTGTGCTGTATTGAACCTTCTATGCATCGTTGGATAGACCCATAGACATCATCCTCTAAATGTCCAGAGACCCCAGCATGAGTCTATATATTCCCAAAACGTCTGTAGTCAGGAATACTACAAGAATACTCTGTTAAGGACTATCTGCAAAAGTTTCTACTTAAGAGCTTTTCTCAGTCCCCTTACTAAGGTATTGCTTCGGGGCATATGTTATACCTTATGTCATCTATCCCCAAATCAATGTAAAATCTCCCTTCAAAATTAGAACATGAAATAAACAATACACAAAGAGTGCCAGGCTTATATTCAGTGCCTCAGAGTTAGGAGTGTGCACTGTCAGGGTTCATGACTGCAAGTATTTTGATTAAAATTTAACAATAATTGAAGCAAGGGCCTAAAGAGATGGCTCAGTTGGTAACGCGCTTGCCAGGCAAGTGTGAGGACCCAAGTTTACCCCCAGAATCCATGCAAAGCCAGCTTCAGTTGTATGTGTCTGTAATTTGACATTTCTGTGGTGAAATGGGAGGAAGAGACAGAATACCTGGGAGTTCGTGATCCAGAAAATCTGGCATATGTAGTATCGAAAAATGAGACCCTGTAACCAGACCCTGTGGTCAAGCAATGTGGGAGGTGAGGACTGACACCTGAGGCTGTCTTAAAACTTCCACATGCTTGTAGCACTTGTGCTATACACACACACTCACACACTCACACATACAGATACACACATACACACACACACATACTCACACACACAGATACACACATACACACACATGCATACTCACACACACAGATACACACATACACACACACACATACTCACAAACACAGATACACACATACACACACACACATACTCACAAACACAGATACACACATACACACACACACAATACTCACACACACACACATATGCACACATACAAACATACACACACTCACACATATGCACACACGCACAAGGAAAATATTTATGAAAGATCTGGGCATGACGGTGTGTCCCTGTAGTCATAATGTTTTGGAGAGGCAGACAGGAAGATGAGGAATTTAAGGCCAGCCTCAGCTACTTAATGAGTTTGAGGCCAGCCTGAGCAGCACAAGATCTTGCATCAACAATATTCTTCTATGAGAACTCAATGAGGGTGAAATTGGGAGGCACTAGGTTCTTTTCAAGCTATAATGATGACTGCTCAGTTTTAGACACAACCTTGTATATGTAAATCCTATATGTGTGTGTAAACTCATTTGAACCTTCAAATACCCTCTGAAAGGTAAGAGAGTAAGGCCCCAAAACGTGATAGAACACAGGACCCATTTCAAGGTAGTTTATCTTAGTTGCTTTTTCTGTTGCTATGAAAAAACTAACTTAACAAAAGCAGTTGAAGGGGACAGGGTTTACTCTGGCTCATAGTTCAAGGGCATAGTCTATCAGGGCAGGGAAGTCAAAGCAGCAGGAGCTTGGAGCAGCTAGTCACATGACACCCACAATGAGAAACGGTAGTGAATGAATGCTTCTGCTCAGCTCCCTTTCTCCATTTATAGAGTCCAGGATCCCAGCCAGGGAATGGTGCCGCCCACAGTGGGTGGTCTTCCAACCCTAATTATTGTAATCAAGACAGTCCTCCCACAGACATGTCCACAGACCTATCTCCCAGCTGATTCTGGGTTCTGTCAAGTTGACAATTAATGTGACTGATCTTCACATTGGTAGTAACAAAAAGGAAATGGAGAGTTTCTGCTCGTCTGCATTTGCTAGCAGTTGGGGTTGAGACATCCTTTTGAGGCTCGGAGGAGACTTGGGAAAGGATCTCCACAGCATGGTGAGCGGTGATGGGAACAGGGTTTCCAACGCATTTTCCAACTCCTTCTTCAATCCCAATTTACGATGCAGATCAAGTGTTTTCTTTGGTATGAGTATCGCTGGGGCACAGACTCCAAATCAGATCTGTCTCCAGTGTAAACGTATTCTACTCCTTCACTGCTTCCCATAACTGCAAGAACTTGGAGAAATTAAAAATGAGAAAATAAACATGTTCTGACCATCTGGGCTGCAGTTCAATTAACAGCCATAAGCAATATTTATTGCAAAATCTTCACACCTATTAGCATGAGGAGGGGAAAATAAGGTCATGGCTTTGCACATAAAATGCATCCATTCTTGGTCCACGGTGATCATGAGGGCTCCTGGCCAGGGGGTCTCATTGCTCTCTTGCCATCTGAATTGAGGCCAAGGCATCAGGCTTCCTCATAGCCTTCTGACCTTTCTGAGAAAGGTCAGAGGTTGGCTGCTGCCCAGCAAGTAGATGTAGCTACACTTTGAAACTCTACATTTTGTAATGTGTAAATGAGGTGGAGGTGGGAACAGGCTTGGGCAAGAGAGGATATATGCTATACACCATTAAAATGTTCTTGGCATTTTGTTTTTTGCTTCCCCCGATGTCCAATGCTTCTTTGTGTTTTAATTAAGCTTTTGGCTTGGAAGCACCCATACATGTGGATTCACAGTTGTAAGAAATGATACAGAGATACCACATACTCTTGACCCAGGTGTCCTAATGGGTAAGGACATTTAACTCTGGTACAATGGCACAGTGGGGACACTGGCAATGGCTGTCAAGATGCAATGCATTTCTGGAGGCCCCAGGATCTCTCAGTTGCCCTCCATAGCCACCTTGCCCTCTTCACACCACCCTCCCCCCAGCCACTGGCCATTACTGATCTGTTCTGCATTTGAATAATTTTGACATTTCCAGAATGTTATGTAAATGAATCCTACAGTATATCACCCATGGGGATTAGCTGTTTCCACTAGCTTTAGATTATTTTTTCTCCAAAAGACAATTCTCTTCTCTGTCTCTCTATCTCTCTGTCTCACTGTCTCACTGTCTCTCTGTCTGTGTGTGTGTGTGTGTGTGTGTGTGTGTGTGTGTGAGAGAGAGAGAGAGAGAGAGAGAGAGAGCATTTTGCCATTCTAAGACTCAAATATGCCTGGACACAGAAAGGAAGGCAGAAGGCCTGTGCAGAGCTCTGTGTCTCACTTTGCCAGTCTTCCTCCAAATGAGAAGTGGGCAGGAGAGACCTCCGGATCCACACCGAGTGGTCTTCACTCTTAAAATGTCTGTACCCTGGGTTGCCATGATAGCTCAGTCAGTAAATATCTGCTTTGCAACCATGAAGACCTGAGCTTGAACACCACAAAACCTATTTTAAAATGCCGGACATGGTAGCTTACTCGTAATCCCAGAGCTGTGGAGGCAGAGCTGGGTAGATCTCCAGGGCTCACTGACCAGCCAGCCTAGCCTGCTTGGTGAGACCTGTCTCAAAAGCAAGGTGAATGGCATGTTAGGAATCATATTTGAGGCTGTCCTCTAGGGATAAACACACACACACACACACACACACACACACACGCACACACACACTGTCCATACACACATGCACACGCACTCAAATACTTATAGACACATACACACTAAAATATATATATTTTGTTGATACTGTGAGCTGGTTAGAAACATGGTTCCCTGTCTGTAAGATGAAGACAGTAACATCTGCTTTCAAAGACTAATGTTTATAGACATTCTATGCAAGATGATTATGAAAATTAAGTCAGATAAAAGTAAGTCTTCTAACAGCATGCTCATCTATAATAAATATTGATAGGTGGAGCCTATCATTGCTACAAATAAACCATGTTGACATAATAAATGTGAATTGACCTTTGGGAATTTACTTCGGTCTTGAATTGGTCTTTCTCGATATAGGATACAGAATCGGTGCTTCTCCAAGCACATTGTTTTGGACCAGACCCCTGCAGTTGCACCTCTGTGTTCAGTCTCCAATCTAGCATTGCCAAGAGGAAGAAAAAAAAATAAAAAAAGAAAGAAAGAAAGAGAATGTCTTGCCTCTGAGAAGCATTCAGGCTTTGAGTGATGTCAAAGGTCTTTGAACAAGCTTTAGAAATGACATCCATATTTGTCCATTTTTTGACTTAAATTGCTTTTGGTTCAACCGCTGCCATGAATTGCCTTGATGCAATATCATACAGGGTGACACAAAACACAGAGGAAGGAGCTGGTTGCTGGCGAGGACCGGGAAATGAAGGAGTCGCTGCCTCGCTCGCCGCCTTAAGTGCTGGAAGAAATGAACACGAGGCTCACGTTGAAAGGTAATCTCTATGAACCGTGATAAGAGCAAGTGGCATTTTACACAGCTGAAGTCTGCTGCTTCAGCCTAGCGGTTATAATAAAAGCCATTTACATATAGCCAGCCACTTTTTAAGCTACCTGCATAGTATTTTTTTCTCATGCATCTCTTTCTCCTCCTCTTCCTCCTCTTCCTCCTCCTCCTCCTCTTCCTCCTCCTCCTTCTCTTCCTCCTTCTTCTCCTCCTCCTCCTCCTCTTCTTCCTTCCTCCTGCTCCTCTATCCCTAGGGAGCCCAGGGTAATATGAACTTCTAAAACTTCCTGCTAATAGAACTCGGGCTCTGATTTCTATGGAACACGGTACAGAAGTGACTTCTCTGTGGTGATGTCCGGCCCCCTGCTCTCTTCGTCTCTCTCATTTTCCCTTCATCTTCTTTCTCATGCCTGTTTGTTCAGAGCCCTAACTTGGAAAAAGGAATCTAAAGGTACTTGGCATAGTTCTGTGATGATGAGCTCGAAGCACGGCGGCTTTGGATGTATGGAACAATTGAGCAGACCTGACTCTGGGTCAGAGATCTGGAGTACCGACCTCATCTCCGGCACGTGCCACCCGACCTTTGGCACGCTGCTCCGAGGTCTGTGCCTGTCACTTTCTCCTCCTCCAGATGCTGGGAGGGTCTTGTCCTGAAGGCAGTTGTGAGATTAAATGAAGGACCACCGTTACCAGTCCCAGGGTGTTGTGCGCCGCATGATGCTTGCAGACATGGTTTGAATGTGAAACATCCTCCACAGGCTCCTGTTCAAACAGTTACTTCCCAGATGGGGGTGTGGTTTCAGGAAGTTGTGGAACTTTGAGAAGGCAGGGTATGGCTTGTGTAGACGCCCACCGGTAGTTCCTGTCTAAGCTGTCTGCTCCTGCTCCTTTGTGGCCACTATTTCCTGCCACACATTCTCTCCACAGTGGAGGCTCTCAGCACCATGCTTCCCCAACCATGACGGACTGAAACGTCCCTAAAACCACAGGCCAAAAGTACACCCTTCGTTTCTTAAGTTGTTTCCATCAGAGAACTGGTCAACAAGAGAAGTAGCTAACACAAATGCAAACTATATGATGTGACTTATAAACATTACAGCAGACTGAGATGTAAGAATATACTTGAACAGGATCCTATCTCATTAGAACAGTGGATGATGCCATTCCCTGGGTCCTTAGTGTCAAGTCTCTGTGCAAATAAGAAGAACCTGGCCCTTGGGAAAACCATTGTCCAGATCACAGAGAATCTCCTGTCTCCAGCTCTGACCATTGGCTTTGCAAATGGGACAGAGGACTTAAACCTCACAGGTGCCCTGCCCAGGCCACACCTGTGCCATTTACAGGGGACCTTCCCCGGGACCCACACCCTTATGCTATAAGTCGGTGCAAAGGCAAAGTAAATGTAGGTATTAACACAGGCATGCTATCTGCTCTCGTGCGGTATGCTGCTACAAAGAAGAGCCAGGCAGTATATATAGATTTCTTCCTTTTCATGTTGCACATACAAGGTCACTTTCTCCATGAATCAATAGCACAATCTGAATACACATTTTTCGTGTCACTGTGTATTTTGGAGTTGATATACATCGAAGGGAACAAGAATAACAAGGCTTTGAAGAAGTGTCAGCTCAGATAGTAGAATAATTTTGTATTTTCTTATTGGTCTCAACTGTAGCTGAGGATACAGACGAGGGATCTACTTATGTAAAATGTCTGAAATAAACAACATATACATTGCATTAAGGTTTGAATCTTGGCTCTTTTAGTATCAAATGAAGTTCAGGAGGTTTCACTAGATGTCTCCTAAAAGTGTTTTAGCAATGTTTTCCTTTTTAAGTCCTCTTTCTCCCACTAGTCAAGTTTACTTTATGAGCAGACTGGAGAAAGAGTTCCGTTCCTGCTTGTGTTCTCATGCAAGCCATCCTGCATGTCGGTTCTTTCTAGGCAAAGCCGCCATAATGATAGTCCAGCCACTAGTACTGACTGCAGTTCTCAAGCTATCCGTGTGGACCAAGCTATATGAATATTCTTAAACATTAGGTTGTGAGATTTCACAGAACTCTGCATAATTCTACTTTCTCTTTAACACACAATTGGCCTATAAATATGCTCAAGATATTCTTTGTTTTATGAGTATTTACTTTTAAAGTTACTTGTTTGTTTAATTCATTCATTATAAGGCAGGATGTCAGATAGACCAGGCTGGCTGCAAACTTCCTACTCAGCTGAGGTTGACCTTGAACCTCTGATTCTTTTGCCTCAACCTCCCAAGTTCTAGAATTACAGGTGTGCACCACCATGCCCGATTTAGGTAGTGCTGAGGATGGGCTTGAACTCTGACCCTCACGTCTGTTAGGCAAGCACTCTACCAACCTTGCTACATCTTAGTCCTTACATCATAAGAGGATGTGGCTGTTGCGGTGATTTTTGCACAAGAGTTTGAGTGTCGGCAAATGAATTAGAGCTGTAAACTAAAATGGCTAGCAAAGGGACTTGACTGGAATGCTGGCACTTGTTTTCCAGCTAAGGAGACGACAGTATGATTTAAAAAAACATTTAAAAAAAGCATTGGCCTGGTGTACCATAAAAACCTTCAACCTACCCTGGAGAAACTGACCTTTAAAAGCCTGGAAATAAAGTCTGTACCATACTTAACCTACTGTCTGCTTCACCATTGGTCCTCAAAGCACATGTGGTACTGTTATAACTGTTTCCACGAAGGAGGGATACGTGCCCGGGTACCATAAACAGTGGTGAGAGCAAAGCCAGCACCTCAGATGCATATTTCCAATAACAACTGTGGTTCTGGACAAACCAGCCTAGTAAAAACTCTCAAGTTAACACTTCTGATCCTCACCCCCAACCCCAGTATCTGCATCTATAAATCCCCTCTGCAAGAGGCAAACAGACTAAAGTCTGTTAAGAAGTTAGTGGAATGTTCACAAAAGAGAAAGAATTCCTGGAAGCCGGCCTCCAGCTGCCTCCAGCGGAACTGTGCTCTGGATGCTGGGCAGAGGGGATTTTACATTTTGACTCCAGCACGTTTCTTGCCCTTGCTACCCGCCTCCTCTTCTTGTTTACTGACCTCCCGAGGATACATTTCTCTCATTTACTATGTTTCTTTGGACAGCAACCTATGCACCTCTCAATAAATTTTGGTTTACCCGGGAGCTGACGGGCACAGAAACCTAGATTCAATTTGTGCCGATTTATGACACTCAGGCACGACAATCCTGGAAAGTTTCCTGTGGCTCACTTTATAAATTAACCCCTTATTTAAATATTCTGCAGACTTAGCACAGGCCGGTGTTGGATGGGGACTCTGTCCCAGCTCAGCTTTGCTGGCCTCCTGGCATTTGTTACAGGAACACACGGACAACAATTGCATGAGATTTATGACAAGCTGGGAAGGCTCTCCATGCTGTTGTTATGCAGGCCACAGCAACAGCCGTCTGAGTGGGCCCCCCGCTGCCTCTGAGAACTGAGTTTGGGGGCACCTGTGTGAGCAGTGTTTTGAATCAACTGATGCTCCATTTATTCACTCTACTGATATACTGAGAGGCTTTGGTCTTGCCTGCACTCATCTGCAGAGGTCGTTTGGTATTGTGCCATGGGCACCTGGGTGCCCAGTGGGGTCCTGGTGGCTACTCAGAACCAAGGATAAACTCAGCTTGTCTTCCAAGAATGCCATGGTCTAATCTCTGTGAAGCAAATTAAACCCTTGTTGTGACATTTACATTAACACAAGGGTACTTATGTAGAAGACAAACTTCCCCCGAAGCTTTTAATATGAATCTTGGAAGCTAAGGGGACACCAAGTGAAGGGATGCTGAAAGTATCAGGTAAGATTCAGCTTGGAGAGGAGGCAAGGAGGCCCAGAGAGAGGAAGAGACCTCCAGAGTCTGGCACTCACTGAGCCAGAATTCCCAGGTTCTGGGTCCTGGGTGGTTAGTGCTCCCCTGGCCAGCCAGATAGCCTGTGGCCTCTGCAAAGCTGGGGAGAGAGGTGTCGAACACCTCCTTCTCGTTCCTGCCCCTCTCCTCCAACCAGAACTGTGGTTTTGATGGCATTGTTAGAGTCTTGGCAAAGAACATTTTCCAGATCTATTTAAACATGTTTGCAATGATTTCGGGGGCCTGTTTGATAAATAATTGAAGGAGAGATTTTTGAACTGTTTGGCTGCAGGGTGTGAAGAATGGAGCTGGAAGAGGAGGAAGGGGGAAGCTTCCAGAGAGACAGAGACAGTCATTTACAGTGGCAAGGAGGTAAGGGACTCTGTGACTCCCTGGGGGCCTGAGTGGCTCAGATGTTCCCTCCAATCCCAGCTGATGCTGTCCTGCTCGGCCAAATCGACCTGAACAGCCCAGAAGGCTGTGCGGCCGCACCTGTCAGCCCCAATCCGCGCCGCAGAAATTTTGTTAGGAAAATAGATGTACCAAGATTCAATTTTTCGATTGTCTGAAGGCTTAATTTAGTGACCTTGGAAAATGTCTCTTGGAGGTGAAGGAAGGAGCTGTGGATGTGCCGGGGAGGGTATGGAGCGGGGGGAGACAGGGTTTCTTTGGTAATGGATAATTTATTTACACTTAATTTTCAGGCCTTTGAGGGAAGCCATGAAAATAGATAGCTACTCTCATTTTCTTTCAAAGGCAGAGTAGGGGGCTGTATGGAAGAGAGAGGAGAGGAAGAAGAAAGAGGAAAAGAGAGCGAGACTGAGAGAGGGGAGGGAGGGAGGGAAAAGGGGGAGAGAGAGAGAACATCACACATTAGTACTCTGCTAAGATTAAAGACTTTTAAAAAAAAGATTTTATGAGGTTTTTTGTTTGTTTGTTTGTTTGTTTTTTGTTTTTGGTGTGTGTGCGCACATGCTGCATGTGTGCAAGTGTTTGTGGAGGCCAGAGAAGGACACTGAATTCCCTGGGGCTGGAGTTGCAGGCAGTTGTGAGTTGCCCAGCATGGGTGCTAAGTCCTGAACCTGGGTCCTCTGAAAGAGCAGCAAGCACTCTTAAGCTCTGAGCCATCTCTCTAGCCCAAGACCAGAGCCCTTGAGAGAACACATACAATATGCATACTCACACAGAAGGGAAATAGAACACAATAACCCCTTCTATCTGACGCCCAC
The DNA here is from genome assembly GCA_026225945.1 of Cricetomys ansorgei. Taxonomy (NCBI): domain Eukaryota; kingdom Metazoa; phylum Chordata; class Mammalia; order Rodentia; family Nesomyidae; genus Cricetomys; species Cricetomys ansorgei. The sequence continues at coordinate 3,125,367 of JAMJFZ010003163.1, forward strand.
ATAGGAAAGTTGTAGGATGTCAGCAGCTTCTTTTCTTCCTTCACCATGTCCTTCTTTCTTCCTTTTATCACAGTTGCTGTCACTGGAGTATTTCACAGGGAGCCTGATTCTATGGCTGTGTCACCCGTGCTGACTGTGTGTCCCCCAGGTGTGACAGGAAGCTGTCTGCTGTGCTATGGACAGTTTTGCTCATTGGCATGACCATCAGAAGGAAGGTGCTCATGGGAAGAGGAAGCTTCTGGACTGCGAGTTGCCATTCCCACTCCAGTCCTTGATGGCCGGAGGATCCAGAGGTACTGCCCGAACTCTCAGTCTCCCTCAGCTGGGAGGGATAACACACCTGGACCTGTTGGGGACGGGTTGAGGGATTCTAGAACCCGCAGAGAATCTAGCATGGGGGTGACGGTTAACTTTATGTGTCCACTTGACTAAGCCCCTGGGTGTGTGGCTGCTTGGTCCACATGACTTCTTGATGTTGCCAGTGAGGCTCTCTATAGATGAGCTTCACACTTGAATTGACAGACTAGATTCCCCAGTGAGACTGTCTCATGGAAGGCTTGAACAGAACGAAGGTGTTCAAGAGGTGATGGAGAGATGTTTCACAGGATGAGAGCTCTCACTTGTGCAAGCATGAGGCCCTGGGTTCAGATCCCAAGTACCCACATAAAAGGCTAGGTGTGTCTCTGTGCTCTGTAACCTCAATACTTGGGAAAGGGAAAGGTGGTGGAACCCTAGGAAGGTTGCTGGGGCTTTGCTGGCTGCCTGCCTAGCTGAAAAATAATGAACTCCAGGCACAGTCAGAGATCTTGTCATAAGGAAATACGGCAGAGGATGATAGAGGACTCCTGACATCCTTTATACTCATGTCTGTGCTTCACATGTCCACCTCTCCTGTGCCACATGCACCCTCATACATACATATGCGCCCATGCATACACTGCACATTCACACACACACCAAAAGAAAGATCGCTGTTGCTTTAGCTGGGACATTGATCTTCTGACTTGGGACAGACTGGTTCCGCGATACTTTCAGCTTCTGGCTGCAGGTCTTGGCAACCTCTCAGTTTCCATGGCAGCTGATTTCCAAGAGGTCTGTATCTACAGCATCTACAACAGCACCGATACCTACGCCTGACTCCCTTGTTAGCTCGGTGACTCAGCAGCGCTGACTAGTACAGATGGTTAGCGTTTTATATTGGGTTGCTTGAGCTCCAGATGGTCCTTGTGAGAACATATCAGGTCTCTATACCTGTATTGCGTTGACATTCCACAACACAAAGAGGGGGTAGGGAAGGAGGGTCATTTGATACTCACCGGATGTCCAGCCTCTCCTCTCAGCCATTTCTATGCAACCATAATTGCATACGGGTGGGGACTCTGAGAGGTGCTAAAGTACATAGTCTGGGGAAGGTTAATGAAAGGGGTTCGTTCTATATTGCTATGATCCATTTCTAGTGTGGCTGCTTTAGGGTAACCCACACTTCTGCCTGTAACTCACCCATGCTCTATAGTTAAGCCCAATAAGTGTATTAGTCTCCCAGGGTGAGTTTTGTTGGCATCTTACTGGAATTGTCCTTGGAATCTCACAAGGAAGGAGTAGACATTCCTTCCAACTTCCCTCAACTGGGCAGAATGGCAGGGAAGAAGCTCCTTCATCTCTAGGATTTTCAATTTCTCCGTTTGTTTAATGAGAAGAGCCACATGAATATTTGAAGATTAACACCAGGTTGCCTGCACAGTGTGGGAAGTGCGGCACAAAGGACAGTGGCGTGAGTGAACCGAAGACTTCGAAAGCAGATGAGTCCCATCGAGTTGCCCACTCTGCAGGGTTGGAGGGTTAGTAAGGTCGATGGCAACAGCAGTGGATGAAAGTTCTCTGAACACACTCTGCACATAATGCAGGCTATATTTAATGAAGGGCACAGCAAGGGGCCTGGTGCATAAAGACATGCTGAATTAGGCTTCCTAGGAGTAGTATATAAATGCCGGTCTCTGGCACACAGTAGGACCTTTACAAATAAGATTTACTATAATCAATTTCAGTGGCAATTGAAAGTGACCAGGACAGTGCTAGACACTAGTTTGCAAGAAACAACAACAATGACAGGGATAATCTCAGATTTTTACACACAGACCTTCCTCATCCCTAGCCCAGCTTCCGCCACATGCAGAGTCACTTCCGGTGTTGCATCCCACATTTTTGGTCCACCACTCAAGTCCATACAAGGCCCTTGTCTCTGGAGGCTGATCTTTAGTGTCATCCTCTTTGCCCCTGTGTGACTGGCAGCAGGAGCGAGGCCTTGGGAGTTCCCAGGTCCCATGGGGTGTTCAGATTAGATTAGCTGGCAGCCTTCTTTGCGTCTGTCACTTGCTGCCTCTTCTGTTGTTGGCAGGGGTGTCATTAAGGCCTCATGGCCTGAGGAGTTAATAGAGACACCAGGGCTCTCAGTCACGAGTGCCTGCAGCAATTTGAACCTATTGATACCTAGCAGCTAATTCCCCTTCGTGACCTGACACCATCACTGTGGCTCTGTCCCCCACTTGTCAGCCAGCTAGTCTACCCCCTCAGTCTCACAGATACGGCCCTCAAAGCCCACTCCTAATAAGGAAGCAAGGGTGGGCCTGTCTCTGACTTACAATAGCACCACAGCCTGTGAATGGATATAATTTCTCTCCCATCTCACTTTGTGAGGTGCTTCCAGTCCTGGGGTCTCCCTATCCTTGAATTTGCTAGAGGTATGTTAGGGAGAAAGTGAAGATCAGAGGAGAAACCTAGGGATTACACCCGGCCCAGAAGCCAAGGTGATCCTGCCTACCACTTCCTCAGCAAGTTTCAGGGAACCTTCCTTTTCTTATCACCATCAGACCTTGCCTCCAAAGCCTCCTCTGATGACATTTCTGAAGAGCTCTGAGGCCAGAGGCCAGTGACAGGACATGGAGGAAAAGAGCAGGACTTAAGGCCATCCTTGGATATAAAAAGCTAGAGACCAGGCTGGATTCCATGAGACCTGGTCTCAGAACAGAAAGGAACTAGAAAATAAAATAAAATACTGGATCCAAAGGTAAGAAGCTAGAATGAGGGGCTGGGGAAGTATGTGAAGCACTTGTTGAGGAAGTACAAGGATATGAATTTGGCTCCCCAGCACCTGCCGAGTAGCTGGGTGTGTCAGCGCACTCCTGTAACTCCAGTGCCAGGGTAGCAGAGACAGGTGGATCCTAGGGGCTCCCTGGCTAGCCAGTCTAGATGAAGGGGTGAGGTCCAGGGTCAGTGAGAGAGTCTATCTCAAAAACTAAGGTGAAGAGTAATAGAGGAAGATGCCCAGGGAACATGTTGACCTCTGGCTTACACACACACACAAAGCTACACTGAAGATGTCTTAAAGTTTGAGACAATGCTTCCTTCTCCAGGAGGATTTACACCAGCCTGGGCTCAGCTCACCTTAAGTACACATTTGCACAAGTGTGTGGGCATTTATCTAAGTTCCCTAATACTCAGAGACTGCTGTGCTATCAAATACTGTCCTCTCCACCTCGGCTGAGGCTGCCATTAGCATCTGTTGGAGTGGACTGTGTTTCAGCTGCTCTGTGTTGTTCTGCAGACAGCGTCCCGTGATGGTGACTATGCAGCCACGACTTCTTTTATATTTTTCTGCTCTTTGAGCCATCTGCCTTATTCCAACACAGGGTAGTGGGATGTGGTAGGATTCTGTATTACTTCACACAAGGGGCTGCCGATGCAATGACAGGGAGAGCAAGCCCCTCCCCAACGCACTGCTGTAGCTCCCCCACCCCCACTCCAGGGCTTGGCAGCCCCAGCTGTGGACTGTGGACGGCAAACATCTGCAGGCATCATAAAGGCATTTCTATATACTTGCAGCCAAGTCCTGACCCTGTGACCATTTCCACCATTAGATTTGAATGACCTCAGCAGCCGGGCTGAAAGGCCTGAGTATTAATTCAAGGAACCACAAGCTCAATTTAAGATTTAATTTGAGATAACAAAGAGCTACTGAAAGTGTATTCAAACTTCTAAGCATGCCATAGAAGGTCTCTCCCTGTTTTTCAAGTTGAATATGAATCCAGGATTTGCCTTAACGGAATTGTTTACAAATTTACAAACAAGGAGGCTTCTTCCTTTTTCTCTGAGTTCTTTGTGCTGTGGCTGTTGTTTAAGGTCAGCCTTAGGGAAGGTTCACTTAGCATCCTTCGCTTTTCTCCTCTCTCCTTTACAAATGGCTGCCCTTTAAGGATTACCTTTGAATTCCATTATATTCTTGAAGACAGAGCAGGCTTCCCTGGGAATCTCCCCCAACCTTCCCTTGGAGTCCAATCTAAACAGGAGGAAGTTTCTGCGGGATCAGCAGAGACACTGTTTCTTGAGAACTGCCTGCCATGTAGCTCTGTAGCTCTCAGAAAGCGAAGAGCGGTCTGAAGACACCAAGCCTTGTGCCTCTTGGTTCTGGTGAATGTCTAAATTCTGAAGATTTTAGTCCTAACATATTTAAAATTCTGGTTGGGGATGGGAATTTTACTTAGTTTCGTCAGAATTTTCCATGCCTGACAGTTTGTTCTAATGTGGAAAATTCTAGCTAGAGTGAGGAATGGCTTGCTTCAGGCTGAGAAGCCAGGAGCCAGCATGCTGGATGCATCTGGAGCTGGGCTGGGCTGGGCTTATTTTGCAGTTTTTCAAGGATTTGGTCCAGCTTTAGAATCGGAGGCTTGCAGGGTCAGCAGGATGGTTCAGTGAGTAAGAGCAAGCATGAGAACTGGAGTGTAAATACCCATCACCCATGTGAAAAGTAAGGTAAGACTAATCGTGTACCTATAACCTGTATGAGGATCACTGACTGGGTCTTGCTAGTTGTTAATCCGGCTTCAGGTTCAGGGAGACTTCCTGTTTCCTGAGAATGAGGTGGACCATGAGCAAAACACCTGGCATTGTCAAGTGGCCCCTGCATGCATGCACCTGCACACACATGTGCCCATACACCATGCACATGGAGACATGCGCTTCAGCTGGATCAACAAGGGATGCAGAACAGCTCATACCAGATGTAATCCACAGAAGAGAGGTCTGTGTCTTGGAGGAGGTGATGGCGTGGAAGAGCTGGGGGCAGAACAGAGCTGAGGCAAGGGTAGGGGTGTGCTCATGCCAGACTCTGATGTGTAGCTTAGGCTTCTTTTCCGGGAAGGCTTTGCAGCTTCAGCTGCCACTCTTCTAGGGAGTCTCTGAATTCAGAGAGTTGTCATTCTTAAGACTGTGTCCTTTCTGGGCCAGTCTATCCAATGGCCCAATGGAGATCAACTCTGATGGCCCTTGGAGCTCCGAGAGCATCCCCCAGGGTGAGCTGAGACTTCAGCCTGTATCCCAGCTCAGCTTGGCCTCCATCCACTCCATCTTCACTACCTTCCCTTGCTCAGGTATTAATTAACTCACCCTAAGTAATGCTCTACATCATGAAGTCTATAGAGTAGGCTTCCCCAGATGCTCAATGGGGTTTCTCAATTGCAGGGATGATTGTGATTCTAAGAAGGCTTGGAAACCCCGCACTGGGGGCGATCTGTCTGTCTTCCCAAAATTTTTGCTATCCAAGATAGAGACATAAATAGTGTGCTCTGGGGAGTAGAAAGAAATGTAAATCAGGAGGTCTTGGGGGGAGTTAGATAGAAGCCAGGAGAAAACAGCTTATCTGCACAGGGCCAATTTGCCTACACACCAAAGGCGCAGTCCTGACCCCCAGGAGTGAAGGACTTAACAGGGGCCAAACTTGAGCTACTTGTTGACATAATTAGTGCTGGCTCCAACCAAGAGATTCTGGAGCCAACTTGGCAGAGGCTTTTGAGTTTTGATTGGCAAATTTGAAGCGAAGTTCAGCCAAGTTCTATATCTATTTTGTAGTGTGCCTTATGCATGTCGAGAGATGCCAACCTTTCCCATAGATTTCCAGCTTTATGGTTGTTGGTAGCTGAAGATATTAGCTCTTTACGTAGACAAATGCTTCTGGCAGGCCAGCCTGCACTAGGAACGGGAGGAATATCTGCTGGTTCCTCCGAAAATTAATATAATACACTGCATTAATCAGAATTCTATCAAGTCTACACACTTGGCCTGGGCTTAAGAGGCAATACTTTGAAATTGCAGTTGGCTAAGCTTCCTTATTCTTTGAGAATAGGAGTCAGAGTTTGCAAGGAAAAAAAAAAAAAGAACAGAGCTAGCGTTTAAGAATGAGCAAGAGGAAGAAGGTTTAAGTAACTTTAATTCCTTAGCTCCACCAGTCCACCAGGGGCTGCACAGGGTTATGGAATGACCCTACTTCAGATGGTGGATTCATAGGCCATTGGACAGACCCCCATGCCAACTTGGGGCTGCTTTGAGCTATGTCTCAGGCCTTGGATATTGACTTACTTGTTTCTGTCTAATGATAATATACTTCAGCTCTTGCAGGGGAATCCCAGCAGTTTCTTGCCTTTGGGTACATGTAAGAAGGTGATGGAGAGTTTGGAAGGCAGGACGTTGACACAGCTTGGCGGCTCGCAGTGTAGGACTGAGAGTTAAAGATGGGGCTCAGGGGATGGTTTAGTGGATTCAACAGTTGCAGCACAACTGTGAGAACTGGGGTTTGAGCCTAAGAACCTGTGTAACAGCTGGGCAGGTGTGGTGGCTGCCTGCAATCCCAGCGCTCCAGAGACAGGATTTTTCAGAAGAAGCTGGTTATCTAAAGCCCTATTGTCAGTGAAAAACTTGCCTCAATAAAGAAAGTGGAGAGCAATCGAGGATGCCACCGCAGGCCTCCACACACACAAGTGAGCACGTTGGTACCCAGACACGAAATGTGCTCATCCATATTCAGACATGCACACATTCATACCACACACACGTACATATGCGAAACAATAGAGATAAATAAATAAAGGTTATCTCCTCCAAAAACCATGGGAGAGCCATCCCTGGTTCCTTTATGGAGAAGCTGCATTCATAGGCAGCGGGACATAGGACAACATGGCACAATGGTGCCCTACACGTCGGCATTCGGCCATGCTTTATAATATGACCCAGCTACATCTGTGTTCATCATTATAACTCAGTGCCCGAGAGATGGATATTTTTAAAGACAAAGGGCCAGGCTTTTGTGGAAATGCCCCTATCCTCCCCATATTTAAAAAAAAAAAAAAAAGTGGCTCCTTCTTGTCTGGTACACTTCAGTAATTGGCAGGATTTTGAGTAAGCTCTTTTAAAAGCCCTCCGTTTCTATTTTCACATTAAACACACTTGCAATATCTATTAAAAGCACAAACACTGAGGAACACACCAAGACTACCAATGAGCCTACATCTGGAGGCTCCGCTACATCAGGAAGAATAAAGTGAGCGCTAGTGTAGTTTTATGTCTGTGTGTTGGAGCGGGGGGGGGGGGGGGGGGGGGTGTGTGCTACAAGAGAAAGGGGTGTGCCTCTTGCCTCCTTCTGACCTGTGTCCGAAATTTTTGCATTAACTAACTCTGTATCTGAGCGTTCATCAGGAGAGGTCAAGTTCAAGAATTGATGATGACAACAAATACTGAATTAAGCCTTCATTTGAAGGAGTGTTTATGCTGAAGCTCACAGGGAAAGCAGAACAGATTCACGGATATTTCTATTCTTTCACGTTTTCTAGGATTCCTTTCCTTTATGGTCCCTCTGAAGATTGACCAGGGAGTATCTCAGAGGGGACACACAAGGTCACACAGGGGATGTGGGAACATCTGGGAGAGGGCAAGGCCCGTGGATGGGTTGGAGAGAGAGCCTCTAGGCCCCGAAGGGATCTTACAAGCCATTTTCAAGGTTACATTCAGGCAGCTAGCCAGATGTGTGAGCGTGGACTTGCAGGCAGCCAGACAAGGGTCACCGGGACCCTGGCAGAGGGGCTGCCGGCAGCTGCCCTTGGCTCAGACACAGACAGGGCACTTCTAAAGCTCTTTTACCTCTTTCCAAATGTCTTTAAAAGGACAGGAAGGAAAGGGAGGATTGAAACTCAGGGGAAGAAAAAGGAGCTAAAATTCTGCTAAAATCTTCTTCCAGAACCTTCCTTCCCCTGTTCCTACGAATGTGTGTTTTGAAATAAAGTTTATGTACTGGGTAAGGAAGATAGTTCATGATCTGAGATTTCAAATGTCAATCAGGGTCCAGGCAAGACTCAGGGGTCACATTTAAAGACGAGGAGTGTTTGATAAAGGCGCTGTTTGCAGATGTGGGCTGCAGGGTTTTAGAAACGTGGGAGGTTTCATGCAATATCCTGAGCTTCTAAGAGCAGGCACAGCTGAGGGGATAGATTCTTCTAGAAAGAGAGGTAGTCAACCCCACCTAGAGAGAACAGGCTTGGAGACTGAAGAAGCTGACCTTGCTTTGCTCTCAAGCCCTGGTGGTACCCACTCTTGCTTACCCAACCTGAGGAAGAAGATAAGAGGTCAGGCTCCCAGGCAGGGGTACGGGGGAGACCTGGGGAGAGAGGTGCCTCCTGTGTGGCCTGTACAGCAGTGAGCACTGAGGACTTTTGCCAGGGCAAGTTCTAATCACACTTTCGCATCTCCAGGAAGAAGACATTGGCTACAACGCTTTGTATACTGGCACATCAAGTCAGAAGTTAATAAATGAAGTGTTTATCCCTCAAAGTTCTGATTTGGGGGCTACCCCCTAAATGTTTCCTCTGGCCTAAGGTACAAGATTCCACAGGAAGCATTGGGTATAATCCACAGAATACATTCTAAATGGTACCTGTTAGCAAAGAGTGCTCGTGTGTGTGTGTGTGTGTGTGTGTGTGTGTGTGTGTGTGTGTGTGGTGTGTGTATCTTCTGGTGTTGGTCCTTGCCTTCTAGCTTGTCAGAGACAGTCTCTTTATGGACGTTCTGCTGTATATCACAGTCCAGCTTTTGCCTGTGAGTTTCTAAGGACTCTCCTGTCTGCCTGCCCTGTCCCTATAGGAGGGCCAGGATTGTGGATGTTCTTCATATGCATCCAGCTTTTAAATAGGTCCTGGGGATTCAAACTCAGCTCAGTGAACCTTCTCCCAGACACCAAGCGTTCTTTATCCAAGCTGCCTACATGACCCCTTTTCTGATACAGATGTGTGGAAAGTCAACACTTTTGAGGGTTTATCTAAATTTTTAAAAGACGGAATAAGTAGGACAAAGGGGATCCAAAGATTAAACACACACACACACACACACACACACACACACACATACACACACACTCACACACATACAAACACACATATACTCACACATACACACACACTCACACACATACAAACACACATATACTCACACATACACACACACTCACACACATACAAACACACACACACACACACACACACACACACACATCAGTTCATTTGAATTAGCATGGGATATGCTTTTTTTCCCATAATTTTTTAGGAAAACAGAAAACAGTTCATGTAGGGGATAAAAGGAGAGGGGAAGATGAAGAATAATATTCCAGACAGAGAAAAGCATTTCAATGGAAGCACATTTTGCCAAAATTCTCCAGGAGAAAGATCTAGAAAGGTTTCTTGGCAATGACCCCAGTGGCCAACACAGGGAGGATCCAGCCCAGCTCTGTGGCAGCCAGTGATGACACCGTCGGGCGCCAGGGCACGGTCGCAGTCTCGTGTGCCACCACAGCGTTGTTGTGAAATGCAGATATTCCAAAGGGAAAAGGCAAACTCAGGACAGAAACCATAGGTGCTTTAAGCCCAGGGCAACAGGGACCATCCGCAGACTTATGGGGAGGGGCTGCCGGCCTCAGGAAGGTTCAAATCCTCCACACTTTCTAATATAGATTAATGGCTTGCTCAGGTGAGCGGCTACCAACTTGCTAAATGTGCTGACCACTTGAAATTAACAAAAGTGGCTGCTTAGGAAAGAAAAAAAAAAAAAAAAAAACAAAATAAAATGAGCTGAATCTGAATGTGCCTCTCTCATCTTAGCCTGACATATGACAAACAAAATTAGCTGTGACAAAGAAAAAGCAGCGAGTCCTGGGTGGTAGGAAACAAATGTCTAGTGAACATGAGTGATGTCTCCAGGGTGGCCTTCGCTGCTGGGGGTAAGCGCTTGGGGCTGGCACTGTAGCTCAGTGGTAAGCTCATGGCTTGCAATCACGATGCCTTGGGCTCAATCTCCAGTAATGCCAAACCAAAACAAGACAAAAGCCATTGACTTGAAGTTGCACTGATCATGATTTACGGCTTGAGGAGATGGCCCATTGGTGAGAATGCTCACTGTGAAAGCCTGAGGACCTGAGTTTGTATTCCCAGAACCCACATAAGGAGCCATCATGTGTCTGTAAACCCTAGTGCTGGGGATAGAGGGCTGAGACAGGAGGATGGCTGGGGGTGCTGTCCACTAGCCTCCAGGTTACCTGATAGATCCCTGTTCCAAGGGAATATGACTGAGAGTGGTGGAGAGGAATCCACGACACATTCCTTTGGCCTCTTGCATGCATGAGCATGACACACATATGCACTTGCATGCACACACACACACAAGCATGCGTACACGCATGCGTGCCCATACACAAAATGCTGTCCTAATGTTATTTCTGTTGCTGTGATAAAATACCCTGACAAAAAGCAACTTAAGGAAAATAGAGTTTTGATCCAGCTCACAAGTCTAGATTACAGTCAGGAAAGTGTGGGGAGTGAAGACTGCAGCAAGTCAAAGCAACTAATCACACCACCGCCGCAGTCAAGTCTGGGGGATGGGGGTAATCAAGACCATGTCCCACAGACATGCCCACAGGCCAACCTGATCTGGGCAATCCCTTCTTGAGACTGTCTTCCCAGATGACTGTAGGTTGTGTAAAATTGACAATTAAATCAATCCATCACAGGGCCTTTCTGGAATCACACACACGCACGCACACACACACACCCGCACACACGCATATCCAGTATACACTTTGCCATCCACACATGTGTATACTTCAAAGCTGCAGCACAGCAGAACTCCACTGGCATAATTCTATCTCTTTCTACTAACGACAAAATGTGTGTGTCTCCAGAAATTAGGACGCATTATCCCAGATGTCGGTGAAACTCAGCGGAAGCGCTGCACGCTCTTCTGGTCGCCACCTTATGAAGACGTTATTAATCTAACACTTGAAGGGTATTAAGGATAGTGTGGGAGTTGGTTGGCTCTCCAGCTTAAAAGTCTCAATGTTCTTCAAAGGGCTGTGTACCTCTGGCTTAACAGGGGAGGAAAGGCAAGGAAAATTAAAAGAAAGAAAATTACATGGGAAAGTACTTAGGCTCTGAAGTCTGTGAGGTGGAAGACTGACTCCGTGGCAGCGAAACTACAAAATTCCGAAGCAGTATTAAGGGGATATCTGCCTCCCACCTCAGCACTAAGGAGTCTGGGGACTGTGGGGTTCAAGGCCAGCCTGTGGGTCTTAGCCAGAGCCTGTCAGAACCAAAACACAAAGCAAAAACAAGGTAAATTTAAGCTTCCAAGTAATTATAAAAAAAATCTGCATGCAAATTGAAAAAAACAACAACTCACAACTCAGTAGGTAGATTGCCCATAGCTAGCTGGAAATCAGGATTTAGCACAGAGTTATCCTGGGGTAGATTTCTTAATTATGTTTACCCACCAAGATTCACAATATTTTTATATTTTATTTTCATTTTCCTACTTTTTAGACAAATCTAAAAGTGAGTCAGAAATCTTTTTTTAAAACTACATCTGCTTAGGGGTTGGAAAGATAGCTTGGTTGGTTAAGTGCTTGGTGCACAAAAATGAGGACCTTAGTTTGGCCCCCAGAATTTGCATGCGAAGCTGAGCCTGGCAATATGTGCCCGTAAGCCTATGGCCAAGGACATAGAAATAGGAACATTTCTGGGGCTTTACCCTCATGTTTCCCATGTTTCTGATGTCATCTTGCCTCTTTTGAATACTGACAGTCATCAAGTTAGACGCCAATGGCTCTTTGCATGTGGTCAGCACTGGTGCCTGCTCTATGCTGGGCCCCATGGTGACCGAGAGCATTGGAGTTCAAAAGAAGATAGGACCCAGTCACATTCACAAAATCTTTACGGTGCGACAGAGTATGTAAGAACAAGAATAAACTGACATCTTCCCTTTATTGAGAAAGTAAAATCTGCTTAGTGCCATTATTTTGGAAAAACCCCATTTACCCTAATGGATATGGCAATCTTATTATGGCAATTGCAAGAGAAAATTTACCACGTGACCAATGATTATGGATTGAAAGTTTGTTATCCTAACCCCAGTGTGATGATGGTATGTAGACATGGGGCTTATGGGAGCTACGGAGGTTTAAATGAGCTTGTGAGGGTGGGAACGGATCTCTCTCTCTCCACTATAACCATATGCTGCCCTTCGCAGACAAGGGGTGGACAGCTCTGCTATTACCTCTCTACGGTACTGTACTTCCCAAGTACGATCCCACCATAACAAATGGTACCCCTGAAGCAGCCTGAGCAGATGAGCCCTCTGTCTCTTGTGGCGATCCTACCTGACAGCACAGATGGAGAACCACACTAAGTATTCATGATAGGAAGGAGAGATGTTTGGCATTCCCCAAAGTGATCTGAAGCTTTCCTGAGTTATAAAATGGGGTTGGGGGGTAGGGTAGAGGAGGAGGTGGAGAGATGCCTCAGCAGTTAAGAGCACGTGCTGGTCTTCCAGAGAACCCAGATTTGTTTCCTAACACCCACATTAGGAGGCTCACAAACGCCTGTAACTCCAGCTCTAGGGGATCCAATACCCACGTTTGGCCACTGTGGGCATCTGTACACAAAAACACACAAATAAAAACTACAGAAAAAGAAAGAAATGATGGCAGAAATGGCAAAGGACTTCTAGAATTGAACTGTAGGGCTCTGGAATTACAAAATGTTCTGTGCAGCTTCCAAAGGCGATTGGTTGAGGTGGATTTGTCCTGATTTAGAGGGAGGAGAAGGAGAAGAGCTCGACCAGATGCAGTGAACATACACGGTGATGGAGGTCTAGTGATTTGAAGGTCCTAGGAGGTAGAATTCCTCCAAATAACTTATCCAGTCCAGGACGCCTGTGATTTTGGAGACAATGGGACGGAATTATGGAATTCTTAGCACTACATACCTGTGTGTAAGTGCCCAGCCAAGTGCATATATGTTGAGATCAAATGTCACAAGACTCTACATCTTTCTTCCAGCTTGTGACTGACTGGAGTGAGTCCCTGCAGACTTGTGAAGGGGTTGCTCTCTAACCCACACTCTGGAGTGAGAAGGAAGTAAGACCTCACTGCTGACTGCTGCCTGCCCCTTCCCTTGTTAATATGGTCCAAGAGAAGCCCTGTGGAGTTCCCAAAGGTCTTGCTGCTTAGACTAGGCTGGCAAACCAGTGAGGGCACGGATCCTCCTGTCCCCACCCAGCCCTGGGATGACAAATGTGCACCACCACACCCGGCTCTCTCTCTCTTTTTTAATGTGGGTGCTGGGGATGGAAATTGGATCCTCATGCTTACACCGAGCTATGCCTACAGTCCCTGACATACAAATGTTTATGTTTTAATGCATCTAAATCTAAACATCTATACATGGTCAGTGGCTACTATATTAGACAACAAATGTCCTGGATAGGTAACAGTAGGCATGTCCCTCTTTCTGAGATTTGACTGATGCTTATTAAAGCCACCCTTCAGTCTAAGGCAGAGGTTCTTACCCTTCCTAACACTGCAACCCTTTAATATAGTTTCTCACATCATGGTGACTCCCCCCCCAACACCATAAAACTTTTTGTTGCTACTTCATAACTGTAATTTTCTATTGTTAGGAATTATAATGTAAATATCTGATATGCAGATGGTCTTAGGAGAACCCCGTGAAAGGGTCATTTGATCCCTCTCAAAGGGATCGTGACCCACGGGTTGAGAACCACTGGCCTAAGAGCCTGTTTCTTCACGACAGCCATAAAATATCTTTAGTGAGATTGAGTTGCTTTATCTCATGGCACCTCGCTTTTTGCCCCATTTGAAGCAGGTTTTAGCCCCTGCCATTAATTAAGAACAGTGTAGAAACAAAAACATTTCAAAGAAACCCGGGCACTGGATGTTAAAGCTGTCATATTTTTACATGGCCTCATGATTCAACGATTAATGGACCTTAAAACAATCATAAAACATCAAGGCCTCTGCTCAAGCTTAGAACAAGGGTAGTTTTACTTCGGCTCCAATCTTCTCGTTTGAAATTCATTGTGTGTCACGGGGCTCTGTAAACACTTTTAAGGATTCTGACATTGTGGTATGAGATGCTGTTAATCTGTTCCCTCCCTGACCTTCATTGGCCAGTGGCATGGTGCGACTGGGTGGAAAATTCATGAAAACAGCAAGGATGCACTCTGTGGCATAGATTAGGGCACAATAAACCTAAATAACGGCTATCATGTGCAGATTCCGACTCAATGAACTGACTCAACAAAGATTCATCGAGCAACCAAGCTGTACCGGAGCCTCAGTGGTAGACAGTTGCACCTTGTATATTTTATATGCATAAACCATAGAACAGACATATGGGGTCAACATGAGTGCCCCCTGTTTCACAGATGAGAATACTGAAGCCTGGACACATAGTTAATAAGGGCCAGAGGTAGAATTCAAATCCAAGTTTTTGTCTTCAAGCTCCTTCAGCTGATGCCCACGGGAGTGAGCAGCCTGTCCCCACCAAGCCCAGCTGAAACATATCATCTTAGAACACTACAGTTTGGGGTGTTTTGTAAGACAGCAATAGGGACTCGAACATAGTCAAACATTAATGAAACTCTAGAATAGGCGAATGTTTCAATTCCCCCATCAACTATATCCAAAGGCCAAGTGATGGCTTCCCACAAAAGATATCCTAGGAGGTTAAAAAAAAAAAAAAAAGATTAAGGTCTTGGTTATGGAGAAACACTGAGGTTTGAAAAGCTCATAAGAGGGAGTTAAATGAGATGTTTGAAGGAGAAGAAAACAGTGGCTAGCAAACAACCCACCGGGTTTAGACTTATCGGCTGTACATTTACTGTTTTGACTGTTAAATCCATCCATGGGCCTGCGCGGCACTAACTAGTCTGCTAATTTGGCTCTGAAATATTTCATGGCTTAAGTTGGTGCTGGGTGCTACTCCAGTGTTTGGAGAATGAGCAAACGTTCTCGGCAAGCTATGAAGGGAACCAGATAAGGCAGAACATCTTATTTTTACTGTATTGATAGCTTTTGGGCCTGTCCCTGGAAGCTTGGGGAGAGACTTGGGAAAAACGAAAACAGAAACCTAGATAATCTCCCTCTGATACCACCATGGAGACAAAGGAGGCAGCAGAAGAGCTGTGAGTTCTGCTTCACACCTACGTGTTGCATGGTTTTGTTTTATTTTTCTTTTACGATTAATTTTATTCTCATTGCATGCATATGGAAGGTAGGTATGTGCATGTGGTTGTTGTGCCCATGGAGGCCAGAAGAGAGCGTCATATTCCCTTGGAGCTGGAGTTATAGGTGGTTGTGAGCTACGTGACATGGGTGCTGGGAACCAAACTCGGGTCCTCTGCAAGAGTAGCTCCATCTCTTATCGGCCGGGTCATCTCTCCAGCACCCCTTGCTTGTGTCTTAGCTGTGGATAACCTCAAACCCCAGTGCAAAACATCCTTTTCTAACCACCTTCAACGCAGTCCACGCCTGTGCCCATTTGTTCTTGATGATCCAGGACACTGGAAAACATATCAAGCTATTCTCAAATATGTTTATTTTTCCCTTTCCTGGACAAGGTTTTTTTGTCTCTCTTAATCTTTAATCATTAAACCACCTAATTAATAAATTTTACTATTTGATAGTGTTCTTACTCATTTCATTCATATAACGATATACAGTACAGGGATACTTTTATTTTTAGGATGTGTTACAAATATCAGGAGACAGAGACATTTTGTACAAACTTTCCAAATACAGTCAGAAGCCATCCATAGGTGTTGGCAGGAATGTTTAAATCTTTGATCTGTTACTTTTAAAGAAATTTGGATTAATCAAGGTGCATTTTAAACCCACAGTGCCACACAGTTACATCCTTAGAATCACAAAATGCCCAAGTTATAAACAGGAATGTTCCCCCTCTCCTCTCCTTTTATCGATGGCTGTGAATTTTCTCTGCACACCTGTACCATCAAGGTAACTTTTGCTATAAACAGCATTTTAAAATTATCACATAAAAAACTATCAAGCACTAAATTAGAAAAAAACAGAAATTCGAAAGTGATAGTGAAATTTATGAAGCAATTCTGCTACACTCAAAGGCTCATTGCTTGGCATGTAAAAAAATTTTGAGCTGCCTACAAGACCTGGGTAAGAATTTCTCTTCAGTGGGAAAACGACGATCCACACCAGGCTCTAAATGTGAGCCACACACAGAACACACATGCTGCAGATGAGCGCTTGTTTGCATGACTAATAGAGATAATATTAAAAGTGTTCTCTCATCATTTCAATTTTTTCATTAAATTTTTTTTATTTGGCTGAGTGCCTTCCACCCCCCACCCCCACTATATCCAAGAGCTGTTAATTCTGTTCACTGCTGAGCAAAAGTCAAAGTCAGAGTCTAAACAGCTTGTAATGAGTTTTCAATGGCCCATCTCAATGAAATTGAGGGCAAAGACCAGCAGGCTCAGGCAGTGTCAGCCCTCAGAATTTATTAGCAAGGGCACATTGTGTTCAGGGGCAGGGGCAGCAGAGGGACTAAAGTTCCTGGGCCTTTCAAGGGGAACCCTGGTCCTTATTAAAAGGTGGTGGCGGGGGCCAGAGAGATGGTTTGGTCAGTAAAGTGACTGCTGCACCGTCATGAGGACGTGAGTTCAATCCCTACCACCCATATAGAAAGCTGGGCATGGGGAGGTTGAGACAACAGATCCCTGGGACTAGCAGAGCCAAATTGGTGAGATCCGGACCTTGTCTCACAAATTATGGTGGACAGCATTTGTGGAATGACAGCCATGGTTGTGATCTGGCCTATAGACACGCACACACACACACACACACACACACACACACAGAGTGGTGGCCACAGGATGCACACTCTCATACTTGTCTGCCACCAATCTACACTCTTCAGGGTCACACATGGTTGGTATTAGAGAGATGTCACCTAGAGTCTTAAGAAGGGTTTTCATCTCAGTGATGGGGCACTCCCATGATGGTTCCACCAATAACCAGGAAGGAGGATTTGCTCCTTAATTAATCCAGTATCACCAATACCAGCATCTCCTCCAGTCATGCACTTATCTCAGTCTGCTGACAGTGATGGAGGCCAAAGGGAGTAGTAATATTTGTTTTTAAATTTGGTTTTAAATTTTTAAATTCTAACCTCTGTTTACATGTGTATCTGACGTGTGTGTGTGTGTGTGTGTGTGTGTGTGTGTGTGAGAATACATGCATTTGAAAGCCCAAGGTTGAAGTCAGTGTCTTCCTCTGTGGATCTCTACTTTATACAAGGCACGGTTTCTCACTGAATCCAGAGCTCACTGTATCATACTCTGGGGATCCCCTGTCCTTCTCTTCTCTTTAGTGAGTGCTGGGGCCTAGAATTCCATTCCTCATGCTTGCATAGCAAGTGCTTTACCTACTGAGCACCTCTTCAGGCTGAGTTCTAGCTCTTAGCTATTGAATTTCTGCTGAGTTTCCCTATTGGAATGTTGCCAATAGAGTCTCTGTGACTTTGCTTCAAAAACTATCCTTCGAACTCACACAATACCTTTCTGCACAGATGCAGAATTTCCATATAACACAAAATTCTTTCTGAGCCTGACAAGTAAGTCCAATTCTTGAAAATGGAGAACAATTTGACAACAGGTTCTTTGGCCAAAAATGTCCACAAAGTGAATAAAATAATACATTTGAGCAAGCAGTGAGCAGGGAGGACTGATGACTTGCTTCCTTACAGACATACTTTTTAAATTTCATTTGTTTTACTTTTAAAGTAGAGTTTCACTGCCTGTACTTGAACTCATTATGTAGACCAGACTGGCCCCAAACTCACAGAGATTCACCTGTCTCCGAATCCTGAGTGCTGGGATTAAAAACGTGTACAATTATGCCTGGCTTACCACTTCTTGTTTAAGGGTAAACTACGAAGTTCAGCTTGCTCTGTGACTAGAAGCTGGGGCCTCAGACGCCAAATTAAACTATCACCGACTCTAACGCATGTTTTAAAATGAATCAAGAACCTAGCAAGGGCTAGGCTCAGCAGTAGGCACCAGGAATTCTGTGCTGGACCCAGTGGTGAGCATCCACTGTCCTTTCTTGCCTCTCACTTGCCTCTTCAAAATTCATTCATTCACTCAGCCACTCACTACAGATTTCTTAGATTACTTGACCATATGCCAACTTGTTTCTCTACAGAGTTCTTTTCAATTATCTTTTAAAGATTTATTTTTATTTTATGTGTATGAGTGTCTGTATGTATATGTAACACATTCCAGGAGCCCACGGAGCCAGGAAAGGACATCAGATCCTCTTAGAACTACAGTGACAGATGGTTCTGAGCTGCCATGTAGCTGCCGGGAACCAAACCTTGGTCCTCCACTAGAGCAGCCAGTGCCCTTAACTGTTGAGCCATCTGTGTAACCCCTACAATAGATTTCCTAATGTGTAATAGGAACAAAAATGTGAATAAATTCTGAGGGAAAATGGTCACTCTCCATGTCAACTCATTTAGACTTACACGGGACGCAAAATTTCAGAACAAGAGTGTATTTCCAAAGCCTTCCACAAACCATTCACTTCCTGTTTATTTACCTACATGCTTCCCCAGCGTTTAGCTTATTGACTTCACTTCTACTCACACAGCTATCCCGGCTTGCCCTGTACCAATTCACACCTCTTACCCTGTCTTATAGTATTGCTGGGAAAATAAAACACATATTAAATACCTTATACAGAGCCTGTGTAAGAATGCTTGGCAGTTTATAAATATCAGACCCTTCCAAAAAAATACCTCAAACAACACACACACACACACACATACACACACACACACTGTTCTCTGTGTTTAAAATGTATGTATCTAAAAGGCATACCTGATGCAAGAGTGAAATTCATTCCCATGTGCAACCTCAGTTATTTTTACAATGACCACTCTGCAAATGCTGACGACAGACAGAAGCCAGTCATGCTGCTCAGTTAGTGAAGTGCCTGACATTTGAGTATGGAGACCAGTGTCTGGGAGCCTTAACCACTCCATGAAAAGCTGGGCACAATGGCACTTGTCTGTAACCCCAGCATTGGGAACTACTGGTCAGCCAGTAGAGCTCAACTGATGAGTTCCAGGTTCCGTGAGAGATGCTGTCTCAACAAATGCCTCCACACGTACACAGACACATGCACGTGTTCCTGTGGGCACACATGAGAATACAAGCAGGTATGCGTATCATATACACGCATACACATGGAGGTGGGGAGGCAGAGAGACAGAGAGAGAAAGAGACAGAGAGAGAAAGAGACAGAGAGAGACAAACAGCAGCTACAGACTGAACACTTCCCAGAACGAGCTCAATGATGTCACTTAGTACAGATTTCTAGTAGGCGCTAGGAACAAAGCTCTGGACTGAAGTGTGGGGAACACTTGGTATCTGACATGAACTAATTTGTGTGCCAGATGCCCTGACATACCTTTTGTCTACACCATCTCATTCAATCCTGTGCCAGGCAGGGTCTATAATTGCTCCATTTGGCTGATTAAACGTAGACCACAAGTTAAGATATTTGCCTCAAGTCACAAAGCCCACTGCATCCTAGACCTGGGGAATCTGACTCAAATACCTATGTGAAAGTCAGGCCATAAACTCAACACAGCCTTAGTTTTTTTTAAGCAGAAATGAGAGGGACAATAGGTGAGTGGGTGAGGTCCCCAAAAGCCTGTACCTTCCAGTGTGGTGATGGATGCCTTTACGCTCGGCACTAGGGAGGAAAAAGCAGGGAGATCTGCATGAGTGTGAGGAATTCACTACATACTGACTTCCAGGGCAGCCAGAGATACATAGTAAGGCCTTGCCCCTAACTAACTAACTAACTAACTAACTAACTAACTCTGTACCTAAAAACTCACCACCAACTGTAGAATTCTGTGAGTAACTTTATTCAGAAATTAAAAAAAAAAAAACAGCAAGGTCCTGGTGATGTTGGGTGAAAATTTAAAAATTGCCACATAAGGATGGGACTCTTCGTTGACTTCAACAGCATCCAAACGCTGAGAGGTTCAACACACTGACTGGAAGGAAACGGGCAGGTGTTTTACAACAGGAGTATGAGAGAGAATCACAATCTGAACACAGAAAGCCTCGGCAGCAAAGAAGTCAGTTCCTGCATACAGCCACATCTAGGCTTATGGTTTTCTAATTTGTGTTTTGTTTCAAAAAGAGGTGTAAAAGGGTCTCACCATGTAGCTCCGGCTGGCCTGGACCTCACCAGGCCGAACAGACTTGCCTAAAACACGTACAACAACCTCCCTACCTCTCCCTCCCTAGGCTGAGATTATAGGGAGGCACCAACAAGCCCAACTTTTTTCTTACACTTTACAGAATTCCATTAGAGAACCTGCTACCTAATGGATTATACCAGGACACATCTTGCCATAACTTTCTCTACTACCAGCCCATCTGCGGACAGCAGCAGGTGTGAGGGTAGGTGGCAGATGCTGGTGGCTCCAGACACCTTGATCACAAGGGCCAGGTATTTGATGTTGACTGTACACTCAGACCTTCTCCAGGAACACCTCTCATTCTAAAACTGCTCTGCATCTAGGAAGCCCCTCTGATGGCTGCAGTTGTGTCTTCTGTTGTCTTGGCTCCTCCTCATGTTGTCAGTAGCCAACACAAAACACTGAGTGAAGGAAGCCAACGGAAGGTCCTACCGACGAGGACAGACCCTGTGGGGTTAATCACACAACAGGCTAGGTCTGAGTGCACACACAGACCCTCATTCTCCAACCCTCCAAATTCGTACAAGGAGACAGTATAACCTCAGCTCACTGCTTTAGCACCTTCTCTGGTTTCTGTGATGAAATACTAATAAATCAAGGAAAAAGGGTTCATTTTGGCTTACAGCTCCAGAGAGGGATAGACTCTGTCACACAGAGGAGACATGGCAACAGAAGCACAAGGCCGTCCTACCAGTACATCGGCATGCCCAGAAGTAGAAAGGCAGCATCAAGCAGGACTAGACTCCAAAACCTCCAAGCCAGGCTCCCTGCAGCATAATTCCTCCAGCAAGGCTCGACCCCTAAATGCTCCATGACCATCCCAGCAACTGGTAACCAAGTGTTCACACACACTTTGAGGGACATTTCCCTTTCACAGCACAACATCCTTTTTTGCATGTTTTGGAACACCACTGGGGTACCTAGTGATTCTACAGAAACGAGAACTTCTAGACACCATTCCCTGCCAGCTGGCCACCCATTTCCAAGCAGATCCTCAGACTGATATGTTTATCTTTGTGTTGAAAATGCACGATGTACGTTTATGGAAAACCTGTCCATTCCCTGGAGACCCTCTGAAATATTGGGGCTGAACACCTCAACTTTCTTTTTGGCCACGGAACAGTGAACATTCACACGATCATTAAAATCGCATCTAGCACTGGATTTTTCTCTCCTTCCCAGTTTTAATACATTTTTATAATTGCATTGAAGATATTCTAACCCTGTTTTTAGTGCAAAGATAAAATTTACGGACCGTGACAAACGTATCCTCTCAGCGTCTTCCCGAAGGATAACAATGTTTCGTGGTGAAACCCAAATGCCCACTCCTTCCTGGCCATTTTAAATGGAGTGTCAGGAAAAAAAAGCGGTAGGAGCCCCATCCTCAAATTCTGGATTGGGGGGGGGGCAGGTTGGTACCCTTAACTAGTGTGAGAGATTCAGGATGCTTACATTGTTTTCATTATACAATTACTTTTTTTCTGTAGTTCCCCAATAGGAACTTCAGCTGCTATGCAGTCTTGTTATTCTGGGTGTTACTGGAACAGCTCCCACCAACACAGCCAAAGATACCCAATCAGACTGTTCCCTCCAATCACTCGGCCTCTTGCCCTCGTGTGTGAGGTGTTTTGTGATGACATCAAGAGAAGAGACAGCGTGAAGGAACGGGGAGCATGGCAAGCTGCCAGAGAAAGCGAGGCTCAAGGTTCAGCAGGGCCCCGGAGAGCTGCGTGACCTTGGAGGAGTCTCTGGCCTTCTTTGGTGCTTTGCCTCTGGATCTAGACATGGAAGCATTTGGAGTAGATTTCTGGTCTCTCGGATGACATATAACAAAGATCTCACTAAAACTTAAGCACAAAACCTCCAGCTTTCAGGCTGTCTCACTAGTAAGGCTATCGTTTTTCCTGAGAATATCTTCATCACGGATGAATTCTTAAAATTCTGACCATCACATCTATTTGAACATATGTTTATGAACTGAGATGGACTCTAGGAATCCTTTTTTTTTAAATTGTGTTGGGAGTTTTTTGCATCTTGCAGACTATACCCTGACCACGAACTTAATGCTGGAAAGTAGAGACCAACTCCAGATAAACTTTTCTTGTCACCCTTCCCCTTTTTCTTTGGCCAGGCAGAGTTTTAAATATTTCCTAACTTTACATAATAGCTTCGCATGAGAAGCCCATGCCGGGGACCATAATGAAGTGAAGGTAATCTACACAATTTAAAAACACTTATTGTGACAGAAAGGATCGGCGAGGTAGAGGCCGTACAAGCACACATAAATGAAATGCATCCCACCGGAAAAGCATCTCGCTCACACTGTCATTTACCGGCTCCTGAATTAATAGACCAAGAAAGGCACCAACGGCCCCAACAAAATGCCGTAAAACCCCGGGCTGCGAGTGGTGTCTCCAACTTTCATTCCCTTGGGGAGAAAAGGACACTGCCTAATCTGTATTCAGTCCTGACATTGGCTGCATCTGATACGGAACATTAGCTTCTAAGTCTCTCAATAGACCAGTGTCCTTCAGTTTATATTACTTTATGTTAATAGTAGAAAAATTACACACAACATCATTTATCATTGTTATACTCGGCTATACATCCCATAGCTTATTGTAATATATTTATTTACCCCTGAGACAGGGAGAAATTAAAAATATATATGTTTCAAGAAAACCCTATAGGAAAAGAATCATTTTAAATCTCTTTAAAATACACACACACACACACAACTCCCTTGGGGGCGGGGGTGATCTATTGTCTAGCTCAGACTGTGAATGACAAGAGGCCCCTGTCTAAGGACCCAGGACAGGCTGTACAGCAATTCCCAAGGTATGAGTATATAGCAAAACACTTCATATTAATAATATATATTTTGTTCACTAGCCTTCCTGGTTTTTCTTTTTTTCTCTCTCTCATTTGTCTAATACATCCTTGGGTCCCTCTGATTCAGTTAATAACTTTTTTGACATCTGACCTCTAGCCAGAGGAAGGCAAGATTTTTATAGTTTTCCTTAAGTCCTCTGGAAGAATCAGTGACCACTGAATCATCCATTTCTCCAGCCCTCATGATCCTTCCTTTCTTCCTTCCTTTCCTCTCGCTCCTCGTTCAAGACAGGCTCTCACTATGTAGTCTTGTCTGGCCTAAAACTCATAGAGATTCCCCTGCCTCTTTCTCCCTACGTGGGGATCAAAGGCATGTACCACCATACTTACCTCAAGAGACATACTTATCTCTCTATTTAGTATTTACTATAGATCCTCTTGGAGCAAGCACGGCTAGGAGCTGCCCTGCTGTTCCTGAGATCTTTCTGGACAGACATTCACAAAAGATTCTAATCCTTCTCCTAGACATTACCTTCTTCAGCAGCCAGCTCTTGTTTTGTCCACTTAGTTGAGCCTTGCATTTTTGCTTCCGTCTGACAAGAATAACAATAGCCAGCATCAACTGCATACTCATCATATGTCAAGACAAGATACAATGTCTTGTTGTATCCTCAAAGGTAGGTGTCCTTATTGTTCCCATCTTACAGACGTGAAAATCAAGGTTACAAATCGTAAGAGACATACCCTGCTGGGTACCCAGAGACACACCCAAGGTACATAAGTGTATACGCCGAATGAAGCAATAACAATCCAAAAGCAAGGATGGGAAAATGAGCATTGCACTGATGTCTGTGATGCTCCCAGACAGCATTTTCCCAGAGATTTGTGTGAAAGGCGAATCCCCTGGATTCTTCTTTAGAACCTTTAAGCGCCATCAGTAGTCTTAACGGTGACACACGAGTCTTTGGGAGTAGTGCTCCATCAGAACGGAAGTCAGAACAGAACCCTTGCTTCAGCTCACAGGTGACACTCAGACTCCAAGGGTTTCCTTTCTACCCTGTTCATTCATAAAACAGCCAGGTAGATAGAGACACACACAGCTGAAGAGTGAGCTTTCAAGGCTCAGGTTGCCTGCAGACGCCATCTTTCCTTAAGAGCCCAGGGAAGCATAGACAGAGCACTGTGCCTCAGCTTTCTTGCCTAGAGAAAGAAAATGTCCATAAAGTACAAATGGCACAATGCCTGAAGATCCCCTAGAACAGTATCTGGTACCTTTTGAGCACTCAAGAAGCTCAAGTAATTGCAACTGCCAACAATATTGTTGCCAGCATCTCTACCAGCATCAGCACCTCCTCCCAGAGAGGCCTTTTTTTTTCTTCTTTTTTCAACATAATACTTTTATTAATGACTCAAGTTTCATACAATGTATCTTTTTTGGGGGGGAGGTAGAAGGCTTCTTAACTCTCAGCAGGCAGAATGGGCTGGCTAGAGAAACAGCCAGTCCAAAGAGAATCCTGGAGACTCCAGCCCTCAGTACTGGTGAATGTTTTTACGGCAACGTTACGATTAACTTACCAGCATGGCTACTCGCAAAATGAAAGGCACGGAGCTGATGCACGGGGTAGAGTAATTTCACTGATCACCATTCCAGCCAAGGACAGGCAAGTGCCAGAAGCCGTGGGTGACAGTCCTGAGGTTTGCTTGAACTTCCTGCATTCTTAGGGTCTGCCTGCATTCGCGTCCCTGTGACCTGGCTCTTTATCTTCTGTGGCCTCAGCAAAACCGAGATAATAGAGCTGATGACAACAACAGCAACCAGCATCCATAACTTACTGGGAGAGGCACTGAGCAGCCACCTACAGATGGTTCCTTACTGAATTCTCATTGCAACCCTGAGATATTTTCTACCAGATTAAAGGGGGGTGGCATTGATATTCAGTTGAAGTATTTTGCCCAAGGAGATACAGATAGAAGTGTATGTCGTGCTCCTTTGATTGCTGTAACCAAATACCATAGGCTGAGTGGCTTATATGACACAGAAATTTATTTTTTATACTTCTGAGGGCTGGGATGTTCAAGATCAATGCACCAGCAAACTGTCGTCTGGAGATGGTTCACTTCATTTCATGGTTTGGATATGAAATGTCACCCAAAGACATGACTGCCAGCCACTACTGAGACACGGTATGATGTTGTAGAAGTTTATTTTTAGTTATGTATAAAATAATTGTTCTGTGCACTGTTGAGTGAGGGGCTCCCTAGGTCTTGGCGTTTTGTATTGTTTGCAGGTGTTGGTTTTATGTGGGGGATGTTTGATTGCACATGATCTGCACGTGTTATCAGTAGAACACCTGAGGAGTTTTGGATCAATAAAAATACCTGAGCTCAGATGCTCGGGGTTCCACTGTCCAGTATGGCACTGGCCGGGATGGTGGCTCCTTCTGCTGAGGTCTGGCAGAGTTTGCATGTATGATTATGCCTCCTTGTCTTCTTGTAAGCCTACACAGTAGGTGTACTGCTACAAATGGGGTACCAACATGGGGGCACGACATCATGCCAGCCAATCCAACATGGAGATGAGGAAGAAGAAAAAGAAATTCTAGACCTTGAAGAGTCTTTGTTTTGTTTTGTTTAGTTTTCTGCAAACCTGTCCAGATACCAGTGAGGTGAGGCAGTCCTGATAACACACATCTGCTATGGTGATGAGAACTTCAACCTATGAAGAAACCCTTCCTGCAGACAAGATTGCCAGTTATTTTTCCTACAAACCAGACACATTCTTAAAATCTGCAAAGTGTTTCCTCAGAGTCAGCACACAGAAATTGTCACCCAGAACCGGCTGAGGTTGTATCTCCTGCTGGTAGCTGAACTTGGTACTGTAAGAGTCTCGCAGGGTTTGCATGTATGATTATGCCTCCTTGTCTTCTTGGTAAGCCTACAGAAGCTTACCAAGTACAACTACAGTGGGACCTTTAAGAACCTACTGAAAGAAAATTGGGTCATTGAGCAGGGGATGTCACTGAAGGGGCTATTAAGACTTTGGTTCCTCCTCCGTCTCTCTGCTCCTGAACTGCTAGGGAGTCAAATGTCCCTACCATGATATACTTACTACCTCATCACAGTCCAAAACAACAGGGTCCACCAGCTACACACCAAAAACTTGGAAACCATGAGTTAAACCGAACCTCTCCTCCCTTTAAGTTGATTTCTTCGGTTGCTTTGTCAGGGCTCCAGAAAGCTGATGAACACAGACTTCCACATGGTCTTCCTGATGTATCCTCATTGAGATCCTCAGGAGAAGCTCCCCTGGGCTTCTTTCATCAGGGCATTGCTATTCCTAAGGTTTTGCCCTCAAGATCTAACCACATCCCCAAAGGACTCACCTCCTAATAAATGAAGTTGGGGAAGACACACACATTCACACCATAGCAGGATCTGAGCCCAAGTCTTCAAAACCCAAGTCATCAAGCCATGTGATCTGGGACTCTTTGGGGTCCTACCCACACTAGGTCTTTTTCCTTGTCAGAAATGCCATTGTCTCCGACACAGGTTCCCCTTAGAAACTCTTTTAAACAATATTTACCCTTCTGAGGAAATAAACCCCATTTGTAGTATTTCTGAATGAAATCCTAAGTCATTTCCATAATAGCTGAATAGTCTAAAAAATAATTTTGCTGGGTGCTATGTGACCACACTGCATAATATTTAAACAATGAAGTTAACCTCTCATGTACTACAGCTGTGTTTTATGTTAATAACCAGAATCATTTAATCATTACAGGCTAATGACCTGAAAAATTTCACTTTAAAAATGAAGTCGTATCTGGACTCGGGAAGGCAAAATTGGATAAAAAATGAGAAAAGTGGATGTTCAATTTGTACTCTTGAGTGGAGAGCAGCCAGAGTCTATACTGGGCCCCACCAAGTTGGAGAAAGAAGGAATTGCTGCCTTGAACTAGAAGCAGGAAGGGATTCTGCATCTTGCAAGGATTTGGCGATATTACTTGGGCTTCTGGGGTCTTAACCAGGGTTGGATCTGTATCTTTTTTGCTGGTCTCATATCCATCTTGCTTAAGTTCTGTCATTGCTAAACTTCAGGCTTCTGAGTGAACAGAAAACGGCACTGGAGTCAGTCAGCATTCTGCCACTAAATAACCTAGGTCCTCCTGGGACTCCTTTTCAGAGAGAGGTGCTAAGCCGTCCTTAGCTACCCCACATGTATTCAAACCCTGTTTTAGATTTCTACCAAGGACATACTCACAGATACACAGAGTCAACCCTACCTTCCCTCCTCCCCCACTAATGGGTAGCAAAGACCGGAGGGATGAATCAAATTTGATCTAAACCAATTGTGCAGTAAGTTTGTGCAAATGGTCCCATATCCTTTCCTTCTGCCATACAAACTGCACTACCCTCCGTCTGTGGGTGAAACATAGCTCATTATACCTAAATTTGACCATATTATTTCCTTTCACCCAGAAGGAAGCTCATGTGATGGGGAACCAGTTGTGAGATTTACAGGTTTCTGTCTCCTTTGTTTCTGCTGTTTGTGAAAAAGGCTAAACACAGTGGTTCACCCTAACACAGCCAAGATCGGCCACCCATTAGCCAACTCCCAGTCTCATGAGCAAGATTAGCAAGCACTCCAAGTGAGCTAGACCAGGCTTATAAAAACCCAGACATGGTGAGAATAAGACATTAGTTTTTACAGGCATCGGAGGTTTTAGTGTGACCAGTCAGCAGCCTGTGGCACCTGCTGACTGATACATGGAATGTTCTTGCTCTCTTACACAAATGTCACTGGTCTAGTGGTGACTATACGAAGTCTCTCTAGCCAATCTGAGATAAGATGAAAGCCTGATTCTGGCTTCTGGGAGGAAGTCCTTCCCCTTGTACCAAAGGCATCCATCTGGTAAGCACAAGAGAAGGGACAGGAAAGTGGCAGAGTGCCAACCCAGGAGCCTTGACATCACTGACTCATTAAGCCAACCCTGGTACCAACTCCTCTAAATCATATGCCTAAAGAGATGAATGATGCCTCCATCACTCTGCTGGTCCCAGAGAATCTGTTCCTGGCTACTGAACACTTCTGAGTGACTAAGCTCCAAACTCTTTTCAACCATGGATCGGGCATGGAATAGCCAGTATATTACCAGATGCATACCAATATTCAATTCCTAGTACAGGGAAAAGAAAGCAGTCTTTATGTGTAATGTGACATCACAAAGGCAGCTTCTCCTGAAACCATCCACAAGTATACAATGAGCCTAAAGCTGGCTCAGGATGCCACTAATGACAATCCATTCCTCCACCTTCCCTCCTGCTCTTCCTCCTAAGGGAATAGGGACTCGTCTGAAGGATCATGAGGACTTGAGCTCATTTTTTTCTAATATTACTTATTTGTAACTTACAATCCCGCTCTGATTTTCTAGGAACCTTAGTGGCTGTGTTTCACGGCCAGTGCATGAAGGGAAAAGAAAGACTATCTACACAAACACACACACACTTTCAGCTTCTCATTTTCTCAGTGTCCAAGATGGTCATCCACACCAGGGGATATTTATTTCCCTGGGCAGAATTCCTCAGGCTATCCACAAAGTATCTGCTTCTCCAAAGTGGAGGATACAAGTTTACTGCATAAAGATAAAAACTGAACACCATCAAATAATCAAAGGAAGTGATTTGTTTTATTCATTGAATTCCTCTTGTGCACCTGATGTTATAAATTATCTCTAATCCTCTCAAGAGTACAACGAAGGGGTAACAACTGTTAACCATTTTATAGTCAGGGAAACTGGGGCTTGAGGAGCTGAAGTATCTTGCCCTGAGCCACCTGGCTATATGGTACAAGTGGTATTTGAATCTAGGTCCTTCTGACTTGGAATCACAGGTCATAGCTATAATACTCTGTTACAATAGCTTTCACAGAACAAATGTGTAACAAGAGAGTTAAGAAATACATGCATACTGAGGCTCAAAGTGAGAAACAGGAAGTGGATCTGGGTGTATAAGGTGCTTCCTGGTGAGGAGGAGCTGGTTTGTACTGGTTCACAGGCGTTGCCTTTTATATTTCCAGAGATTGTATAATTCAACTATAGAATGTAGCCATGGTTAAAACTAAACTTTGTTGATTCTAAAATTCACTTAGAAATACAAGGGATCCCTAAACTCCAAACTGATCCCAACAAATAAAGTCAAAGGACTCAAATTTCCTGATTCAAAGATCATTTCAATGGATAAGAATCAAGATAGTGCAAAGACAGACACATAGGTTAGTAGAATAAAAGGGAGAAACCCAAACACGATCCTTACTTTAATGGACAATCAACCCTTGCTAAGGTTACAAAATCATTAAATGGGGGGAAGAACTGTCTACTTAGCAAATGATGCTGGGAAAGGGGACATTCTTATGCAAAATACTGAGGGTGAACCTACCTCATACCACATACAAACATGAATGTATAGATTAACAACCTAAATGTAAAAGCTAAAACTGTTAATCTTTGAGACTAAAACCCAGGGTAAATCCTTTATGACCTTGCATTTGGCAATGGCTTCTTAGGTATCTCACCAAAAGTATAGGAATAGGAAGTAAGATGTAAACCGGACTTCATTAAAATTTTAAATCTTGCCACTCAAAGGACATTATCAATATTATTAAAAGATAGCTTTCATGTTGGAAGTGAGTGCTTGCAAGCCACACAGTAATTATATGGTAAAGTGATCATGCACAAAATAGATAAATAAATGTTATGACTTAGTCAAAATGACAAAGAGTCTGGTTAAAGTGGAGAGCAAAGAATTTTAAAAGATATTGCTACAACAGATTTATACAAATAACCAGACATGGGTGAGATATACTGAGCAGGTGCATGCAGCCACTGGCAAGCCTGACACTTGAGTTTAATCCCTAGGACCCACATGGTGGAAGGACAGAACCAGCTTCTGTAAGTTATCCTCTGGCCTCCACACGTACACATCACACACACACACACACACACACACACACACACACACACACACACACACATCAAACGAAAATGTAAAAGAAAACTACAAAAATCTTTCCAAACAAATAAGTAATAAACACATAAAACTGCTCAACATCATTAGTCACTAAAGAAAGCAGAAGCAAAATCAGCTACTGAAATGGTTATAATTTTTTAAAATACAAGTATTGCCAAGGGTAAGGAGAGGTTATAACCTTAATACTTTCACAAGTTGGAATATAGATGGGGTAGCCAACCTGGAAAACCATTTTATATCTCTTTAAAATGCTTTTTATAGAAGTACCATATGACCTAGCTATTTCGTCCCAATGCCCAAGTGAATAGAAAACAGGTGTCCACGTAAGACCAGAACATAAATACTTATAGCAGCACAATTCACATTATCCCCAAAGCAGAGACCACCCAAGACTCAGTAACTGGCGACTGGGTAAAAAAACGTACAGTACAGTGAACGTTAGTCACTCAGATTAAGAAGAATGGAATACTGATGCATTCTCCAACATGAATAAACCTTGTGAATATTCTGCCAATGGAAGAAGTCAGACACTAACGGTAACACACCGCATGCTTCCATATAAACACAATACCCAGAATAGCCAAGTGCATGAACAGAAATATTAGAGAAATGGTTATTGGGGGTTGGAGTCAGGAAATGAGAAATGACAGCCTAATGAATATAGTACTTCTTTGGAGGGGCAACAAAATGTTTAGGAATTGAGTGTTGATTGGAGCTCAGTATTACTAATGTAAGAAAAATCACTGGATATTATACTTTACTGTGTAAAATGGTGATTACTGTTATCAATTCTGTCACAAAAAAATATATTAGAAAAGTTACCGGCCTGAAGGAAATGCTGTTTGGCTGCCAGTGACTCACAAATATCAACTCTTTAAAGAACGCAACAATAGAGTAATGGAACAGATTTACAGCTCTGAGGAAAGGGTTTCTTCCTTATTTCCTTTTTTGTGTGTATGCATACGATTTTTATGCGTGTGCATGTGCATGTTCATTTGTGTATAGGGGTGCACTGTGAAACAGTGCATATGTGTGTGTGTGCTTGTGCATATTCATATGTGTGTGTACATGGACATACATGTTCATATGTATGTAGGGTGCACTGTACAACCATGCATATGTGTGGGGGGGTGTGCTTGTGAATGTTCATATGTATGTAGGGTGCACTGTGCAACCATGCATATGTGTGTGTGTGTGTGTGTGTGTATGCTTGTGCGTGTTCATGTGTGTATGTGGACATACATGTTCATATGTGTGTAGGAGTACACTGTGCAACAGTGCATATGTGGAGGTCAGAGGACAGCCTCAGGGATCTGTCCTCACCTCGCACTTACTTTGACTGAGGCAGGTTCTCTTGTCCACCTCTGTGTATGCCAAGCTAGCTGGCCTGTGAGTTTCTGAGCATTTTCCTGTTGCTGCTTCTCATCTCATCATAACCCTGGAATTACAGCTGTGTGCTACCACATCTGGCTTTATATGAGCTCTAAGGTTCTGAACTTGGATGGCAAGACTTTATCCACTGAGCCATCTTTCCAGCCCTAACATGTGTTTTATGGAGGATAGGCTGTTATAAAATTAGGCCATGATGAAGAGGACATGATCCTGCAATTGAATTGCATGCTTTTAAAGGGCTTTTTGTCAGGTATATAGAATATGTATATATGTATGTATGTGTGTGTGTGTGTATGTATGTATATATATATATATATACATATATATATATATATATTTATGTATGTGTGTGTGTGTGTATGTTACACTATGTAATCTGACAAATTATGCTATAAAAAAGTTTTAAAAAACCTCAAAACTCATGACATCAGTGATGTCACCATGTTTTGCTCTTATACATGCTCCTGAGGTCATTGTGAACACTGTAGGCACTGTGGAAATACTGTGTGAGGATACTATGATTTCCCACCCCATGCACGGTGGCGTCACATTGATGACTTTAAAACTGGCCACAGCGGTATCCACATCATGGAAACAGTAGTTAACCTCTGAAGACTGGGGTGTGTTTTAGACTTTTATTGACTGTCTCGACTTAAGAATGTGATCCAGGAAAATGCTATCAATTCAGATAAAGCGTCACATGTCTACAGATGCCTCCCTGTGAACAGCAGTTCAGCAAGGAATTCACCTCTATGACGAACAACCAAGGTTCCAGTTCACACCTCAGGCATTTCATTTTGACCTCTGCTTAATGCAGCAAATGAAAAAAGCAACCAATATTCAACTTGAAGACACACATCCCAATCACATACTCAACTACGGCTGGGCAACACATGCATTGCTGTAGCAAAATGCCACCAAAGCACTGGGTGAAAACTGTCTTGGCTTTACAAGGCAGAGTGCCGGTTCTCGTACTAGTATTTGTGAGCTGCGAGCTATGCCTGTACTTTGTAAGAATCTTATGCTGGTGTGTCTGGGGTGTAATAAGCACAGCGCTCTTCCTCAGAAAGCCGGTGGTTAAACATTTACCACCACCATTGGGCTTGGGTAAACCCGTCACCTTGTACTCAGAAAAAACAGCCTTGACTGAGTCTCCTAGCACCTGCCACTCAACGAGCCCTTCAGAGTAAGGTGCTGAGGGCTGCCTCTGAGAAGTGAGAATTTCTGCAGTTGGCAGAGGCACCTGGCCTTCAGCAGTGGGAAGAAATGCCACAGCCTCTTCTCTGGGAGTGGCCCCAGTGAAGATGCTTCATCTTACTACGCTTAATTCTTAGACAGCCAGTCACACTTGGTTAT
Organism: Cricetomys ansorgei; assembly: GCA_026225945.1. Classification (NCBI taxonomy): domain Eukaryota; kingdom Metazoa; phylum Chordata; class Mammalia; order Rodentia; family Nesomyidae; genus Cricetomys; species Cricetomys ansorgei. Next base: position 3,158,450 of record JAMJFZ010003163.1, read on the forward strand.
TGTTTTTAGCTTTACATAGTGCTATTGAATTATTTTTTATGGAGGTTATTTCTCAATTAGTGTATTCCCCAGAGACAGCACAAGCCTCTGGAATTTAGTTTCTCTCTGGCTCTAATCATTATGGTTTACTTGGACCACTTGAGAGCTGGTTTAGGCTCCTCCAGCTGCACTTATCCACCCTGATCCCTGGGCCCTTCTAGCCAGCCAGGTATCTGGTTTTCAACCATGGAGTCACAGGCTTTGAATATGGTATAAGGCTTGTCCGGCACTGCCTGCCTCCTCTAGAGAACCTTTAGGAACTGGCAGTCAAGAGTAACCCTAAGCAGCCTGAGGACTAAGGGTGAGGAGAGTAGGTGACCTTGGAGTAACAGGGGTTTGAGGGAGATTTAAAGCAGTTCATTTCTAGATTGTTCATCGGGCTCTTTCTCATACGCCCTCCTTTTGGGAGTAGCTAAAACAGAAGTGGTGAGGCCGGGGAGATGGCCCAGTGGGCTAAAGGCCCATAATCAAGCATGAGGACCCGATTCAGATCCTCAGCACTCACAGGTAAAAAGCCGGGCATGGACATACATGTCTACAGTCTCAGCACTGGAGGAACTGAGGCAAGAGGAGACAAGCATATCTCCAGGGCCCACTGGCCAGCTAGCTTAGCCCAGAGTTGAGTTCCAGGTTCAGTGAGAGACCCTGTCTCAAAAAAATAAAGTGAAAAGCAACAGGGAGAAACATGTGATCTCAATTTCTGGCCTCGGTACACACACCAATGTGTACTTGTTGCATACATGCAAACAGCAGCACATTCATACATCACACACGCATGAACACACACACACACACACACACACAATCCATCAATCAATAAAACAGTGGCAATGGTCACCATTGACATCAACTGAGAGTCTGGCAAATGTCAGGATCTCATCGAGATGCTTAGTAAGCACTAGCTCATTTAATCCTCACAAGCCCTCTTCGAAGGAGTCTTATTGCTATTTATTCCCACTTTGTGGATGTAGAGAGCCAGGATCAGAGAGATTCAGCATGTCATTGCACACAGATAATTTCGGACACTGAGAGGGACAAAGTGAGTCCTGAGAACACGTCACCCCATGCCATCACTGTCACCACCGCCATCAACATCAGTATTAGCATTGACATGGCTGCCACCGGCATCGCCGCTATCATCCCTAATGCCATTATTCACTTAGAAGGCATTCGTGTCTTTGCAAAACATCAAAACAAACAAAAAACAAAGCCTCACAGGGCATGGCAGGAACACCCGTGGTGCCTAATAAATACCAGTTCCCTCCTCTGCTTCCCTAGCCCCATCCACATTTTACAAACCACTTCTAAGCCTGCCCCACTCCCTGCTGGAGGTCCCTGCTTTGGTGCAGAGCGATCTGCTGGGCAGAAGACTCTCGCCTAGCACGTGGCTGGGTGTGGGTGCAAATTCTTCCTGTCTTCATTCTCTCTTTGCGTGGCATCTCACCCTCTGCCTCCTCCTCAGGGCCAGGCTTGACACTCCACCCCCTGGCAGCCCCAATCTGCCTTTGCTTGCCTCAGCATGCTGTGCTAAACTGCACAGGGCCCCATGTCCTGTCACTAGAGCTCTGGAGAAGCCTAGCATCATCAGCATGTGTGGTGTTAAAAGAGCTGTTAAGTCTGGTGCACAAACCTTGGCTATCATGCAGCCCTTATAAACCATGGATGGTGGTGGACCATCTCTCATATAAAGATTTTGTTTGTTTGTTTGTTTGTTTGTTTTGTTTTGGTATGAGTCCAATTCTCCCATTTTCGTGTCAATAAGTGGTGCTACCCGCAATGAGCTTGGCATTAGAAGTGTCTTCAGAAAGATCACACTGTGATTATGGTTGCAATCCAAATACTGGGCTTACAGAATTGCAAGAAAATGGTCTACTATACGATAGAGCTCCGTCTGAATGAGGCAAAGCCTTAATATATACAAAATACGTCCTGAGAGAGAAGGGAGCTTTGGGTCATTGCTTAATGGATGACACTCGTTTCCCTTTCTTAGTGGGTCACAAAATCAAAATGCATCTTACGACTGGCTGCATTACACGTTCGTAAACACAGCATGTCAGGCCTCTGCAGTCCTATAATAATGTTGTCAAAATACCTCAAATTACAATTGACAAAAACACAACAAAGAACAAAATAGGATACAGAAAACAAAGACTGGAAAGAAACTGAGGAAGCGGTAAATGGAGACTGGATGTGGAGGGCAAGATATGGGAGGTAGAGTCTCCCAGGTTGGTGGAGAGAAGGGAAGACATTCATTTTATGGTCATCATACCTTCTGTGTATCTCTATTTGTATATGTATCTGTGTGTGTGTGTGTGTGTGTGTGTGTGTGTGTGTGCATGCACACACGTGCATGTGTGCATGCATACCTTCTGTGTATCTCTATTTGTATATGTATCTGTGTCCATGTCCACCTTCTGTGTATCTCTATTTGTATATGTGTGTGTGTGTGTGTGTGTGTGTGCATGTGGAAGCCAGAGGCCAAGCTCAGGTGTTGCTCCTCAAGCACCATCCATGGATTGTTTGAGGCAGGGTGTCTCTGGGACCTGGAACTCACTGGTTAGGGTGGGCTGGCTGGGCAAGCCCTCCCCATGGAGCCAAGCGTCTCCTCCTCCCCAACACTGACATAAGCTTATATCGCCATGCCTAGGTTCTTAACTGTGGGTTCTGGGGAATGAACTCACATTCTCATGATTTCACAGCACACATTTTATGGACTGAACTCTGTCTCTCAAACCTGGCCTGACTGCGATTTTCCAGTTAGTTTTGAGTGATATTTTTCCTGTGATGGGTGTGCTCCTAGACTCCCCAGAACACTTGGGAGCATGGCCTAAAAGAGGAGTACTAATACCCACCTCCTTCCCAGACCAGGGAAGGGAAAGCCTCTGGGGGAGGAGGGTGTTAGGAGCAAAGTAGCTGTCAAAGGAAAGAAAAAAAAAAGCAGAGGAAGCAGAAGATGCGTGGCAATGCCCACTGCTGAAGGGAAATGGCTTCGCTGCAGGAGAGATGAGTAAGAAGCAGAGAGGTCAAACGGAGTGAGTGGGACTGGGCAGCTGGCAGGAAGAGAGGGGAAGAAGGGGCCTGGGAGGAAGGAAAAGAAGACAGGAAGGCACAGGAAGGAAGTGAAAATTACAGAAAATGGTTCAGCTCTTCTACCAGATTTGAAGGCCTAGAACCATGTCAATACCATTTATTTATTTAAAATATCTTTTTGGAAAATAGAAACTAGCAAGAAACAAACAATAGCTCCACAAATGCCTCCCTGGGGCATTTGGGAGGCAAACCTTTGGGTGTATGTGAGGGTATTTCCAGAGAAGACACCTGGCAAGGAAAGACCTCCCTTGATGTAGATGACACCACCCTTGGGCAGGTCCTGGATGGCATAAAGAGAAAGGAGGGAGACAGCAGAGTGTTGATGTCCCCTCCTGCTGGCCAGAGGGTTGGGTGTGAGTCAGCTCCTGTGGCTGTGCCTTTCCTGGTGGACTTTAACCCCTGAACTGGGAGCCAGAATAAAACTTCCCTTCCTGAGGTTGCCTCGGGTCAAGCACAGGGTCAGAGCAAAGAGGAAAACAAGCCTCCCTTTGCTTCAGTGCACAACGGTGCTCCAGTGATACAGACCTTGAGGACATGCTACTCATTCTTCCTTTACTTGTACGACTTGCTGCCTGGGATTAAAAAAAAAAAAAAAAAAAGTTTCTTTTATCCTAGTTTTGAGAAAGAGCTCCCAAAACAAGCCGACTATGAATGGTCCTAGCTGTGCTGGCTGGGCGGGGCCAGCTGAGCTCCAGTCTCCTCCATAGAGATTATAATACAGTCTGTCCATAGGCAAGTAAAGGTTAAGAAATCTCTAAGGAGTTGCACACAGACCCTTTCCAAAGAGCAAGTAAGTGCTGTTGACTAGCCTTAGTGGTAGCAGCCTTTTCTGAACTTTAATATCTTATTTTTAAAAATCAGAAAGACTTGTTGGAGCCATATCTGTGTTTCCCAATGGTGGGATATGCAGGGCAGATAATTTTAGATGCTACAGATATCTCCACAAACCCCTTCCAGCTAAAGCATTCCACGGGAAGATTAAGTTCATTGCTTTAATTCAGACCTGTCAACTCCCCCCAAAAATAGCTGGGAATCTAAACTCAGATTTGGAATGGACCAAGCAGGTGACTGCTGGGAGATGGGGAGGTATCATATCCCCGCCAAGAGCCACCTTGTGGAAAATGCACAGTGCTGGGTAAACATGAGCGGTCCTTAAACTCCAGGAGCTAGCCTGGAGTGGATGCAGGGGACTGATGGACCAGTGCCTTTCAAACGGACAGGACAGAAGTGGCTCAGAGTTGGCAGGGGACACAAATGCAATGAGTCATATGGTTTTTCGAGAGAAATCGTCCTTCAAAGTGCTCTGTAAACCTCTCTCTGCACACTCACATGGGAGAGGAGTAGGTGAATGAAGCTCTCACCTGATGTGCTGAGAAAACTCAATGGTGAAGGTGCTAAATAAAATGACTGGGAGATCACACCTTTCATTTCGTACCTTGAATTTCTATCGTGTCAGTCTTCCGAGAAGCTTAGAACGCTCACCCAAATTGTGAAATGACTTGGCGCCATCCTCACAGTCATCCCGAGATCAGGATGACAGCATGAGCATGTGACGCCCTGCTCAACAACACAGGCATCAATCATACTGAGGTCCGGCATTAGGTAAATACCAGTATATTTATTAGCTTGTGGTCTTGCTGTCACCTCATTCCTTACCAAGTGCTAAGCCAGTTACATGAAACTTGCTTTCAGCCGGTGAGGACTAGCGGGGGTGGATCAGTGGTTACCCAGAACCGGTATATCAAAAAGAACTCAACAGAGGTGCCGAAGAGATGAACAGGTAAATCGAGAAGCAGGCTGTGTGGGGATCAGGCTCATCTTGATGATATGCCAAAGTTGGGAGAGGAGATAGTCACAGACTCAAATCTCGGAAATGCCATCTATGTGGCTAATGGTCATAGTTACAGTGAAGCCAAAATGTGGTTGCATGCACAGAAAGTGACTGTCCTTAGATTTGGCAAGTGAGAAGCATTTGCCATGTGCCTGACACCTGAGTTTCATCTCCAGGACCCACATGGTGGAAGAAGAGAATAGACTTTGACCTCCACACACATGCACAGGAAAGAAATAGTTGGGGTTTTTTTTAATTCTGTTCTGTTTTGTTTTGTTTTCATTTCTCAGTCTGGGGAGACGGCTCAATATGTAACATACTTGCTGTGCGAGAAAGATGTCCTAAGTTCAGATCCTCAGAAGCCACACCAGAGCCAGATGAGGTAGTAGTACACGCATTTATAAACCAGGAGCTCCTATCAGGAGATGAGAGGTAGAGACAGCATATGAGAAGCTCATGGGCCAGGTAGCATGGTCTATGAAGCAGTGAATGTCTAGTGAGATCCTGTCTTGTAAAAGGTGTGCACCACAGCACACATGTGTTTATATTTACCATCCCCTCCCCCCACACACACAATTTAAAAACAAGGAGGCCAGGTGGTGGTGGAGCACGCATTTAATCCCAGCACTCAAGGGGCAGAGGTTGGCAGATCTCTGTAAGTTCAAGGCCAGCCTGGTCTATAGAATGACAGCCAGAGTTACAACAGAGAAACCCCGTCTCAAACAAAACAAAAACAAACAAACAGGGCTTGAGAGACAGCTCAACAGTTAAGAGCAATTACTGCTCTCACAGAGGACCTGAGTTCAGTTCCCAGCACCACATAGAGTGTGGCCCACAACTGCTACTAACTCCACCAGGGGGTCTGACACCCTCTTTTGGCCTCCACAGGTACCTGTAAATACATGGTACACATAAACTCACTCGGGCACACATGCGTACCTACAAATAAAAAATAAATCTTAAGGAAAAAACAAAACTGAAGCCTGCAGAAGCTCTGCACACTGTGCTAGCATCTTCTTGGCTACTCTGGCAACACCTCAGCACCAGGTACCAATCTCCATGTCCAGGCTTGATCTGCTGCTGATTATCACTCAGAATGTCTGACCCCTGTAGGACCAGAGACCTTTCAGAGCAAGGCACGATGTTGCCTTTTGTCTGAGTCTGCAGTGTCTTCGTGGTATTGTCCATACGACAGCCACGGGGATATCTGGCTGCTCACATTATTTAAATTAAATTCTACTGAATCAAGTTTTCAGTCCCTCGGTCACAATAGCCACATTTCAAGTGCTCGGTAGCTCTGGATGACCACTCAGCTGGACCATACAGACACAAACCACCTCCAAATGTCCTGCTGGGCAGTACGGACACACAGATGGCACAGACTCAATATCAATGTCTGTTGTGCAGCAGACAGGGAGGAAAGCTGGGGAGGACAGCCAATAGTTTGATGGAATGAAGAAACCAAGGAACAATAACTCCAATAACCAATCCCTGAGACGCCTCCTCCCTGCCCTGCACTCATGCCCATGTGCATTCTTCTTCTTCAGAAGTATCTTAAAACAGCACAGAAAATGTGACAACATGCATGTTGTGTGAACACGAGATTTCATGAGCTAAGTACCCACAAGGACTTCAAATGAACTAGACCCCCAAATGGTTACAGTTGTGGGCTGGGGTGGTAGCTCAGCGAGAGACAGCTTGCTCAGCAAGGACCTGCACTCACCCCAAAAACTGCTAAAAGAGAAGAACTTGTTGCAAATCTCAGCTGGTCACACACACTGCTGCTGAATGGGCAGCCTCGTTCACATTCCTAGCACCACACAACAGACCTCCTTCGTGGGTCCTCACCTAGATCTCATAATTACCGTCAGGAGAGTCACCTGGGAAGAGGGAGCCTCAGCTGAGGAATTACCTCCATTAGGCTGGCCTGTGGGCATATCTGACCTGACTACTGATTGATGTGGGAGGGCCCAGTCCGCTGTGAGTGGTGCCACCTCTGGACAAGCCAAGAGAAGCAAGTCAGCAAGCAGAGTTCCTTTATGGCCTCTGCTTCAGTTCCTGCCTCCAGGTTCCTGCCTTAGCTGTCTACCTTGGCTTCCCTCAGTGATGGACTTTAACCCATAAGCCAGATAAATCCTTTATTCCCCGAGTTGCTTTGGGCCATGGTGTTTATCACAGTAACTGAAAACAAACTAGGGCAGATGAGAAAACTGAGGAACAGGGGTCATCGTTTAAGTTAAGTCAGAGTAAGTGAGTGCTCAAGGCAAGTAGGCCTGGTTGCCTAGATACCAGAGTGCCAAATCTCTATACTCACTGTCCAATCAAATTTAGGCATCGTCCCGCAAATACCATCTCATATCATTGAAACATGCTGTGCATTTTCTTCTTCCCTGATTCACTTCCCAAGTGTCTTCTGTGTTTGGAAGCTGAACTGGGAACTTCTGAATCCATGATGTCCTTGAATAGGCTCGTGATGATCTGTGGGGCAAACATCTGATCTTCACAGGGAAGAGTAATGAGTGTTTTGACATGGTCCTGCACTTACAGTCCTGGTGTCTGCCTTGACCTTGAGTCAGAAAGACACAGGCTCCTAAGGAGTCTCACTAGATACTAAGTGAATAGCATCAATGAAGCCAGGGTGAACATGGATAGCCTGCTCTTGATTCAGGAGGAAGCAGTGAGCCAAAGGTCAAAGCACCTTTGGCTAAAAGGAAACAATAGCTAGAATTGCAGAGGAAATGATGGTAGAGATTATCGTAATACTTCTCATCCAATGGTCTCCCACTTCCTGTGTGAATTAGTGCTGGTACCTTGTTGCTAGGGTTCATGTCCTGCCCACAATGAAAACATTTTTATTATCAAAGGAGTAAGGTGGTTATGGAAGTCAAGGACCACCTCTTTCCCCACCAGGCTGCAGAAAGGTGGGTAGTCTCCAATCTCACCTCTACCCCAGAAGGGTGCCATGGTGGCTTCTCAGTTTCAATAAGAGATGAAGAACACATTTGAGTATAGCTGTTCTTGGAGAAGCAGATAAGTCACAAAAGAACATCACTTTGGGGTAAAAAAAAAAAAAGGTTCATTTTTACTCATCAAAAAGCCAGACAGGGTGGGGGTGGGGTACCCACTGTGACTCTCAAAGACTTTGCTGGGAACAGTCAAAACACTCCTAAGTTGCAAATCCATGAGATATTTTTGTTACATGTTATTATTGGCGAGGGCTGAATATAGCCCTGATAATTTTTCAGTTCAATGAACAGAGAGGCGAGGAGCCAGGGAGGCAGGAGGAACTGAGGGTATTTCAGGAGCCAGACCCTTCTAAAAATAGAACCATGTTTGATGGAAGGAGCCTGGTGAACATGTCTCCCCTTCTCCTCTTCAACTGTCAGTCATGTGGTCTTTGATGTCTCCTCCTCTCTGTCCAGCTTGCCTATCTTTCCAGTATCCCCTGGGCAAACTGGACATGTTAACCATGGAGGACACTATGCTGCCCTCTCGATGTGTCGGTGTCCTCGGGTGTTGCAAGTTTGTTCAGGCTCATGTCTCTGCTTGGAAAACCCTTTCTCACCCTTCCGAGATTGGAAGATTTATTTTCCTCCTCATGCCCTCTCATGTGGTGTCTACATGCATACTTCCATGTACCCCATTTGGATGCACTGCTTTCTTCTTTGCTGTTGCCAGGAGACTACAGCAAGTGACACTGGTGCTCTGCTCATCTGCACATGGCTCCATCTGCGGCTCAGGGCCATGAGTTACCAGTGTCATGGGTGATGTCCAATTTATCTTTGTACTTGGCAGTGACTGCTGAACGAAGAAGCACATTTGCTACATGGCTTTGTAAGGGGTGTTGGAATATCTCTTGGGAATGCCTCACAGACCAGAGTAATGACATGGGCCAAGGACTGCCTTTTGCACACACACCACATCCACATACAGAAACACATACACTGTGAGTCTTCCGAGGATTGGGCTAGAAAACTGACATCAGATATGGCGATGAAGACTTCAACAGCTAACTCACATCTCATTTGCACTAAAGTCTCCAGCCTTTCATCTGGAGGAGTCAGAGTAGCTTTTTCCAAGGAACCAAACACATCAAGTGAGGTAGTTGTCTACAGAACGGTGGTGGCAGTGGCGGCGTGTACCAATACATCCATGTGCAATTTAGATGTTTAAAAAAGACCTCCTTTCATCTGTGTGCTTGTGCAATCCTGTTTTTAAATTCCTTTAAATAACCAGGAAAAAATGTGTTAAATTCAAATTGTGCCTCTTCTGTAGAAGTATGTGAAGTATGCCAACAAAGGTTGAGGCCAGTAATTATGTTGCAGCCAGGCTCTTGTTCATAATTCTCATGCAAAGTACCGCCTGATCCCAATTAGCACAAAGTTGTTTTCGCCTCTCTTGGTGTGCTGTCTCCTGCCCACCTTCCTGGGACTCCTCCCTGTGGGTTATTTGTTCAGACGCAGCTCCAGACACACCACTGTGATTTCCTTTTTAATAAACACGATCCAGCGAGGAACGGAAAACAATGAGAGGCACCTGCACGCTGTTATAACTTCTCATTCCACCCACAAGCAGAGCGGGGCTATGAATAAGTGAGAGCCGCCAGTCTAAGAATAGTAACAGCGTTTTCCCATAAACACAGAATCATCAAACTGCAGCTCACATGAAGGACAACGTACCCCACTGCCACCATTGTTGGGAACATGGAAGGAATGTCACTCCAATAGGACAAATGTTTGCTGCCCATCCCCCAGCCGACGGCATGAGTGGGATCAGGGACAGTCCCTGTGCCATGGTAGGAAACAGCTGGGCATTCCTGAAATTGCAGGGGTGGGGAGACCTAATTAACGACAGTCCAGGAGGAGCCAGAGACAGCAGTGTCAGAGGAAAGACTATGGACTGTGGAGTCGGGAAACACACATTTCAGTTTGTCTTAGTGCAACAATTATCTATTGGAGTGGAGCTGGGGGTGATGGCTCGCTCAATAAAGTGTCTGCTGTGCAAGGGTGAGAAGCTGAACGTGGACCCTCAGAACCCACAAAAAAAGGTGGGCGCAGTGGCTTGTTCCTTTGATCCCAGCACAAGAGAGGCAAAGACTGGAAGATTGCTGGGCTTGCTGCTCAGCCAGTCTGCAAGAATACAGTGAGATGCTTGCTATGGCCATAGTGACAGTCACTGCTGTTCTACAGATCTATAAGGCAAAAGCCTTGAAGTCAGGACCACCTCTGGATTGGCCAAGTGGTGGAGACAAGAGCTGGACCAGTGAGAACACACATGTGCACTGTTAGTCTCATCAGGAAATTGAGTCATGTCTCTGCTTTCTGTTTCTTTAGTGCCTTGTAGTGTGGGAACATGTATACAACATATAATTTGCCATTTTCATTATTAGTGTTCATGTGAGTGACTTCATGTACACAACCACCACCATTATATCCAAGCTCACTCGTCACTCCAGATAGAACTGCAATGACTTTGACCTTGTACTGATGTTGGCTCTAAGGTCTTTTATAAGCTGGATCTCTGCAGTAGCTTCCTAATGGGGTCTTTGTTTCAGTCCCTGAAACATTACCCCACCCCTCACCAGTTCACTCAGCACAGCTCAAGAGTGGTCCTTCGGGGGAGAGAAATCAGTTTTAGTAGCTTCCATGCACAAGGCTCTCTAGAAGCAAGCTTGCCAGTTTTAGCCTGTATGCCGTGGCCACGTGCTAACATCCTCTAAGTCCTCATTCGCATCCACTATGTCCCAGCTGGCTTTTCTTCAAGCATACCATGACAGCTCTGACCCAAGGGCCTTTGCACTTGCTGTTTCCTCTGCCTGGAATGTTCCACCAGTGACATCACTCCCTTCGGGTCCACATACAAATGCCACCTTTCCAAAGAGACCTTTCTTGAACACTCCCTATCAAATGGCATGCCTGACCCTTCTCATTTTCTTCACTTGGCTTGTTTTCCCACAGTATGCATTAACATCTGTCCCAGCTGTCAACAGATGACCTGTCTTTGTCATACCCAGCTGCCTTGGCCCTGCTTAGGACTGAGAACTGGATCCCCTGTCCCAGTTGGCACCATGTCAAACTTAGCCAGTAGAGGGCACTAGAGGGACACTGAAGGCCTAAGGCTCTGGTGTGACATTCTGCGGAGGCGTCACCCTGTGAGCAACTTAATCCTGTCCACCCAACCAACCAGCATACCACCCCTGCTGGCAGATTAATGGTGACTTTCATGGTAGGGCATCTCTGGAATCATCCTTACCTGGGACTAAAGAGAGTGGCTTTCCAGAGGGTCCTACCTTCATGGTACTTCAGTGGGAAGGGATCCCCATCCACTGGATAGATCTGCTCTAGTCTTACCCTGAGGGACCTTACTTGACTTCTTGCTTGCTTGAGTGCACTGCCTCAACACATCCCAAAGCCAGAGTCCTGAATCTTTAAAGAGTTCTCTGTCCCTTAGTAATCAACACCCTACTGTGGGTAATAATTTTTAATAGTGAACTATTCCTGTTAAAAGAAGTGTGAAGTTTCAGGTTCTCATCTGGTTCCTGGCTACACAGTAAATGATATGTTGGAAACAAATAAAGAAACATATAAGAGGATTTTAGTTGAGAGACTTGTATTGGCTATTTATTTACTCATTTTAACTAACAAACTCACAGAATACAAAACCTTGTTTTGTTTATTTACTATGTCACCAAAGGCTAGAAAGCATACTTGCTGTGTTATGAGCACTGAACAAATTTTTTGTAGGTAAGAAAGAAGTAACGAAGTGAGAAAGAAAGGAAAGAGTGGAGTAAGGGGGAAAAACAGAAAAAATAAAGAGCAGAGATGGATACACAGATGAATGAATGGGAGAATAGATCAGCTGGGCACATGAGTAGATGAATGAGTAACTGGATGAACTGATAGATGGGTAAGGGGGTAGATGGATGGGTGAATGGGTAGGTGGATGAGTTGCTGGCTTTCTGAACGGGTGGTTTTCTAGATGGATGGATGGATGGCTTTCTGGATGGATGGCTTTCTGGATGGATGGCTTTCTGGATGGATGGCTTTCTGGGATGGATGGATGGATGGATGGATGGATGGATGGATGGATGGGGATGGATGGATGGATGGGTGGGTGGATGGATGGATGGATGGGGGATGGATGGATGGATGGGTGGATAGGTAGGTGGGTGGATGGATGGATGGCTTTCTGGATGGATGGATGATGGGTGGATGGATGGATGGTTGGTTACCCCCCACCCCAAACTCTCAGGTGTCAGTAGATGGGCCTGAAATAGTACCCGGTATGAACTAAGCACTCACTACTTATATTAATCTTTTTGGAACCTCCAGATGATTTTCATTTAAACTTTCCATCCTTCTGCCAATTGTTCAGAATATCAAAATACCTCAACATCAACTGTCAGAACCGAAGAACCAGACCTAGTCATGTGATTAGCTTAAAGCAGCATAATGAAGCCGAAGTGAGCAGAGGCTGGAAGAGAAAATATCTTCAGTCTAAACACCAGACCTTCGGGGTTTGTTTTGATTCTGATGAATTATATGGAAGGGTAACAATCTGCCTTGTTTGCTCTTCGATGCAGCAACTGTCTCCTGCTTACACATAGAGGCAGTGAGTCTTGTCCTCTTTTCTCTTTGACTAGACAGTCCTGTCTACGTCGCCACCTAATCTCTGGTGAAAATATTCACTTTCTCATTCCACAGAAAGGCCTACCAGCAGACTCTGAAATTAGTATTTCATGGCAGCATAAAGCGTGCCAGATAATTAAAATGCTTAGCAATTAGAGCAACAAACTACATTCCAAGCGACTGAGCTCATTTTGTCACCTCTGAAAATTATAGAGAAAACCTATCTGGAGATTAGTAAACTCTGAAGGGCTTATTTATTTATTTCTGCCTCCCGTATCTCTTGGCTTGCTTGAGGCTTCATTCTCCTTCAACTTTCTTTCTTTTTTTTTTTTCTACTAAAGCCCAGTTCTTTTTTAGACTCAGGCTGTTGTCTGTTTATAAAATAAACCAAAAAGAAAGCTACAAAATCCCAAAGCCCACAGATTACAATTACCTAGTAAAACACATAATAAGAATATAATACAGCTAATGAAAGAGCACCAGGGTGTGTAATACCAACCTCCCTGATGTAAATAACAACTGCCTATTTCAATTACTGCTTTCTTTTTTACCTCAAATTCTAAACAGCAGCAGAAGAAATTAGTGCCCTTGAAACTGGAGTTTGCTGGAATATAGCCACAAGCTGAGAGAAAGCAAGGAAGAGAAAAGACACCCAAGTGTTAGCCCTACGCGCTCGTGTTTTCAAGGAAGATGGAGACATGGTGGGAAAACCACACGAAAAAGATGCTTGACACCATCAGCCGTCAGGGAAATACAAATCAGAGCCTCGGCGAGATGTCACTTTTTAAACTAGGGAGGCAGGGGCTCAGCAGTGCGTCAGCAGTTGCTAGTGTGTACTGCTCGTATAGAAGACCTGAGTTTGGTTCCCAGCAGAATCATAAACGGTGTAAATACACTGGACAAAGGGGCTGGTTAGTGTCCTGTGTGAGATGGAGCAAGACCGCATGAGATGTCATCCGTTCATAGAATGAAGTGTGGTTTTAGATCATGGTTTGCCACAGGTGACTGAAAGCACAGAAAGCAAGTGACGATGAGGAGGGATTACTACAGGGAGTGGGGATGTAAGTAAGCAGAACAACACTAAAGAAGCACCCTCACATACAGTTAATACGGTAAAGGGTATATACGTTTAGATATAATAAGAAAATAGCCAGTGTGCAACCTGAGTATTAAATTTATAGGGTAGACTGACAGGCCATTGCTATGAGCCTATGCGCTCTTGAGTTAGAAAAAGATTCTAAACTGGGTGGTGGTGCATGCCTTTTATCCCAGCGCTCTGGAGGCAGAGGCAGGCAGATCACTGGGAGTTCAAGGCCAGCCTGGTTTACAGAGTGAGTTCCAGGACAGCCAGGACTACAACAGAGAAACCCTGTCTTGGAAAACCAAAAAAAAAAAAAAAAAAAAAACCTCTAACAAACATGATAAACTGAATTCCTCACCTTGGAGACAGCTCACTCACAAGGCCAGTGAACATCCTCTAAGGTTGGGAGGGATGAAGAATAGTACTTTCTGCCAGCCCTGGGAGGTCTAAGTTTATCTGGTAGAGGGGTACCTCCCCTCAGCCACAAGGTCTCCCTTAACAGGAGGTCTGGAGTAGCGGCTTGTAAGGTCGTACCTTCAGAGAATTGGGATCTGTAAGCTTCGGATATGCTAACCAAAAAGTACTTCTCACTGGGCTTGCTGGGCCTCCCTCTCCATGAAACAGTTCTTTCTGACAGGAACTTAGAGCTGTTTAATAACATGCAGACAAATTCAGAAATAGGCGAGGGGGTCTGGAAGAGCAGAGACAATATGGAGCCCCATAAACTGCTGAGTGCAAAAATACATGGAGCCTTTTCTACAAAGATGGTGACATGGTGCTCATCCTGAAGTACCAGCTGATCCTACTCAGGTTGCCACTTCTGGATCCCTCAGAACAAATCCTGCTCACATCCTGTGCAGCTGGTGTACTCCGAGCACAGCCTGGCAGGGGTCCAGTGCACAGCCCAGCGCCTGATGGATGGGAGACAAGGCAGAGCAGACCTCTCTGGCTCAAGGTGCTAGGGTCTACATGATCCCATTCAGACTTGCCAAAGGCTGCAGGACAATGAGGAAAGGGAGAGACAGCTCCACCACACCAACAAACAAGCTCTGGATTTCACTTCATCAAATACTGTGGGTATCGGACAAAATAGAGGGGCAGAGAGAATTATCAAGAGGAATGGAGATAAAATGCATGGGTACCAAACTAATAGAGAAACAAACTAAAACAATTTCTTTTCCATTCTCTTTCCCTCCCTCCTTCCCTTTCTCTCTCCTTTGTTTCTTCAAGACAGGGTCCCATATAACCCAGGCTGGTCTTGAACTTGAATGTAGTCCAAGATGGCCTTAAAGATGGCTGATCCTCTGTCTGCACCTCTCCAGTGCTGAGATTACAGGGGTGCAACACCACACGGGGTTTTATATGATGCTGAAGATGGAACCCAGGGCTTTGAGCATGCTACGTAAGCACTCTATCCAGTCATACCTGTAGCTTTTAAGCTGGAAGCTGCAATGAACCTATTCTTCCCTGAGAGCCTCTGGTAGCCAGACTTGCCGGCATCTTGACTATAGCCTTTGAAGGTTCGTTTTGGATTGCTACCTCTAACACTGTAAGAAAGTAAATCTGTAATGTTTCAAGCCGCTGAGTTTATACAAATTTGCTACTGCAGAAACAGAAAACCAATACAGGATATGTGTGTGTGTGTGTGTGTGTGTGCGTGTGTGTGTGTGTGTATGTATGTGTATATATAAAAATATTATATTAAAATAATATATATAAATGTGTATATATGAAGCTGTATCCTGTGTATGTGTATATGTATATATATATATTCAGATTATGGCCCTGTCTCTTCTATATAGATGACTGTGGACAGGTACCTTCAAACCCTTCGCTTCCATTTCATTGCCCATGGTGTGGGAAGTTTGTAAACTGCTACTTAGAGAGAGTCTAAGGTCCTAGTTCACTGCCTGAAATACATCACCAGGTCTTGAAGATGCTGTATATTGAGGCATCAAAATGCTCACTGCCTTAGTTTATTAGGACAAGTGCCACTCTGAACATCAGGAAGAGAAAAGAGAGAGAGAACGAGAAAGGATCTTGTTTGTTGGAATAAAGGAGAACATTCTCTGTGTTCCATCTGGCTTTTCATAGTTGATGCACTTAGGATTTATTTCTTAACCAGGTTAGCTCTCAGCTACTCCCACCTCGACAGCATCCTGTCATTCACAGGGTGTGGGTGTCAGTGGATGAACTTGTTCTGATGCTTCTCCATGGAGTCCTCTCTTGCTTCTCCCATGCTTCATCCCTTGCACCTCACTGGCCAAAGGCTAAGTCAGCAGGGCTGTCTTGTTAGCAGCCAGGTGCAACCTGACTATCTAAAACCAAGTGTGGGATGTTCTGACTATGGTTCAGCCTCCAGCTCAGATCTAGGAACTGGAGATGCACTGACAAACTATAGCCCTAGGCATTGTCAGGAAGGGAAATATTTCTTCCAAGAAAGGAAAGAGGAAAGGAGGGAAGGGAAGAGAGAAAGAGGAAGGGAGGGAGAGAGAGATAGAGAGAGAGAGAGAATAAAAGAATACAGGCACAGAAAGAAGATGGTTTCCTGGAACTCAAACAGAAAGTTGTCTAATGCATGATGCATATATGGCACCTGAGATGCAACCTCTCTATAGCGAAGGTAAATGCCACATGCATCATCACCCTTGACCATCTCAACAATCCCATGAGTGTATGTTATCATCTCCGTCGGCCAGTGGGCTTAGACAGGTCTACTTGCCTCACTCAGAATCACACAGCCAGAGCAGACAGGATAGGAACCAAAGCTGGAGTTCTCAACTACCTTGGTTCAGAATAGGAAAGAAAATGGCAAGAGCCCTGCGGCTGAGGGCTTGTGCCGGCTGCACAAGATCTGCAGCTCTTGCTTGGAATGGGGTTGACCAATCAGAGGGTACACGAGGGAAACACATTTGGGGGACACTTGCTTTTGATGTGAGGTGATGGAGGAAGAAGTGCTGTATACTCTCCCCATGGTCTGGGCGGTGGTCGGGGTCCACACTAAGTAACCTTGTTCTGTTCTTCTGATTGGACAGAATTTTGTTTGGTTTTCATTCTTCTCTATCATCGCCACCATTGCCGACCTCCTACTTACATGTGAAGAAAATGAGCCTCGGTCGTCAGTTCTTTTCTGGCTTCCATAGCTTCTTGGAAGGAATAATACCTATTTTTACAGCATTTAGTTTTATCCTTATCTATTTTTGGCAAATCATATTGATCTTCCCTTGGCAATGGAGACAGAAAGATTCCTTTTAAAACAAAGTTAATAAATCTATGAATTGATTTAGAGAAAAATTTTCAATATTAATGAAATCTTAAAGGCTTTAAAAATTAAATAAGAAGGACGTAGAGAGAGGGCAGGAGAAGACTGACAGGAGTTTGGAAAGGAGCATCCCTTATGGTTCCACACAAGGTCGGTGCTGTGGGCTGGATTTTGGGAACCTCTAATCCTCAAGATGGTGGCATTGGGAGGTACAGCCTTTGGGAGGTGACTAGGGCATGAAGGTAGAACCCCCATGGATGGCATTACTACCCTTAGAGGAAGCACTGGAAGAGAGATTGCTTCTCATTCTTTGCCTTCTGAGGGCACAGTAAGAAGGCAGCCCCCGGAAACCAGGCAGTGCCCTTTATGAGAATTTCACTCCAGTGACTGTGAGCTTCTGGCTTTCTAGGACTGTGTGAAATAAAGCTGTGACACCGCATTCTGGCCATGAGATTCCTTCGTGGGACAGGCAAGTGTCAGAGAAAAGGCTTCAACAGTTATCAACATTGCTTATCAATGAAGTATGTCCCTTGGTATTCTCATTAACAGGGCAACGTGCCTGATGGAACCACATTAAAATGGGAGGGTTTATTTTGACTCACAGCCTCAGAGGGCTCAGTTCAGTGGTCATGTGGCCCCAAGCACTTGGGCGGAGCGTCATAGGGTTGGAACATGTGGTAGAGAAGCTTCTTCACCTCATTCTGACTGGAAGCTGAGCAAGGAAGAGGAAGGCAAGAGGGCAGAATATGGACCTAACTAACAACATCTCCCAGATGACCCACTTCCTCCAAGTTGGCTCCACTTCCTAAAGTTTCCCTGACCTCCCAAAATAGCACCGCCATGCTGCAACTGAGCCTGTGTGGCACACTTAATACTCAAACCATAATAACAGTATATTCCATGCCCCAGAGAGCTGACAACTTCTGTCTACATAGCCACCCTTTGTCCCTCACGTAATGATGATCCAGAATCATAGAGACTACATGATAAACTCAGTCTGCACTTGGAGGGAGGAGGTGAGTGATGATTCCTCAAAAGGTTTAAACAAGAACTTAAATATTTATAAGCTAGCACTTGCGGGATTGACTCACCTCTTTGTTAAACAGTTAAACCCACCTACCCATAAAACGTGGTATTAACAAGCTCACATAGCTAGGGACCTGGGTGGTTTGTGCCAACTAGCTAAGCTCTGGGGGAAGTGGCCCAGATTCGGGGAGCAGTGTCTGGGATAAAGTATAAGATCACATTTTTTGCTAGAGCAGTGGTTCTCAACCTTCCTAATGCTGTGACCCTTTAATATAGTTCCTCATGTTGTGGTGACCCCCCCAACCATAAAATTATTTTCAATGCTACTTCCTAACTATAATTTTGCTACTATTATAAATCCTAATATAAATATCAGATATGTAGATGGTCTCAGGTGATCCCTGTGAAAGTTACGCCTAACCCCCACCCCCCAAAGGGGTCATGACCCACAGGTCGAAAACTGTTGTGCTAGAGCATGCATCATTTTCAGTTGGTAGTTCCAAATTGAACAGTTTGGACTGACTAATTGGGCAGTCAGAATTAGTTTTTCCTAGTCGCTTTAGGTATCCACTGGTGTGTAACAAACCATTCCAAAGCTACACAGACTGAGCCAATAATAGACATGCACATTCACACAGGGTGTCTGGGAATCAGAAATGTTGGAGCTGCTTAGCTCAGGGGTTCTGGCTCAGGGCCACCATAGTAGCTTCTGTCAAAACTGCAGCCAGCCGCAGTCATCAAGGGCTTGGCTAGGACCCTGGGAGTCCACTTCCAAGATGGCTCCCTCATGTGGAAAGAGGGTGTGGCTAGGCTCCTCTCCATTCAGGTGACTGAGTGTCCTTACAAGATGGTAGCTTCCTTTTCCCACAGAGAGTGATCCCCAGGAGAGAAAGGTAGAATGTCATTGTCTCTAATGGAGAAGACTCAGAAGTCACATCCTACCATCTCTGCAGATCCTATTGGCTGTGCAGCCAGCAGTATTCAGCGTAGGAGAACACTGTGCTAAGACAGCAAGACCTAGAACTGAGAATCGCTGATACTGGATTCCTTGTTCATCATCCTAAAGCTAGGTGCTTAAATGTAGTTTGATAGAGGATTGTATGAACGAAAAGAGTGGAATGGATGGTTTGAAAATATTGAAATTATCTGGAGAGATGGCTCAGTGGGTAAGAACATGTCCTGGATAAAGCATGAGGGCTTGAGTTGGGTTTCCTGGCACCTGTGTGAGAGCTGGGCGGGGTGTTGTCTATAAACCCAGAGCTCAGGGGAGGGAGGCACAAGAGAATTGCTGGGGTCTGCTGGCCAGACAGCATGGTAAAAACAAAACAAAACAAAACAAAAAACCACACAGCCCCAGGCTCAAGAGAGACCCTGACTCAATGGGGTAAAGAGGAAGGTGAGTGCAGGATACCTCACATCCTCACCCAGTCTCTATGCTTGTACATACGGGCACAGGCACATATACACATATACACAGACACACATAGACACACACACACACACACACACGGAAAGAGAAAGAGAGAGAGAGCTGAAGTTTATCCAATGAGAACAAAGCACCAATAACTAATGAGCCTCCTATAGGAATATTATTAATATCTCAGAACACTAAAAATAACTCCTTCCTCCAGCTTTCCCCTGCATTTGGCAGGGTGTTTGGCTCCAGTCCATCTTCTAATGGCCTAAGGTAAACTATTGCCTAACTAATCTTTTTATAGAATCCAGGACTAAGAAAACTTCAGAGAGTCCTGAATTATGCCTAAGGGTTCTCCGGAGTTCTGGCCTTTCTCAGATGCCTTCACGCTGGCTCCTGGGGCTGTTTGTCTCATTGATTTTCTTGGTTCTAAATACACACTAGATAAACCCAGTTTTGAAAATGAACAAGAGCATCCACAAAGTGACATGCACTTTGCCACTTGCAATGACAGGGCCAGCTGGAAAGGACAACAAAATGCATGAGGTCAAGATCCCTTCTAGGGTTTGAAAGAAATGTCGCCCAAGGCTCCTCCTGGTCTGGAGCGGGGGTGTGGGGGTGTGGGGGGGGTAGGGGTGTGGGGGGTGCTGTTTTGTAAGCTAGTGAAAGTGGGGCCTACTTGGAGGGAGTGGGCCAACACCAGGCTGAGTGGGACTTGAGGTACAGTCCAACCTGTTTCTCTCTCTCTCTCTCTCTCCCCTAGTTCTCAGTTGAATGCTCCTTAAGTTCAGGAAACTCACTGCAGTGCTGGTGACAGGGAAGAGCAAATGCGATCTGAAGCTGTCAAGGGTGATCCATGTTCAAGTTTTCCCAGCCTGAGTTCCTCGTTCATTTCAGCTTCCTTCCCCTTTTGACCACTCATCCTGTGAGGCTGTGAGCTCTCAACTGAAGCTGAGTGAGGGATTTAAAATTGAAAAGCTGTTATTAGAATAGTCACTAGTGGCTGGGGAGGGAAGAGGAGGGCAGAGGGTGGATAATAGTTACCAAAAGATAGTTAATTATGTTCCCTCTTCCACTACGGAATAGAGAGATGCTGGTCTACACAAGTCATTTATATATTATAAACGAACAAACAAGATGAAGAGAGGAGCTCCAAGGTTTCCCAAACCAAAGAAATGAGAAACCTGTAAGGAGCAAGAAAGGCAGACTGGAACATTACACATAGAATCCATGAGTCACACAATCACACGCACTCCACAAATATATGCAATTATTAAGCACCAGTAAGTCTCAAATAAAGGAACAATTCAAAGAATGTATTTCATTTTTAAGGACTGACAGTACGTCAGAGATGGACCCTCATCAGTGCTGTGAAGTTATAGTATTTATTAAGAGGGTTAGTGCTCAGATAAAGAGACACACACGGGTGGTACTCAAGGACTAAGACTCTTTAATGGTGAAATGGTTCCAGGGATGTCTTGAAACTGTTCCTACATGTGACCTTTCATAGGGATGACACTGACATATTTAAAAGCTGCCACTGCCCGGTTTGAAGGAGCACTGGCCAAGTTTCTGGAAGGTTCCCTCCTTCAGCAAAACAGTATTAATTCTTCAGGTGATGAGTTAACTAGGAACCCCAGCAGGAGGTAGGGTGGGATACCTGAGCAGCTCAGGGCAAGATGATTTACAAGATGTGGGGTTTGGACAGTATACAAGCAGTATGGCCATGCTGGTAAGTATCACCTGAAGAATATTCCTACTCATTCCATGTCATCACACAGACTTAAAATGATTACTATCAAAAGGCCCTATCATCCCAATATAGGACATGGCCCAAGGGATGAGGAACAGGGCCTGCTTTACCCAAACCTGGAGTCTAGAAAATGTCACCCAATGTATTCTTTATTATCATATGCAAGTGTTTTAGTACATTTTCCGTAACTCCTAGTATAATATCCCCCCCTCATATATTGTTGGAAAGCAATGGGCAATGGTAGGGTGACAGCAACCCTGGGGCCAGGCATGGCACCACCTCTGCAGCAGATAATGGACACAGTGGGACAGATACTGCAAGCGAGTTAGTTATCAGCCATTGGCTGAGTAAGTAGAGCTTCTATGCACAACCACTCAATTCTCTACCAGAGGCCTGTGGAGTCTCCCATCCAGTTTGTCAGGGTCAGAAGCCCTGGTGATCATGAGAAGGTCCCCTTTTGTTTTTCTAACAGAACAAACAACAGCAACAACAACGAACCATGGGCTATATGGTTCAGTGGTTAAAGCACTCGCTGCACAAACATAAAGACCTGAGATTGAATCCCAGAACCATCCAAATGCTGGATGGCTATGGTGACAAGACTAGTCATATGGGTGAATTCTGGGTTTGCTACAGAGACCCTGCCTCAGTGAATAAAATATAAGAATGATCAAGGATGATTAACAACGTCAACCCTGGGCCTGCACATGTACACACACACGTGTAAAACAAACAAAAAATGTGCACATACACACACATACAGAAGGAAACCCATAAGTGCATTCACCTCTTACTTAAAATGCCCAATTTCCAAGCTTTAAGATGCAACCAGACCTTCTGAAGGCTGTGTCTCTGGTTGGTGGATCAGAACATGATAAATAATAAATAAATAATATTTATCATTATTATATTATTATCATTAATAGAAATTAATTGTTTGGATAAAAGAAAAATAGCCTAAGAAATCAAGAAGGCACAGGAAGAAAAGTTTGGCTTTTTCATTCTGAGCCTGTCTTTTCAGAAACATTAATCTAGGGATGTGTAATGATCTATCCATTCACCTACTCAATAGTTATGACATGGGCGCTTACTAACACATTGATCTCAGGCTGTCTGCAGTCACATGGAATGCCTGCTCCCTGCAAATTCATTAAATACCCATCAGCTGACTGAAGACAAGGGGAAACCAGCAATGGCAATGACAGGCCAGGAGGTAGAACTCTGAGCATCACCCTCTGTGAGTGAAGGTAGAGAGGATGGCTTCTCTGGAGAACAAATTCTTTTGAGAGAGCTGCCATGGAGCAAAGGAAAAATGCCCAACTCAGTCCTTTTAAGACCATGATTTATTAATCCTCAGCAATGCACTGTGAGGTAAGCCTGAAAAAAAGCTAAGAGTGGTTACGAACATTCCCACTGATGCAGTTTCTTAGTCACCCATTTTGGCTCATCTCTGTTCTCAAAATGGAAAAGTTAAACTACACACTACACTGGACAGACTTCCTCTGTCTCTGCTACATCTATACCATAGGATCTTGGAAAAGTCCCTTTAACCTTTTTTTTTAAAGAAGAGTTCATTTTATGTGTGTGTGTGTGTAGAGAAGGGTATTGAAGCCCTTTGGGGCTGCGGTTACAGGCCACCTGATGTGAGCACTGAAAGCCAAATGATCTTAACCCCTGAGCCATCTCTCTAGCCCCCAATTGTATAATTTTACTTTTATTATCCATAAGAACAAGGATATGGAGTTGGAGAGATTTCTCAGTGAGTAAGACAGCTTGCTGCTCTTCCAGCAAGTTGTGTCCCCAGCACCCATGTTGGGTGACTCACAACCACCTCCAATTGAAGATCCAGAGGATCAGATGTCTTTCTTGACATCTGTGCACGCGTGTGCGCGCACACACACACACACAATCCCAAATGCCATCTACTGCAAGAAGAAGCTTCTCTGATAAGGGTTGAGATATGCCCGAATCTACAGGTATAAGTCATTACAAGTCAGTTTAATACTATGCTCATTTATCAAATTGTAGTAGGTTCTCCCCTAGAGCCTATGTTGTATCTAACCACAGATTTTTGTTCACAATAATGGTGCCAGGTGTGGGTTTTGTCTTGTGGAGCAGACCTTAAATCCAATAAAAGAAAAGTGGCTGGTTACTCCCATAACATTCATGCTACTATTGCACCAGTGGGCATCTCTTGCCGGGACAGTCACTGTTATAGTTCACAGGGTTCACAGCTAAATGAGATCCATGATTACTTTTCTCCTCTGATAGCGTGCTTCATGGCATAAATAATTCATCCAGGTTTCTGGTTTGTTCCTCTCATCTTTTCTTCTAATTAGCCTTTGTTAAGTTGCCCAAAACATAACCTTGTGTGTCTTTTATATGTACTGTACCTTTGGAGTCACCTGAAATTCACTTTAGAAGTAAAAATGTGAGCTGGATGGTGGTGGCACATGCTTTTAATCCCAGCACTCTAGAGGCAGAGGCAGGCTGATCTCTGTGAGTTTGAGGCCAGCCTGGTCTACAGAGTGAGTTCCAGGACAGTCAAAGTTACAACAGAGAAACCTTGTCTCGAAAAACCAAAAAAAAAGTAAAAATGTAGTGCTGACCATGCACCCTCTGTCTTCTGAATGACACCTATTGTTCTTTCTTGACATTCCCTAAGCAGACTGGGACCCAGGCATCCTAATGGGAGTTTTCACTTTCTCTTATAAAAGTTTAGAAGTCTTGGTTCCAAAATTCCCCTCACAGATCCTAGGAAGGACAGGACAGCTATGAAACTGTGTTTCTGCCATTTCAGTGCCCCAGGGACACTGAGGCACCACGTAGATGTTACAAAGCACCTCTGCTCTTGTGCTGGGCACCAGGTATTCTTGCCTAAGGCAGTAGAGCCATATTGCTTACAGGAATGGTTCACTCCTGCTTTCTGTTGCATTTGCTCTAACTTCTTTGTTTCAACATTGCAAAAAGGACTGGGCCGTTCTTTCTATGTGCTGGACTATTTTTCTCCAGCTTGTGGCTCAACATAGACTATTTACTACTGATGGGAAAGAAGTACAGAGAGGATGAGAGGAAAGGAAAGGAGAAGTGGAGTATGGAGGAAAGGGGAGAAGGAGAAAGGAGACTGGGGAAGAAAATGGGGTGGGGGGGAGATGGAGGAGATAGGGAAGCTCATACTGGCTAGGCCAGAAAGCATCTGGGTGGTAAACAACAGAAGCTTTCTGGAAGGCTGATTTCTAGATTTCCCATTTACCTTGAGGACCCTCAGTGTGAAGAAAGTCAAATTTGGTATCAAATAACCACGTGGGGTACGGTTGTCAGCTTGAGGTGTTAAGGGAACAGTTTATAAAAAGCCCAGTTAAATATAGGAAGTACAGTCGCGTTCCAGGTAACTCGAGATTTGAACATCCAATACGGCTTTAATGCCGGCAATCTAGTTGGCCCATTTTCACAGCTGTATAATATATTACACCTATTTTAAGATCTGTAATTTTCCCTCCTTAGCTATTTCTCAACGAGACCCGAAAACATTTTCTCTTGCCTGATTCATGCTCCGTTTCTATCCGCAAGCACATTCTTCACTTTTATTTTGCTTTGCTAAAATAAATATTTACCTAGTTTATACACCTCTAACAGTAAGGGGGAAGGAAAGCAAATAAATAAACATCAAATGCTTCATGCTGATCTAATGGTCTATCAACTCCAAACTTAAATTTTGAATATTTTGGTCCCTGTCCCCAGGACTGTTGTTAACATGGTAATTTAATGTAAAAGGCTGTGGGATTTTTAAGCAGTTTAATGTTTTTAATTTGAGCTCTCTTGAAAATCCGCCCTCTCCTTCCTCTCTTCATGGCAGCAAATACAATTTCTCTGGGGATCAGTTTTCTCATCTGTGAAGTGGGACTGCCACTCTTGCAGGCAGCCCTGGCTTATGGGGGGATAGCAGCCCATAAATTTGTCCAATCTGCCCAATGAGACCTCCCACACAGCTGGGCCGCTTTCCGCGACTGATAATTTTAGAACACGCTTGGCTAACTGCTCTGTTCCCACTGCTAAACTCTGTGGTCCCCGGTTTCACCCAGGTTCGGATTTCACTGTGGCCCCGAGAAGTATGAAGATGAATTATTTGATTGTGAGGAGAAATAAGAGATCGTGTGTCGGGTTATCTGCAAATCAATTCTCCCCCAAAAGATGCTCCTTCTCATTTGAGATATATGGCTTTGTGAGGATTCAGGCGGCATCAGTGTTTGTCATGTCAGAGGGCAAAGTACATGCAGATGGAATATCACTGAGCGATGTAATCTGAGTGCACACGAGAAAACAACGGTAGAGGGGAACCCATCACCTCAGGCCCTGACAGCACCTCGAATAAGCATTTACCTAATCTCCCTGCTGATTCCTATCTGGGCTCAGTGACTTCACACAGCTGCCACATGCTAACCAGTCAGGGCACGTCGGTGGTGTCATCCACGCTGTAATAGGAGCTAGGGTCTTTCCCGTGGAAAATTAGAGTTGTTGCTGAGGTGGGGTGAGACCCTGGGAGCTGAGCAGTGAACTTCACAGCCAGCAGGGGCCAGGTTAAGCTTGTGTTTTATTTAACTCTGACTCCCCAGGGGTTGGCAAGGAAAATGGCCAGCAAAGAGGTGGAAATGTTTATTACTTCTACTCATGGGCAATGGTAATACCTACTTACAGCCTTGGGCTGCTTTATAGATGCTGGTGATGAGCCATTTGCAAGGGTGTAGAAAAGTCTCATTCAGTCAGTCATGAAACGTGTATTGGTTTGTCTTTTTGAACAAACTGGAGACAGAGCTAGGACAAGGCTCTGGCATATAGAACCTTCTAATCTCCAGGCTGTGTCCAAGCATGTCTGCCAGATAAAGCCATGTACTCATATTCTATATATTCTAGATCAGAAGAACTAGAAAATGGGGGAATATATATATATATATATATATATATATATATATATATATATATATATGTATATATATATATATGGGAGGAGGTATGGAGACTTGCAACAGAGGTATGAAAGCAGGGAAAGTTATGAAACCTATTTTTACTTAAAAGAAGTTTCTCAAAGCTTTTCTTCACATTCTCGACTGCAGGCATCATTACTTGTGCACCGGTGAGTAACATAAGGGTGGCTTGAACACAAGCACTACACTGCCACAGCAGATGATCAGGTAAGTGAGTGACGAACAGGAAGGTAGTGCATACATCATGGACACACTGCATAGCAGGATAATAAAGTCCTGAGTTAGAGCAGACCATGATGGCCTGAGAGTTCATCGTGCTGCTCAGAGTGGTACGCAAGCAAATTAAGATTTATGAATTACTCATGTCTCATTCTAGAGACCAAGCAACATGGCTGGCTGTGAGAGGAGCGTGAGTTAAGCAAGCATATCTCACAGTTGTACTTGGAAGGCTGTGAGATGACTTGGTGGTTAAGAGTGCTACCTAGCCCTTCAGAGGACCCTAGTTTGATACCCAGCACCTACATCTGACAGCTCACATAACTGTAACTCCAGAAGGGTGTGACACCCTACAAGAACACTGAACTTGTGCACAGGCACATACATACAGTCTCCTGTGTTTGCACACTCGGTCCCCGGCTGGCGGTGCTGTTTTGAAACGTTCTGGGAGAAGGAGGTGAGGCCTTCTGGAAGGAGGTGGTTCAATGAGACTGGTCTTGGGGTTTGAAAGACTGTTACCACTTCCTGTACACTTTCTGCTCCCTGACTACAGATGAAACACGATCAGTTGTCTCCCACCTCTGCTGACAAGTCTTCCTCACCGTGACGGACTACATCCCCTCGAACTGAAATAGACCCTTCACTTCTCAAGTTGCTTCTGGTCAGGTGTTTCATCGCGGTAATTAGAAAAGTAACCGATACACCCCAGCAGGATCATCCTGCCGATTTTGGACCCAAGTAAGTCAGCTTTCTGTTGGATCCTGCTTTGATAAGTACCCCAACACCCATGTATTCATTATCTAAGCTGAAAGATGCTTCTGGACCAATCCCAGGCTGACTTTCCTGAGTCATGACTTCCTCAGAGTCAGCTCTCCCCCAAGTACAGTTGGAAGTGGAGACACATTCTGGGTTTTCCCTGTGTCTTTCCTAGGCAGAGCTGGGGCAGAGTGTACTCACAGAGGCCCAAGCTAGGGCTGGAAGGAACAGCCAGAGAATTGCTTTCCTTGGCTGGGTTCTGGCACAGTACACAATCCTCCTATTAAAATACAGTGTGTTTTTCCAAGTGGCATGATCTACTTCAACCGTCATATTTTATCTGTCATCTAGCCCCCAACCCTCCCTGAACACTGGTCTTGGAACCATTTGAGGAAGGGAAATAAAGAGAAGAGGAAGAAGAGTAATATATGGTGGGGGTGTGGCTTTGAGGAGAAGGGTGTCTATGAAAATTTATGTGCTGAAAAACAGCTGTAAAATGTTTAATGTTTCAATGAACGTTTTATGTTTACAATAAAAAAGCCCTCTAGCCAAGAAGGGCTTTAAAAGTTATAATTCTAGACAGTGCCAAAGAAAAAAGGCGAAGGGAACAGATTCCACAAAGCCTACCACCCACCCCCAACACACACACACACACATCAAACAATAAAAGGAGGTCCCTTCACAGGATGGATTTAGCACCCAGCTCAGTGGTGAGTGAAATAGGGGGAAAACAAGTCATGACACCAGGGGAGGCTAGCAACAGGAATGGAAATTTTACTCATTTCTTTTGAGGCTAAGCACCCATGGCATGAAGCCTTGGGAATCCAAGCTCTGGAAGGGGAGGTAGACGGAACAGGACAAGATGCTTGGTTCAGCTAGTTCCTTGTTCACCTGACTAGTCAGTCAGTTCACCAACAGTGGGACTGATCGTGTGCATTAGTCTGGGTTCTTCCAGGAGAAGGTCTACCTGAAGAGCCCCTGATTTTGACAGTAAAACTCGGGTTCAAGTTCAAAATCCACTCCGAGGGTCATCAATGTGGCTCTGTAGGTAAAGGCACTTACCACCAAGCCTCATAGCCTGAGTTCAGTCCTTGGGATACACAAGGTGAAAGGAGAGAACTGTCTTCTTGACATTGTTCCCCCACCCCACATACACATGCCCTCGGGCACTAAAATATAATAAAATCCCACTCTAAAATGGGGTGGCCTCCTATGATGTTGGTTATGGTGCGTTCTAAGCCCAGGGCTTTGAGCACACAAGTGAAGTGTTCTGCCACTGACCTACATCCCCACCCTTTTTTGTTTTTTGAGACAAGGTCTTAGTATGTAGCCCAGGCTGCCTGTGAACTCATGATTGCCCTGCCTCAGCCTCCTCTGTGCTGGGATCGCAGGTGTACACCACCACAGCCACATTTTAGTGAGTTCTTTAGCCACTCAGGATCCAGGTTCTTCATCAACCAAAGGCGCATGGAAGCCCAGTGCCAGTGGGCTCATTACCAGCACTGCTTTGCCCTTGTTACCAGCTAACTCAGCACACCTCTCAGGTACTTTTGAGATCTCTAATTTCTTCAATGAACACTGCTTCTTGAGAGTATCTACTGAATCTTCACCATCTTGACAAGCTTTGTGTGTTGTACACGGCATGGTGCAAATTAGATCTTTAGGATAATTTTGCAGGAAAGGCAGAAAGCATCATCTCCATGGTGACAAAGGATGGACCCCTGGCCTCCAGCGGCTAATGAACTTTCTGACTGCCATCTTATTCCATAAGATATAGGGCACCACTTATTCTCTTATACAGAATGGCTGTGGCCTATGTGGTGGTTTGAATGAGAGTGCCCCCCCCCAATAGACTCCTATGTTTGAATACTTGATCCCCAGTTGGTGGAACTGTTTGGGAACTATTGGGAGGTATGGCCTTGTTCGGGGATACGTGTCACTAGGGAGTAGGTTTTGAATTTTCAAAAAACTGGCCATTTCCAGTGGGCTGTCTCTGGCTCCTACTTATGGATAAAGATGTGACAGATATTCCTGCTGCCATGCCTCTACTCTGTCATTGTGAACTCCGACCCTCTGAAACCATAACCTCAAATTGAATGCTTTCTAAATTGCCTTGGTCATACTGTTTTATCACAGCAATAGAAAAGCAACTAAGACAACCTGTCAGCCTTCTTGCTTGAGAATTGTATCAACTATGAAAGGACTGCTCTGTGTTTCAGAGATGAAGCCTTAGAAACCGTCACTATGTTCAGGGACGATGCAAATGCAGCCCCAGGGAGAAAGGAGGGTATTTTCTTGCCCGTTGCAATGCACTTCCTGCTTGTGAACCTGAAGACTAGTCAGGGACAGGGACTGATACTCATGAGAAACTGAGGAAGCGCTACAGGCTGACTCCATTTCCTTCCTCTCTCAGGGAGTCCCAGGAAGTGTGTGGTCACACCCTCGATGGGATATCACATCCAGAAGATCTCTAGCTTTTACTATGGTAGGATGCTCCTTGTGACAAGCTGGCTAGTTGCTCAGATCTCCATGAAGTTTCACGGGCACACTAGATACCAGAGAGGTGGTGGATGAAAGTCACATGGTAAACCAGAGGGAAAAGAGAACCAGGTTACTAAAGCCCTTGGGAACTGAGGCCTCAGGGCCACATCACAGAGTATGCAGACATCAACAGTTTAACTTGTGACTCACTGTGGGCTGGCTGGGCTGCTGCAGGACAGTGGCTCATGTGACCCATAGCTTCCCAATACCTGTACATTTCTTTATCTACATACGATGTACACAGTAGTACACATACCATTACAAAGCAGTAAAATAAGTAAGAACTAAAAGATGCTGCAATACAAGATAAATGTAAGTTATCTTTTCCAGTTCCTTCCAATATCCTTGTTCAAAGGGTCACAGGGTTTCCCTATTGAAGATTTAAAAGGCACAAGCTACCCAATTACATTTAGAATGCTTCTTTGCTAAGAGATCATTGCTTGTCTGCAATTCAGATGCATTTAGTCATCTTTTTATTTGCTAAATCTGGCAAAGTTCAGGGGTCAGTAAATGTTTTCTGTTAGTACAGAAAGGATCACGGTAAATAGTCTAGGCGCTTGCAGGTCTATCTTTGTCATCTATTGAGTTAACTCATCATAATGTAAAGGAATACCAGACAATCCCCACACAAATAAGCTAGCTCTGTTTCAATAAAACTTTATTTACAGAAGCAAGAACATGCAGGGAATAACCATAGGCCACAGCTGTGGATTCTCAGCCCCTGCCCTGGGAATCACAAGGGTGTAACCCATGTGGGAGACCCCTGGTCTATAAGAGGCAGAACTTGCACTCCAATAATATGGAACCTGTCTCCAATAATATGGCCTTACATTGCAGAAAAGGATATTTCATGCTTTCTACAGGGTTTTGAGTCAGGGCCTGTGGAAAGTCAGAGAATGCTAATAACTCCATTTAAAACTGCAGAGGTTGAGAGAAGAAATGAGCATGTCTAACCACATATACATTTGTACTCATGCACATGCATGCATACATGCACACACCCATACACACACTTTAAGCATACATGCATACACATATGGACAAGTACATACACATATATCCACACATGTGCATACACCTGTACACACATACACACATATGCACACACACGAGTGCCCGCACAAATGCATACATATACACACAGACAACACTCATACACATCTAAACCAAGATGTGGGCTCTGGCGGACTTGCCTTCAGTGTGTCAAATTAAAAGCTTCCCCTGCCTCAATTACTAGCAATTCAATCGTCCAATTGGCAGCCATAACACATTAACCTTTCTGCCAAATCAATTTTACCAAGTCCCCTTCCAGCACTCAGAGAAATTAAATGGTACCCCTATGCCTGCGAGGAGGGGCGCGCTCAGCGCACTGCCTACTCTAGATTCCTGTCCTCACCTGGTACTCTGAGCACAGCTCCTGACCAGAGAGGGCCCTTCTCCTCACCGGAGTGCCAGGAGTCTGCCTGGAGTTGTTTCTCCTGTGCTGCAGCCAGCTGGGTACAAAGGCCCAAGCCAACGGATGCTGCCAGCCACTATTCACAGCGCAGACTTCACAGACCTCATAGCAGCGTGGGTTCTGTCCGGGATAAACCTGCCCAGCCTTGCTTTCACAAGCCCTGATGATGAGTGCATTCACCAGGGCACTGGCCCAACCCACTGCTGGAGTCACATGGGTATTGTAGGTAGGCCAGAGACCTAGACCCTCCTGGTCCTCTTCCTTTCACCTCAGGCAGATGGCATTGGGGCTGGCTTCTTAAGAAGGGAGGTCACAGAAGGTGAAGCCGCTTCCTAACTCAGCAGCACTGGCTGGCTGGGGATTAAGTGCAGACACTGAACAAGCCTGGGAGCCACCGAAGCAGGACTCTGTGGAGTCAGGTAGGTGGAGGGATCTGCTGAGAGAAGAATCCTTCAAGGTCTCCCTCTGGAAGTAGAATCTCTGTGTAGGGGATAATTTGGGGACAGTGAGTATGTGTGCTTGTGCAATTAATAATAAATGCGTAATCTTCCCAGTTAGGTCTCAACTGTTCAAAAACACTTTCCCTTTTCCTTCTGTAGAAAAAAATCTCCGACAGCCAGCCCAACTCAGTCCTCTGCTCACCAGGGTAATTTTCATACATCTCAATTCTATACTTCTGCTGGAATCTGGAAGGACAGGAAATGTTTGAAGATAGTCTGATTGCTCTCTGAAAGCTAGAGGTACCCAATAAAGACTGGCTAGATGTGACCCTGATAACCCACCCACACGGGCACACACTGGTGAAAAGATCTGGGTACCAGAAAAAGGTCTATTATCATCTATTCTTGCTTAAACCACCCAAAAGAATTGTCTTGGATCCCACATCCATTTAACAAACATCTTTTAAGCAGATACTTGAGAACTCAGAAGTAAAACTGTAGTCCTGACTTTGGCCATGAGGTGACTGAGAGGTCATCCAGGGTCTAGAGGGTACTTTTAGCCTGTTGAAAAGGACCCTTGTCTTTTAGATGTGGAACAGAATGCCAAACACTATATGACATCCAGGTAATGGAAAAAGGTTTAGCCAACTAAGAGTCCAGAGCTTCATCTTAAGCTGTTGAGTTTTGTCCTAATAGTTCATAGCTCCCTAATGCTAGGAATAAAACTGGTAGTATGGGAGGTGGCATTGAGGGGCTCCCAATAAGGACAAAGAAATAACATTGTATAATTGTTAAAAAGCAAAACAAAAAACAAATGGAGACTGGAACAGCTTTCTCTCTCATCCTTAAGGTAAGGACAGGGTGGTTGTGTGGTCCAGGTTGGTCACTCCATGTCCCCTCCAGCTGTAGCCTCTGTCCACCCTCACATCTGTCAAATGAAAAGAGTCTCAGCTGATTCACCTTCCACCTGGTTTATCTGGGAGAAGCAAGGGTAGTCAAAGCAACAAGGATGCCAAATTCAAAACAATACTAAAAAGTGCGAAGGATTGTTCATGGACAAGTCAGACCCAGAAGACACTTTACACACACATGCCAACGTCTAATAAAGGTGAGAGAATGCAAATATATTCATATTATAAGATGTTGATAGCTTCAGTGCACTAAAACTCTCATTATTTCAAACTTCTCTTTATCTCCTGACGTCTCACTGGCCAGCTAGAACCCAGATTTTCATTTGTAATGCCCAGACTCAGATGTAGAGAGAATCTTCAAATTACAAGTTATATATGAATAGCAATTTTATGTATAATTATGATGGTAATGAAAAAGTAGTCAGGGTGGCGACTCCATCACAAACATGCTTCATATTTAACATAAGGATGAGGAACATGAACTCCTCAAGCCTGGGAGCTTCCCAAATCTAGAAATGACTGCTGCCTCTTCTCCAATGACAACCTTAGGAACTTTTATGAGACACACACAGGACCTTAAAAAATGTCACTTTTGCCTAACAGAGGTGTTTCTCAGTAAGACACAATGAGAACCTCTGACTTTGAGGCAGGGGGCAGCTGCCACTTAGAAGGCTACCTTGAGTTGCCTGGGGGCCACAAGAAGCAGCTGTAGACATAGATTCAGGTTTAAAGGGCTGTTTATTCTTTGCCTAATTCAATCACTGGTCCTTAGTCCTGGAGCCCTGGATAGTTTTAGC
Organism: Cricetomys ansorgei; assembly: GCA_026225945.1. Taxonomy (NCBI): domain Eukaryota; kingdom Metazoa; phylum Chordata; class Mammalia; order Rodentia; family Nesomyidae; genus Cricetomys; species Cricetomys ansorgei. Next base: position 3,191,673 of record JAMJFZ010003163.1, read on the forward strand.
TTGTGTACAATCTAGTCTTAAGCCTAGAACTGGAAGGCTTCAGCCTCTGCACAATCTAGAATCTTTGAACCTCTGAGACTTACTACTGACCGAGCCTCTTTGACTAGCTCCTTTTCAGAGCTGTACTGAACTCTTCTCTAAGCTTCAAATTGACCTTCTGAGCTGACTATTTCTGACTGAATTCTTCTAACTCTGGCTGACTCTGGCTGATTCTCTCTGACTGCCTCAGACTGAGTTGCTCTACTCTGCTTACCTGACTCGCTCTTCCCATCTGACACTGAATTCTGTTGAATTGCCTCTGTATCTCTGTCCCAGACTCTTCAGACTGCTTCTGTGTCTTATCCTCTGTGTTTTATCCTCAGTCAGACTCCTCAGACTGCCCCAGAGTGCCTCAGACTTCTCCTGTCTCTTATCCTGTCTCTGAGCTGAAAGCCTATTTTCCTACATGAGAGTTGGGCACCTCTACACTCTGACTTGCTTTGCCAACTCTTCCTCTGATTTGTCACTTTGCCTGCCCTTCATTCTGACTCATCTCAGACATCACTTCCTGTCTGACACTGACTCCTGAGCTCTGCTTCCTGTTTCTGCTTCTGTCTTGCAGATTAAAGGTGTGTGCTACCACTGCCCTTTGACTATTGGGATTAAAGGTGTGCACTAACATTCATTCTACATTCTATCCAGACCATATAGACCTCTGAATGTGATCCCTTCATATAGACTCTTGGATTTGGTCCCTTCCTAGCTATCATACAGGCCTTTCAATGTGATCCTTTCCCAGACCAGCCATGTTGCTGGATTAAATGATTAAATATTCCTGTACAAACAGCCTCAACTGTGACAGCAGAGCCTCTCCCTGTTGGTCTGAACACACAGAATCATGTCAGTGTCTTTCTCTTGGGATGGGGAAGTGGATTGAAAGAAAAAATATGGATAAAGGGAAAATGGAATTTCCTAACCCATGGAAAGATCAGGTGACAGAATAGTCAGTAACTAGTCAGCCACCTGGGATGTATTCCAGACAGGGCAGAAAGAACAATGGGAGTCTCCAGAGGAGGATGCTAGATGTCCTCTGTGACACCTAGCTTTCGAACCTTCTTCCTCTTTTCATATAATCCAGTAAACATAAGTTATCCAGATCACCCCTAACCCACCCCATTTGCTATGTAAAGCTATGCTCTGCTCTGGAATCTGTTTCTGGGCTACTGTGGTCAAGGCAAGGAAGAGGTGTACAGCAGATAGCAGAAAGCCATTTTATGTTGTGGGTGCTCATAACTAAGTACATGGGTGTCTGTATGAGATAAGATTAGATGCCTAAGATGGGAATGAGAGAAGAAAGACACATATCCCCCATCCCCTGGTGACTTCAGGGGCCACAGAAATGGAAGCCAATTGAGCCCCTCATCTGACCCCTTTTTCTTAGCTACAGCATCTTCTCCTAGCTTTTATGGTCTTTCCCACAGAATTGTAACTGACTGATATCCTTACACATAGAAAAGAAGGAAACTGGCCCTGAGCCCTGGGTTTGAGGCCCTGGGGTCTGTGACTCCTCTGCTTTTAGCTTGTGGACTGTGAACTATTTTCTGAGAAGTGGCCTCCAAACTTGCACAGAGGGTATTAGCTCATCTTGGGAATAGGTCTGTTGGCTTTTTGGGTGTGTTGATCTTTGTTTCCTTCCTTTCTTTCATCTTCCTGGTCTCTGCACTCATCAGGCTCACTCTGAGCTGGAGCTGCCTGGAGTGATATCTTCGCATCTCCAGGACCAGTGTGGCAAAGGTGCTTCTGAGAAGTCTTGTTTATAAAGTGGTGCAGATGCCTTCCCAGAGGTTTATCCTGGTTCTGGGGTGGCCATGCTTTGTCAGGCAGAAGGGAAACAGGTGTTCTTTCTCCCTCCCTCCCTCCCTCCCTCTTTCTCTCTCTTTCTTTCTTTCGACAGGGTTTCTCTGTTATAAAATGGACTGTCCTGGAACTCATTCTGTAGACTAGGCTGGCCTCGAACTCACAGAGATCCACCTGCCTCTGTCTCCTGAGTGCTGGGATTAAAGTATGCGCCATCATTTCCTGATGAGACAGGTGTTCTTAAGAGAAGGGGTAGTCTGGTTGGGGTGTAGTTGAATGGTAGGGAGTTTGTTAAGAATGAAGGAGGCCCTGAATTTGACCCTTGGCTATGGAGACAGTGACAGGCAGAGACCCAGAAGAGGAGAAAGCCAGAGTGAGAGTAAGAGAAAGCTCACTAGGATGATGAAAAGCTCAGTGCTCACCACTGCATTCGGACCAAGCTAAGTCTACCCAGTGTATCAGAGTAACAGTGATCCCTTTGGCAAGCCAAGCCCAGCCCCTCTTCCCTTCATTTTGCCAATAAGGAAACTCGGTATCTTCTCTTTCCACAAATCATCGCAGACCACTCCCCACTGAATGCATAAGTACTTTCCAGAACAGAGAACCTTGGGCTAGGGGCTCTATCTACTCAGATGACCTATAGTGTAAGGCACCTACTATGTGTTTGTGCTCTTTACTATATCTTTGCCTATGGAGACTCTTAGGAGAAAGCATGAGGAGTAAGATACATCTAGAAGTCTCCTCACACAGAGAAAAATGACTGCTTTTAGTGTGCAGAGAATGGCCATGCTGTGTTTAGGGCTTACAGCATGTGGTTTTCAATCCCAGGGGTGCTGAAATGGTTTTGATGTGAACTAAGAAGGGATTGGATGGTGATGCTCTCTCTGGGATTTCTGTTCTTATGCCAAAGGATTTCATGTGAGTGGCATCTGCTTGCCCAAATTTCCCAGGCCAAAGGGCTCAGTTGTGTCCTAGCAAGTAGAGGCAGTATGTATGGTGAATTACAATAGTGCTGCTCATAGTAGGTGTGATGTGCTAACAATGACTTGCCTTGGGGCTGGGCAGGTGACTTGGCTGGTAGAGCCTTACAAACATGAAGACCTGAATCTGGATCCCTAGCACCCACAGAAAAGCTGGGCAGTGTGTGTGTGTGTGTGTGTGTGTGTGTGTGTGTGTGTGTGTGTGTAATGAAATAAAACAAAAATTATCTGCATTAAGTTCTATAACAAAAGGGGGCATGGTTAGAGGAAGAAGTGAGAGACTGTTCACAGGAGTTGTGAAAAGTTACACAAGGGAGAAATCTCTTCTTTCCACAGAACACAGCAGAACTCAAGCTGCTAGTTAATCAAAGAGATAAAAGGGTCTGAGGATTGTACTTGATCACCTGAGGCTTTGTTCTTTGCTGGAATCCTGGACTCTAAAAGAGTGTCCACTCAGTGATGAGCACTTGCCACAGATTTAATTACAGATTATGAAAGAGTGAGAGCCAGAACAGGGGGATGTGGCTAGCCACCTCCCTCTTCTTCCTGAATGGCCTGGATTCTTGCAAAAGGGAATGAGGTTGAAATAGGAAGGTGTTACTTTTCAGGCCTGGCCCAGAGACCAGCTCACACAGTTCAGTGTTTTCCTCTCCTGCAAGCCTAGTGCGGACAGAGCAGACTAAGTTCCAGGTCAGTCTACACCCAGCAAATAGCCCACATTACACTGTGTCTATAGCTGCAAGCAAATCTATATTATACTGAGAGCTGAATGTAAAATCACTGCAATTTAGGGGCTGTTACAGTACATGGCAAGCTTGCTTCTGACCTTGAAACATAGGGAACGCAATGAGAAACTGTCCAGGATGACCACAAAGAGAACTCTAGTAGCCAGAGGACCAGAGAGGCTATTACACAGATGCCCTGGGGAAAAGGGAACACTGAGTGACTGAGTTGGGGAGAAGCATGAAAAGACAACAGAGCAGGGAAGACAGAAACACAGAGATTAAATGAGGCAGCAAATGTGTGCTATGGTTGTAGTTAAGGCCACTTGCTATTCTAGCCTAGAGCAGCCAGGCTACATCCTACACCCAGCTTCCCTGCTCCCTCCCTCCCTTCTGTGTCCCCCTCTCCCTCCCTCCCTTTCTCCCTCCCTCCTGTGTCCTTCCCTCCCTTCCATCTTCATTCCTTCCTCCCTCCCTCCCTTCCTTCTTTCCCCTCTTCCTTTCCTTCTTCCCTCTCTCCCTTTGTACACAGGAGTTCTTGCTATGTAGCCCAGGCTGGCCTCAAACTGAAGACCCCCTGCCTGCCTCATATACCAGAGAGCTGGGATTAAAGATATGGTCCATTACAACTGGTAAAAAATGTTTTTGTTGCAGACAGACATATAAATTAAGGACAGTGGGCTGTAATGTATCTATGTCACTTGTCTATCGTGGGACACAAAGTGGTACCCAAATCATTAACAATGCTATCTGAAAATTGTTGGCTGAGAGTTATTTAAGCGCATATCTGCAAGCGAGCAATCAGCACTTAGTGACCCCTAATGCATAAACCAAGAAGATGCAGGAGCCAGCAACAGAAAGCCCAGATGTTAAATGGCCCAGCTCTGGGAACAGACTATCTTGCTGCGCCACCCAGGGACACGAGCTCTGGGGAAAAGAGAATGAATTCAAATTCCGGCTAAAACGGGATTAAATTAGTGTGTGTGTGTGTGTGTGTGTGTGTGTGTGTGTGTGTGTGTATGTGTGAGTGTGTGTGAGTGGAGGACAAAGGACAACTTGTGGGAGTTGTGAGTCCTTTCTTTTCACCATATGGGTTCAGGGAATCTAATTCAGGTCATCAGGAGGCAAGTACCTTTAGGTGCTGAGCCATTTGACTGCCCTCCTCCCAAGTTAATTTCAATGAACTTTTCTCACACCTGGTTAAAGAGTTGTCAAGTGCCCCCTCAGAAAATGATCCAGTGTGCTTGAGGAGGAAGCCACGGTGGCCACTGCCCTACTAACAGAGCTGGGGAAGAGCTTTAAACCTCAGCAGAGACTAGCAACAGAGACCATGAAAATTTACACATGCACAGGCTCGCAGAACCATAAAACCCGGAGTTTTCTCTTATATTGCCAGAGCCTCACGCTCAATTCAAGGGTCAAGAATTTGAAACACTGGCAGACTCCCTAGGAACAAATATGGTGGCCCAGATCCTAAACATATGGCTGCATTTCTCGAAACTGCACTGAGATATGAGTCCCTGAGGAGGAATATGGGGCTCCTAAGGATGCTCTGGAACTACAGCTGTTTTTTTAAAAAAATATATGAAGAGAAAAGGGGGAAGAAGAAAAAATATTGCATAATTTGAAACAAAACGAGGTGTAAGGCTTTTTGTATTCATTAGTCATAACTGAGGGGGCCACTGGCACACACCCTTCCTTGGGAGAAGAGAGGAAATAATTTGGTGTATTGCTTTCATACTCAAATTGCTAGAAAAAAATGCTCTGTGTTGCCAGAGCACATCATCTTCAAGTCTATGAGACAATCCGCAGTGGGCCTTGAGTCTTAATGGTGGCGTCTAGAAGACACACATCAGTGTCCGGATACTAAAGGTTCAAAGTTAGGACGAGAAGGAATATGGTTAGGAAGACCAGACGAGACGGGAAAGCATTGTGGCTTGCAGGATAACAGTACGATTAAACGGAAATGGTTGTTTTTCTGAACAGTCATTTCATAAAGTGTACAGTAACGCTTTTATACGTAAATTATCAAAACTCAGAAGAAGAAAAAAAACCTTTCACTTTAAATTGAATAGAGACAATCCTAGAGGAGAACAGTTTGGTGAGGACGTGCTTAAAATGAAAATAAAACCTCGTAAGTGGAAGGAATCATATTTTGCAAGAAAAAAAAAAAAAACCCTACAAATAAAGGCTGTGTTTTTTTTTTTCTTTTGCCTATTTGTTTGTTTTGTTTTTGATTGTTGCACGCTATACTGAGAGAAAAAGATAATACCGCTGGCTACAGATCCTTTCTCAACTTGTTGCTTAAAGCTAAGTGATGTTTCCAATTTGGTAAATTATGACTGTTACCCAAGATACCTCGGAGGAGGAGAGGCTATATGGAAATATTATCAACCCAAGTAAGACAGGACAAACTTACTTATTTGAATAAAGCTGCCTTTTTCCAAATGCTCTTTCAACGTGCCTGGGGAAATCTCTTTTCTTTTGGAAACAAATACACTTAAAATCTCTCTGCTTTCCCCGTGGCCTTTCTCACGGTGCCAAGGATCTGTGCTTTACATATGACATGCCCCGAGAGTACCTGTGAGCACATCCCAGACACAACAATGAGGCTGTCAGAGGTACGGGGTTACCTGATGCCCCAGAAACAGTATGTGATGGGCTTGCATCTGAAGTCAGGTGTGTGTCACTGGGGTCATATGCTCGGCCAATAGCCAATGTCTCTGCTAGAGACAGCTGCACCCACTCAGCAGCACTGCTTCTCACAGCGCCTGGTTACCTCCCAGGTTAACAGTTACGCAGAATGAACGGGGGCTGTGTCAACAGACCCCCGGGTGCCACGTTTCCCAGCTAATGCTGGGAAACTCCCACACACTCATCTCCAGTCTTCACCGCGGCCTTCTTAATCCTAATGGCCTCTCTCTAATCCTCATTCCCTCGCATAGGTAGAAGAAACACTTCCTGCATGTATTAAATGCTCAATAACAGTATTTCTTGGCTCTAAAAAAGTTCCTCAGAAAAAAAGCATGAGTCCCTTGCACAAATAAATAAGCAAACATATATACTTGTGTACGTATGTGTGTATATATTGTTCATTCTATATAATCCAGACCCCACACATGACAGGAGGGAACCGATTCCCTGAAGTGGTACTCTGCCTTCCACGCACCCACCTCGGGAGTTGCAAGCATTGTGCGCACGCCAAGTAAAGGAAATAAAACAATAACAGTGAAGGTGGACACACAATAGTTCAATGTTGTTAATTTATTAAAAGGCATGGTTTTATAACTAGCTAATCCATTTCTGAAGATCGCTGCACCTTCCATTCATGTGTGGAAAACAGGAACACCCTTCAGATCTAGTTATAAAGCTTGACTCCGATTCTGAAGTTTAAAAAAAAAAAAAAAAAAGCATTAAGTTCATTTAGCTTCTAATACTAGGGGAAAATGAAACCCCTGTGTTGATTATTTTTTATTATTATTCTTTGGCATTGCAGGGATTCATCCATGAGGATATTCAGCGAGAGTCCCTTGTGGAATTTTCTCCTGACTTGGTGACACATATGGCCTCTGTGGCACAGCAGCTGCGGAACTGCATAATTGTTTACAAATGTGCAAAATAAGTACCCGAACCAATAAAAAATAATAACTTGGGCATCCATAAAAACAAATACTATAAACACACAATGGCCCATACTTTATAAATACTGGGGAGGCAAACAGACAACCACCCAGGCCCCTTACTTGAAATCTCTTTCCATAAAGGCAATGACGTCGTTGGCAGTCTGGCGGGCCGGTGCCGTGTGCTGTGTGAAGCAAAAGGCTTCTTTATCAGTATCAACGGTTATTGTTTAGGTGACACTAAAGGGTCTGCACAATAATTGGATCTGTTTACCATGAGACCCTTGGCATTCCGGTCACTGTGTTCTATCTAGCTTTCAAAGCAGCAAGCGGCTTCCTATCACCAAAGGGTTAGGAAGACAGACACACACAGCTACAAAGAGGAGGGGAGGGAAATGGGTACAGCCTGGAGACAGCCTTCCTCATAGTCTCCACTCACCGTGCATCTTACTGCCCCCTGGGACCCATGCAAGACCAACCTGAAGGAATTCCACATTTGGAGCATCTATCCAAAGAGGGAATAGGGTCTAGTTCTTTCGGGCTTTTTCTTACAAAACGCCTTTTGCTTCCCACTCTAGTTTCTTTATTTGTCTGTAGAGACTCCTATTCAATCATCAAAACTCAATTCAGTCATCTCCTCATCCAGGACAGTGGTATTATCCACCATCAGAGAAAACCAATCACACCAGTCTCTGTAGCACCTCTGAGCCCTGGACTCTGAATTCGAACTTCGCCACGTTGGTCAGCTGAAGACCAAACACAGGTCAGAAGATGCCTGAGCTACAGCAAGGTGCAGGACAGACTGAGTTTGCAGTCTATACACAATACACCGTTTCCTATCAGGTAGAGTTATAGTATGTTGATTATTTATTCTGGGTTCTATTAAGCTGCAATTATTACTACTACCTCCCATACATAGTACAAGGAAGTCCTGTCTCTCTATATTTACAGGGCCTTTCAACTTACCAATGTTCACTGCACTGACGTAAATTTAGTTTTAAAAACAGACGCATACACATTCATACTTGACATAGCCTGAATCAAATCCCCGGGTGTGGTGCCAAAGAGGTGACTGACAGCCAGTGCCTGGGCCACTCTGGCTACCATCACATGATCAATGTGATAAAACCATCTCCCTTTTGACATTTTATTTTTCCAGAGAAAATGTGACTTCCTGATATCCCCCAAACAACTGTGCAAGATATTAGCCTCATTTTACAGCTGAGAGCATCAAGGTATCCCCCTGTCCCCTGAATTTGGTGAAAGGAGCAGGATATTTCCTTTTCTAAAATAAAACGTATTGGTTAACTAAAAAGAGCAAGCTAGTGAGGCAACATAAGCAAAAGCTGGCTGAGGAGACCAGAGAATCTGGTGCAGTGGGGCACACCTGTAATCCCAGCCCTCTGGAGGCAGAGGCAGGAAGTTCAGGAGTTCAAGGTCATCCTTGGCTACATACTGAAATTGAGGCCAGCCTGGGCTACCCGAGCCTTTCTCAAACAAACAAAAGGCAGCTGCACATAAGAGCAAGAGATGGTGGTTGGCTGGGTGTGTAAACTGGGGCTACAGTTCACAAATATGCTAGGAGGTGTGCACCCTCAAAATAAATGATGGACGTACAGTTCGACAAGTTCCTTCTGCACCATGTAAATAACTTTCTTCTGTAAAGTGGGTCTGTTATGCTTTGGATAAGTCCTCCCCACCAAAGGCTTATGTGCTAAAGATTTGGTATCTAGTTTGTGGTGCTCCTGAGAGGTGATGGAGCCTCTAAGAGAATAATCCAAGAAGTAACATCATGACGATACAATCTAGTACCACAAAGTAGGCATGAAGGGGATGCTGGACACCCAGTGTCTCCTCTTCCATTTCTTGACATCACAATGTGAGTGGCTCTCTCTGTCACACATTCTTGCTATGACACGGGACTCTAAATTCAACAGACTAACCCACTGTGGACAGAAACCTCCAAAACTGTGAGTGAAAATAAATTTCCCCCTCTTAAAGTTGATTGTCTCAGGTACTTTGTTATAGCAGTAGAAAGCCCACTAACACAGCTCACATGAATCCGATCTTCTGTTACTGAGAAAGCAGCACACAGAGATGAGGGCTGACACCAAATGAGCGAATGTCCGGTGCGGGCAGGAACACATACAGAAACAGGGTGCTGTGAGCATCCAGAAGCGAGGACTTGAGATCTCGTGGCAGGCTGCACCCGGATCAAGGTTCCCAGGGGCTTCTTCGATGCAGTGCTTGAGCTTCAGGAGTGAGCAGGTGAGCCAGTTCCCAGGGCTGCTGTGACAAGGCCTGGAATTCAATGGCTTAGAAAGAATAGATGTACTGTTTCATAGATCTGGAGGTCAGAAATGCAAGAAGGACGGCCCCTCCACAGGCTCAAGGAAGAATCTTCCCTTGGCTCTTGAGTCCCTAGACACCCTGAATTAGTGCCAGCACAGTTCCGGTGTCTGTCCCTGCCCTCAGATCATATTCTTTCCATGTTGACTCATGCCATCTTCCTGTCTCATGCCTTTCATGATGTTTTCATAGGACCCTGGTAAGATGGGATTAGTGACTTCACTATGACTTAATTTTAGCTCAGTCTTCTGATTTTCCTTTTTGTCTGTGGTCCTTGCTCTTGATGACAACAGTTGCTGACACAGATCCATTCTGAACCCATCATGATTCTCTGCCTAAGGCTGGGGAGGACACTTAGGTCAACTGGTTTCCCATACACACATGAGCTCTGGCAGGCTTCCACTCACTTCCCCAGCCTTCCACGACACTCAGAAGTCATGTGACACAGTCCCTGCTACAACACACATGGCCAGCCATCAGCAGGAAGATTCGGGAAAAGCCTATGCTTTTCTGATGGGAGAACCAGCCTCAGTTGGTGGCAGTTTTCCTCCCTCCCTCCTCTCCTCCTCCTCCTCCTCCTCCTCCTCCTCCTCACTTTGAACCCAAAGGGGACATGCAGTGCCTTTGGGGTCTCTAAGTTCTCAGGAGAATGATCTAGAGTATCACAGGCTGATGATGCAGAGCCCTGACAGGTGTCGAGTTGCAGAGCCAGCAGAACTGATGACAGAAACTGCTTCCTGTAGAGATTCTGATGAAGCAAGAAAGGCTAAGCCCCTGTGTTCCAGCCAGGCTCACTTGAAGGCAATAGAATGCCTTCCTCACTGATACATCTTCTAATTGGTTTGTGTTCTCAGTTTTAACCTTTGGCATCCACTATTTACCCAGGACCATGACTTTGGCCCAAGTCACACCAAAACATATAACATGCTATATATCATTTCAAAGGTATATTTAACATTTAACATATTGCCTTAGCTTCATTTCTGTTGTTCTGATAAAATATTCTGGAAAAGGCCATTTAGGCCATTTATTTCAAATTTCAATACCAAGTTAAAGTCCATCATAGTGGGAAGTCAAGACAGGAGCATGGAACAAGCAGTCAGATCCTATCCACAGTAAAGAGCAGACAGAATGGATGCGGTGCTTGACTGCTGTCTTCTGCTCCAGTCTCCCCTCGTATAGAGTTCAGAACCCCGCACATAGAGAATAGGGCTAACCATAGTAACCTGGGTCTTCCTATACTTAAGATAATTTCCTACAGGCCAGCCCAGTTCCTCACTGAGACTTTCTTCCCAGGTGATTCTAGGTTATGTCAAGTTGACAATTAAAACTAGCCATCACATAATTATCTTATTAGTCACATAATATCACGGCAATCATATATCAGATCGAACCATATCCCTTTGCCTTGGACCCATCCGGTCACTCCTCACTGCAAAACCTGGCAATGTTTCAGACCATCGAGGTGCTCACGAGGCTCTTGTGATTCGGCGTCCAGGAAAGAGCTGCTGCGAGAAGGCCTCCTGCGTATTCTACAAGCTTTGTTCTGAATTTGGACTGATTTCAATGTGTACAGGCAGGAGGAATTCGTAAATCACGTTGGCAGTCTGATTGAGATCAATGCGCATGCGCCTATCTGACTGCGCAGAACAGGCTGTGAAGAGGCCCCGTTGCGCGCACTCTTGAACAATGATCAATACTCAGGCTCAAACACTAACATGGGAATCTTGGGGAACATTTATATTCCAGCTGCGCTGTGTCCCCTTATGGAAGGCTCTTTCATTCGATCTCTTCGTCTCTCAAATACATCCATCAGATGGTGTTACACAGGGGTGGCACTATATAAACACATCTCTAAGTGTTAAGCTTCATCATTCCGTCATCTATTCACACTTTAATCACTGAGATCTTTGGGGCTTGCCTTTCAGACAATTATTCACAAACTGCTACATGCTTTAAAATTGATAGTTTTCCTAGTTGATGGATTTTTTTTTTAAAGTTTAATATTCAGCAAAGCTATGAATGGCTCCACCCACCCAGTCTTTAAAAATATTGTTTTAAAAATTATGCTCATTTGTGCGTGCCTGTGAGAAAGTATGTGCATATGAGTGCAATGTCCTAGAGGCCAGAAAAAGGTGTCAGATCCTTTGGAGCTGGAGTTACAGGCAGCTGGGAGCCGCCTGGTATGCTGGGAACCTAACCTGGGTCCTCTGAAAACACAGTCCATGCTCCCAACTGCTGAGTCATATCTCCAGCCCCAACTCTTAAAATTCTCTCTGAATCAAGATTGTGTACATCTGTTGACAGGTTTCCAGCTAGTCTATTACTGAACAAGGTAAACAGTGAGTTTTCAGGAGAGGGAAAGTGCTGTCTTCACAGGAATGCACAACACCTGAGCACCTCTAGCCATTTACATGAGGCCTATGGCTGCTTCTACTTCTCTTTCACCCAAAGGCCAGACATGCCAACTTGGAGAAGTCTTGCTTTCTTTAACCGGTTAGCCTTAAAGGAACTGGGCGGAATATTCTCTCACTGTGACACATATTCTCCAATTTCCATAAGACCCCTGAATTGTCTTTAGGTCCTGAAATTTGGCCTCAATGGGCAAATGGACTGTTCTGGTCTACTTGTCAATAAAGGAAAAAATAGGGCTGGTGAGATGACTAAGTGGGTAAAGGCACTTGTTTGGCAAGCCTGGCCGTGTGAAGTCGATCCCAGAAACCCACATAAAAGTTCATGAAACTGACTCCACAAAATTGCCCTCTGACTGTCTGTCACACACGAACCTGGCATGCGTGCCACCACCCCTGCATCACACAAGACAAGAATATTTTTAAATAAACGAGTGTAAGAATGGTTGGAGACAGGAGAGGTGTTCTGTAAGGTCTCCAGGCTTTCTGGGCATAAGTCAAGGGGGGTGCTTAGGTGGTGTTGGGATATGCATCCGGGACCCTAGTATCGGTCAGTGCAAAGACAGCTGGGTGCCTGGAGATCACTGGCCAACCAATATAACCTATTGGTGAGCTACAGGCTCAAAAAAAACAAGGCAGAGAAGAACTGGGGAAGACATCTACCATTAACTTCTGACCTCCACAAGCATGTGAACAAAGTGCAGAGCCACCCGCATAGGCAGATGCATGTGCACACATACACACACACACATACACACACACTCACACTCATACATACACCACACAGGCATAGACACACAATTTTTTTTTAAAGTTAAGACAGAAGGTGTGTGTGCCTGCTTCCACAGGGCGCTGCCAATACTGGAATACTAGAAAGCCGAGGGGCAGCCAGCATGAGAGGCCACCCGTTTCTTGGACATGCTGCTCTCCCAGACACCTCTCTGAACATCTCGCTGTGAGTGCACCTTGGTGATTCTCAGTGCCAATCATCAAAGGAGTCCCTAACAGTCCCAAAGGCACAAGTCCCCAGCTGAGACGGAGGACGGTTGATTGCATGAAAAGCCTGATCTCTGGGCTCGGGTGGGAAACACAGGCAGGTGACTATGAAGAATGTCCTCGTGGTAGAGTTTATCACTATCAGAGAGAAGACACTCCTGAAAAGGAATAAAATCAACTAAGGTGCCTGGCTGGGCTGGGAAGAAAATAAGACATCTGATTTAAAATAAATTCCTCATGAAGTTATAGGATCCAGGGTTATTCACTGTGATTCTTTGTTAAGAAGCCACAAGGCAAACTACCTGGAGCACATTCTCCTGGGAGGCTCCTGGCAGCGCTGTGCAGAAGGGCAGGTGCTCAGGAAGATGGTCTGATGAGAAGGATATGTAGTCAGACCTGGTGGCACATGTCTGTCAGTTCAGTTACTTAGGAGGATGAAGTAGGAGAATCACAAGTTCAAGGCCAGCCTAGGCTACTAAGTGAGACCTTGTCTCAAAACTGCAAAAGGGTTGACGATGTAGGCCAGTGGTGGGATACTCGCCTGTCATGTGTGAGGCCCTGCGTTCCATCCCCAGTACTTTGAGAAGAAAACAAACAAGGATATCTACAGGCCTTTATTCAGAGAGAGGAGCTGTGTCAGAGTTGAACTGCATCTCTGGTACTGTCCTTGTCTCCAAACTGCTGTCACCCACAGGCCCAAGGCCTTCCTGCTCAGCCCTGCTCCCCAGGCCCCAGCCCCAATGGCCCCAGATCCACAGGCCCCTGAAGCTGCAGAACTCCAGCAGGCTGACATCGGTGCTCACCTCTTAACCGAAATGAGTTAATCTTGTTTTCCAGATGAGCTGGTACTATGTCTCCTGCAGGCTGTGATTCTGGGACGAAAGCTTTGTGTGATCAGAAGGGCTGGGAGCTTTTCCCAACCCAGCTTCACACGTACAAGGCTAGCCAGAATCCCCATTACCAGCGTCCCTCCCCTCGCCAGTGTGTGATGAAGTCAGAGACGGAGGAGAACAGTGGGGCCTTTAGACTGACACGTGCGGCCATAAACTTTTCACGTGAATGATGTCACTTCATGAGAGGTCAGGGGCCAATTCATCCTCAGGTCTGGAAACGCATCTTATGATCCTGACAAAATTACAAATTATAAACACTTCTAGGGCAAAATGGACAGAAACGACACTGAGTTTGCAACTGTTGTTGTTGGGTTTTTGTTTTGTTTTGTTTTGTTTTTTAATGTGCTCTTAAAACACATCAGTCAAGAAACAGTTATGCACCACAGGGCTCCATAGCACAAGCTTCTCTTGCCTAACGAAGCTTTATGCCTCCATGGGTGGCTGTAAATATTTTATTTCATTAAAACAAACAAAACAAAACAAAACAAAAAACATGGTTTAGGCCTGGAGAGATGTCTTAGTGCAGTTCTTTCTAAAGGACCCAAGTTCGACTCCCAGATTCCTCAGCAGGCTTCTTACAACCACCTGTAACTCCAGCTCCAGCGACTCTGGTGTCTTCTGCTGGCCTCCATGGTTATCCATAGGTATGTGTGCACATGTGTGCACTTGTAAATGTGGATGTGTGTGTGAGTGCACAGACTGAATGACAGACAGGATCCGGACAGAGAGAAGCGATGCCACAGACCGGGGCCAGAGCTAGCAGATACAAACACGGGATGCCCAGGCAAACCCGAATTTCTCCTAAACAACAAATCATTTCTTGGAATAAATATATCCCATGCAACAGTTTTTAAAGTGTATGTCCTAAACACAGGATATCATTTTATCTGAAACTTGTCATTTATCTGTGATGTAGATGGAACTAGGAGTCCTGTATTTGATCTGGCAGCTTCAGCTATAGGATCTGAGGTCCCAAGGCCCAAGCTAGGGTATTATTTACTAACTCTGTGTCTCAGGGACAGATACCATCATTCCAGCCTCGGCTTCTTTGTCTCTGAAGCTGGGCTAACTGTAAAAATGATCCGTGTTTAATTCATACATCTGTGCGAGACTCAAAACATAATGCACGTGACCACCTGCTGTAATCAATGAAGTATCATTCGCTTGTTTATTGTCTTCTTCTTTTCTAGGGATTAACTGGTCGGATGCAAACTTGAATTTACTTTTTTTATACAAGCCACTCTTCTCATTTCACTGGGGCAGTGAGACAAAGCCTAGGATCAAGGGCTTCCACTCTCACTTGTCAGGGGTAGGAGCTGTTTGTTTGTCTTGAGACAGGATCTCACTATGTAGCCCCATCTGGCTTGGAACTTACTACATAGAGACTGGCCTCAAACTCACAGAGATCTGCCCGCTGCAATTAAAGGTGTGTGCTAGCTTGTGACTGTTAGTTTTAATTATCAACTAGAAACAATGTAGAATCACCTCTGAAGAGAGTGTCAATGATAAGCCATTGACAGCAGATTGTCCCACGGGCATGTCTTTGCGGGACATCTTGATTAGTTGATCGATGTAGGAAGACCCAGCCTAAGTAGGCTGCACCAGGCCCTGGGTTTGGGCTCTAAATTGTACAGGAGGATAGAACGTGCGTTGAGCATAAGCACATATGTGTTCACTCACTTGGGTTTTGACTGTGGATGTGATTGGCTGCCTTGTCTTCCCTGCAACAGTGAATGGTGACCTGGAATTGTAAGTCTGTTTGGCTTTTCTCCCTTAAGTTTCTTTTCATATGGAGATTTTATCACAGTAACAGAAGTGGAAACTGTCCTAGGGGAAGCACCTCCCCTGTCCAGCAGGCACCCTGGTACCCAGCACAGCCCTGCACCTGACAGAACCATGGCTCCTCCCAACCACAGTGACCCTGTGGAAGGATGTCCCTGGGCATGATATTGCTGAAGAAGAATGATGTCTGTCTGCAATTGTTATTATTGCTTATTCTCTAAGGTGGAGATGCCAGAAACCTCCAGTTCCCAGACTTTTGTATGTCAGGGGTATGACCCCAAGAAATACCAGGTTGGTGTGAATCCTGGCTTAACTACACACTACCAGCATAACCTGTTTAACCTCCCTGAACCATAGTTTACAAGACCAACAGGATATTGCAGCAAACATTATATAAGCTTTACCTCATTAGCCTCTGCATCAGCTTATAGAAACCAAGAAGTGGCTATTGACCTTGTTTTCTTAATGTAAGTAAAAACTCTAATAAGGCCCTAAATTATTCTAGGTGAACCTGGCACAACTCTGTACTTAAGCTTATTTTTTCCTCTGGGAATATAAAAGACACAGATGACAGGCTATGGGGGAAGGACGTCAGCAAACTTGAAGATGCCAGCTGCCAGTGATTCAGAGCACCCAGGCCTTTATTGTTGACTGGGCGTTCTGATGAGGCAGATGGGGGATCAGAAGCACAGGCTCTGCTAAGAGAGCAAACACTCAGGAACTGCTCCAAAAAGCCCATGAGGAGGTCTGCTACCTTGGGTACTTGTTAGAGCTGCTGGTGAGAAGCCATGCACACACATACACACATACGCACACACGGGGGTGGGGTGCATGGACACGACAGGTTAGTGAATGGCAGTATATACCTGTATTCCTAGGGATTTATACATGTCCCCATGGTTCTTTCCTCCAGCTTCTTTCAAGTAATGTTCAAGTAATGGAAATGTTAAGAAAGAGAAGTAAAAAACTTCAAAAAGAAGAGTTAGAAACCAAGGAAGCTCTAAAGTGTATTTTTGACACACACATGGTTCACATACTTAGGCTAACCACACACATACACATAAAATAAGACAATTAAAAAGATTCCTTTAAAAAAAAAATGTATGTTGGTGCCAGGCATGGTGTGATGGTGCACATCTTTAGTTCCAGCACTAGGGAGACAGAAGCAGGTGGGTCTCTGTGAGTTTGAGGCCAACCTAGTCTATAGACAACCAGACAACAGCCTGGTCTACAGACAACAAGATCAGTGACAACCAGAGCTACATAGTGAGAATATGTCTCAAAAACAAAAATTGTTTTGGGTACTGGAGAAATGGCTAAGCAATAACAGCGTTTTCTACACAAGCATGAAGACCTGAGTTCAAATTCCTAGCAGCCACCTAAAAAGGCAAGCGTTTAAACATGTAATCTTAGCATTTAGGAGGTGGAGACAGTAGAATCCCTGGGTCTGCTATCCACCTGCCCAGCTTTAGGTTCCTGGTGAGAGCCTGTCACAAGTGAACAAGGTAGAGAGTGAAAAAGTGGGGTACTTGATATCTTCTGCTGGTCTCTGAGTACATCTAGCCATACGTGTTCATATACCTCACACATATAACACACACATGAAACACACACAGTGTGTTTTATAGGAGACTGATGAAGAACTAACTGTGCTAAAAGAGTCATTTTTTAAAAAGGTATTCTTATAAATAAAATGTGATTGATCAGGTTTATAGTCAAAATGAATAGATGCTACTACAGTTTAAAGGACAGTGTTCCTTAATTGGCATGCACTATCACCACCTGGTGGAGATGTACCAGAATTGCAAGAATAGGGCCTTGTTTTCAAAATATATGTACACAAAAGCAATACACTGGGCTAGTATTTGGGGCATTCTGTAAAGTCTTTACAAGGAAAGAACTGGAATAAATTACACAAATAAATGTTAATGAGTTTTGCATGGATAGTTTCAAACAATATCTCCTGCCCACCAATTCCTTTTCTATTGTTTAAAGTATTTGTTTCATGAAACTTCCCAAGAAGTTGTAGGCTACATAATAGCAGGCTAAGAGGCAAGCCAGTGCCTCTCAGGTTACAAATAGATAAGACATGATTGACAGATGGTAAACTAATGACAAAACAGTAACTAGCCCTCGCTTGAGGACATGGCTCATTTTTTATTACCACGCTAACCATGTTGCCATAACCTCTCAGAAGAAGTCCCTTCGACTCTTCTAAGCTTTGCTTTGTTTTGTTTTGTTTTTCTATAGACCATGTTTGTCAGCTAGGTCCAGAAGCAATGATGAATGTAAAGTAATGGGCAGGGCCATGTTTGATAAATGTAAACAATATTCATAGAGAAACACATGCAGATGAAAAACCCACATTCATTTTTAGAGGCTGGCCGACTGAATGCAAATACAGCTTTGCAAAATCTAAGTGCCTGGCGTTTTAATATCAAAGAAAATCACAGGCTTTTCTCTAACACGAAAACACTGCTGTGCTGAGCAGGAGAGTAAGGAACTAAATCAACCAGTCAACTGACTCTCCAGCATGCAAAAGTGACCTTAGAAGCCACGCTGTGCTTCTGCGTTACAGGAGAATGAACTGGAAGAATGCAGCTAGTTTGGGGTAGGGGAGGGGGGTTCCCTCTTTAGAAAAAAAAAAAAAAAAGACAAAACAAAAAACCCAGGCAGGTTGTGTTTTAGAGGAAGAAGAAGCCATTTAAAAGTGAAATAAAAGAGTTGGTGCAGCCTGCAAAAGAAGCCATACAATGTCAAAGCTTTGAACTTGCTCAGCCTGGGTTATTTTCCAAGTTAATGCACTAGTGGTCTGGCCTGAAAGAAAAGAGTCAACGGGGAGAAAATAAACAGAGCATTTGCAGAGCTCGCCCGGCAGCCCCCTGGACTGTCTGCTTCCTATTACCCCATTTAAACATGTCATCATCACTCTCACAGTGAAGACACCCTTCCTGAAGCATGGACCGAGAACGCATGACTAATTTTAACCACTTGTGTATATCTCCCGATGGAAATTTCAAACAGCTTCTACGAATTAGAGTTCTGTAAACTACATAGAGAACAACTGCAGATACTAACGAGTTGAGTTGCTCCTCACATGAGCCCACGGATGTCTAATGAGTTATTGAGCAACTCTCAGCACCTTCTTAACCTGGCAGGTGCTACGTGTATCCTGAGTCATAGTTATGAAAGGTAAAACGATGGCTCGGTGGTTAAGAGCACATATTGTTCTTGCAGGAAACCCACGTTTGGTTCCTGGCATCCAACAGGGTAGCTCACAAACTGCCTGTAATATCAGCTATGGGGGAACGGATGTCCTCTTCTGGCCTCTGCAGGTACTACACTCAAGCGCACATACTCACACACAGACACACACACACATGCACATAATTAAACATAAATATAAACCAAAAGGTATAAAAGCCCAGATAGGAAAGCACAGACCCATGAGAGAAAAGGAAGATGGGTGGAAGACTAGCGTTTTAACCCTCACCACAGAGAGTTGCGATGAGTTGCCCTGTGTGATACCAGTCACGAGGTTTAGATCACCGGATGCTAAGGAGGGAAGCCACAGATCCAATGTAGACAGACACAGAGGCTCAAAGAGGTCAGCTCAGTGCCCCAAGGGAAAACAGCTGCCTGTAGTAAATAGACAAGAGTCTCAAACTGCTTCTTCTCACCATGACATGCTAGGCTGAGAAACGGCTTGTGAGTTGAGACAGGGGCCTGGCAACTTCAGAATCAAGTTTACAATGCAATGACCCCTGGTGATGGCTATACAACACCTTGGGTCTCCCTTTTTACCACCAAAGTGTGTATCAATAAATGGCTCAAATGGTAAATAGCTATGTTGTATTAAAAAACAAAAACCAACAAAGCAACACCAGCAAGAAGAAGAAAACAAGGTTAAAAAAAAAACTCTGCTGAGACTGAGAAGGTTGTAATCACAAGTCAGAAGAATGCTTGAGTGTGGTCTGCACACCGCTGGGAACACAGAACATAAAGAATCTAAGTCCAAGTCAGTGATATGCTTATACACAGATTTTACAGTTTTTCTTTCTTTCTTTCCTTCCTTCCTGATTACAAACACATTTTTTTAAATTTTCTAATTCCCTTCTTTTTTCTTTTTCCCCTTCATTTCATCTATTGTTATTGTTACTACTATTATTGTTGTTTGTGTGTGTGCATGTCTATGTCTGTGTCTGTATCTGTGTGTATGTGTACCAGACAAATGTAATTGTCCTTGGAGAACAGAAGAGGGCGCTGGATTCCCTGGAGCTGGAGTTACAGGCGGCTGTGAGCTGCCTTCCGTGCTGGGACCTGCACATGGGTCCTCTGCAAGAGCAGCAAGTGCTCTTAAACATGGAACCATCTCTCTAGCCCTTGCTCTATATTTTTTAGCTCTCTTTTATGGAGATCCTGACTCCCATTTTGTTAGTGACTGTCACAGGAGAGGCTGGGGTAAGCAGAAATTCTGGAGGAGACAAATAGGCTATGTGAGTCACTTGGGACAGTTAGAATACAGGGAGGGAGGGAAGGAACAGACTTGTTCAAAGGAGTGGGAAGAGAAGAAAAAAAATCCAAGCTAGTGTCTTTCTCCATCACCTCTTGAGGGGTTCTTTGTTCCCATTTTGGGTGGCAAGGGGGGTGAGTGTTTTAAGACGTGGTCTCTCTTTGTAGTCCTGGCTATAGCTCTGTAGATCAGACTGGCCTTGAACTTGGAGATCCATCTTCCTCTGCCTCCCAAGTGCTGGGACCATCTTTACTGCTCCATCAGAGATAAGACATATGCACAGAGAGGCTGAACCTCTCGCCCAAGGTCACACAACTATACCTAGCAAAATGTGGATTTAAACCAAAGTGGCCTGGGATCCCAGCCATGTACTCTCAGATCAACAGGCTCTCTTCTGCAGCATCCGCCAGAGCCCCTCCGAGCAGGCCAGTGCCTGACCTCTGCCCTGGGAGATGCTTTTCAGAGTCCAGTGGGGTTGATGTTCAAGAAGCTTTGATCCTCTGCAGGACATGCTGTTTGTTTTCTTCCATTAGGCAGAAACTACCTAGTAAATACTCATTAAGCACCCAACCTGTAGTGCCATCCTATAGGTGATTCTCTTCCAGCCTCTAATTCTTCAAGCTGTGGCTAGTGTGACCAGGGGGTGGCTATGGCCATGTCACTGGAAGCTCAGGAATGTCACAAGAAGAAACAGTACCGTCATAGGACGCACTGGCACCTCTGTTGACACAGTGACACACTGTTCCAGAATAGAAGGCAGCCCTTGCATGCTGATGTGGCCCCATCCACTTCCTGGTTTCCATGTTAACCGGTTTCTTGCCTGTACAATGCACACTGTAAACTGGGGTGCACTGCTGTGCATATGCACAACTACAATATGCATAACTGTGCTTATGCAAACATACCTCTAAATTCATGCACTAAAGCCTAAATCTTCAAAAAGGTGGTATTAGAAGGTGGAGCCTTTGGGGGGGTCTTAGAGCATGAGGGTGGGGTCCTCCTGCATGGAGACAGGTAAAGGAAGATGATGTCTCTCCATTCAATAAGAACACAGCAAGAACATGGCTATGAGCACGAACACAACCACACTAGAGCCCTGACCTAGGACCTCAGCCTTTGGAGTTGTAAGAAAATGACCACAGGTTGTCACAGCAGTGCATGCAGACTGAGGCAAGGCAGGATTTCTCAGTATAGGGATATAAGGATCCCTGCTCTGGCTTCTGGCCTACTGTATCTCAAACTCAGCCCTGCTTCAGAATTCCCTGAAGGGTTTCTTAACATGCATTGTAGGTGGGTTCTAGAATGCACATCTCTTAAGAAGTCCCCAGGTAAAGTAGTCTGGAGACCTCACTTAGAGAACACCTGGGCTAATTCAGCAGAGCCCCTTGAAAGAGTTCACACCTCCCCACTTCTGCGGTGTATCTGATTTAGACTTGTGGGCATTCAGATGTTTGGGTCCTGGCCCTGGCTCCATGGATGGCTTTCCCTTGTGCTGTTAGTGGGACTGTTGTGCCGCTCTGTTCACCAAGCCCAGACTCACCTGGTGCTCGATTCTCTCAGCTCACAACCTGGTCCCCGTTCTTTTGATCCATCTGAACTTTGCACTTCGAGCTTAGAAAGTGTTTTCTTTTCTGATGTGACCTTGGCTGCCTTCCACGAAGACTCTACCTTCCAGCCTGGCTCTGCCCTCTCTGATCTAGCCCCCTGAACCTTCCTTGGCAGGCAACAGCCTCCCAGGTGGGATGTGCGTGTAACTATCTGATGAAGTCAGCTAAACTCCCCATGACCTATCTCTAGTCTGAAAGACAGGCAACTCTGCTCCCCAAACAAGGGCATCTGTGTGCCCTCACTCATGTCACAGAGATGCAGTGGGCATGACAAGATGGGCAGAAACTCATTCACTGGCTCTGACTTCCTGGTCCCTTCTTGTAAAATGAGGGGGAACAGGAAAGAATTTAAGCTCACAGGCCCCATGAGTGAACCTTACTACTATTATTTTGATAAACAGACACAGTATCAAGCTACTGTGTAAACCCCTATCTCTCTAAGCATAGGTGAGTGCAGCTCTCAAGACCAAATCAGAAAGGTTTCTTGGCTGGTGGTAAGAGCAGAAACTCAAAATTAGTCAAAGTGCAGAGAATAAAGAGTCCCAGGAATACACAGCCAAAAATGACACCTCTATATGGGCTCTTCCCAAGGCTGGTGGGTATGGGAGAAAAGGGGACAGACAGCTTGTGAGAGGCAGCAGCTGAGGAGAAGCCGAGCAAAACAGAGTCTCTGGACATGACAGGATTGCTGCACGCACCCATGAGCTCACAGCAGCTGTAGTCCAAGATCAAGCCACGTAAGATCTTAACATAGAGAAGGAAGGGGTTAGTGAGCCCCCACCCCTAAATTAGAAGCCAACAGTTGATAGCTTCTGGGGAAAGTAGAGTCAGTTTTTGTTTGTTTGTTTGCTGTAACTCTCACTGTCCTGGAACTCACTCTGTAGACCAGGCTGGCCTCGAACTCACAGAGATCCACCTGCCTCTGCCTCCCGAGTGCTGGGTTTAAAGGCGTGTGCCACCGCCGCCCAGCCAGTCAGTTTTTTTATAAGTATATGGCTCTCGGTAAGTCAACTACAGTCCAGAAGACGGCTCTACATCCAGATGTACATGGCCAGCACAAATTGGAGTTGATAAGCTATTAAATAAATTAAGAAAAGATAACATGAAGTTGATGGAGGTAAGAAGGGGGAATGGACATGGGAGGAATTAGGGGGAGGAGTTGAGGTGAATATGATAACACCTCGTATGAGATTCTCAAAGAGTTAATAAAGTATTTAAAGCAAAACAAAAAAGAAAGGAAGAACTTAAAAGGCGCGGGAGCAGGAGGGAGGCAGAGCTTTGTTTCCTAGGACCTAGAACACAGGGATGTCTGTGAATATAAATATCATAATGCTAATACTGTAAGAATAATAAAATGGAATGGATACTAGCAGGGCTTTCAAAGCTTAACAGTAGTTTTGACAACAAATATTCATATTTCATCTGAAACTTATGAAACCTTTGCCTGTAATCCCACGAGCAGCAACATGGTAAATGAAAGTAGCAGGCAGTCAAGATTAATAACATTCTGTCTCACATCGGAAGAGCATTTGAAAGACGAAACTTGCTTTATCTATTCCCAGTCTTAATGGTCCTCGGGTTGAAACAGACTGAGACTGCTAAGATGGGCTGGGATACAGTCATGGATGCTTTATTAATTTATGGGAAAGTGAAAGACCCACCTCAAGGTTTAAGTGGGCCATTCTGAAGCCAGGAGAAGTCAGTGGGGTGAGGAGGCGGAAGGTGAAAACGTGTGGTGTGTAATACAGGCCTTAAGTTGGGACCACATAGTGTCCCCAGTAGGCTACAAGGGTTGATACTCTAAAAAGACATTCTTATGAGAAAAAGTAATCTGTTCTCATGTGAATTCTGCCATATGCTTCTATCTTTCCACAGTCTAGAAGGTCATGTCAGTAATTTCTGGTACTTACATGGCCAAGCAGGGTGCTTTGCTGGTTAATGGGAACAAATGGGCTGGATTTATTGTTTGTTTCTAATGTTTCATGTATACACTATGCTGACCCTAACCACTGGCAAACTGAAATTTATGGGTATGCACAGAATTTCCAATGATACAGCGCAGAGCAACAGAGAACAAAATTGACATGCTGTCTGACAGTCAGTGCTCTGCAAAGACTTGCTTTTGCCTAAACTACATGAAGGGCATTGTTGCAGGGGATGGGGGGGTAACTAAGCATGCACGTGCCTTTTTTGTAACATACATGCAGAAGTTGAAGCAAGGAGAATGACATTCAGAGTTTGGGCACAGAATCACCGTATCCACAGATCTCTAGGGCATAAATTTGACCCCAGACCTTCTCATTTTTCAAATCTCTAAGCTCTAGTGAATTGATTTTAGTATATCATGATTTAACATTGAGTGTCTTAAATCATGGAGAAGGTTCTACTTTCCTTGTTGGTGTGATGGAACACCCTGATCAAATGCAAGTTAGGGAAAGAAACTTATTTGACTTACACTTCCAGGTCACAGCCCATCATCGAGAGGAAGGCAAGGCAGGAACTCAAGCGGCTAGTCACAATTACAGACACAGTCAAGACCAAGAGAGAAACAGATGCACTCGGGCTGCCTGCTTGCTAATTTTCTTCTTTGCTTTTACACAGTTTAGGGTCCAGCCCATGAAATGGAATAGGCTTGGTCCTGCATCCATCAGCGATAGAGACACCCCTCAGACACACCCACAGGTCAAGCTGACAGTTAAAACTCAGCGGCACTGAGAGGATCTTCAGGAGCGAGGAGGAGGTTGGAATCACATCTCTTACAGAGGCATCCAGCAACCCTGGTGTGTTCGTAACTTTGGGGGCTGGATAAGTCTATATTGTTGGGGACCACTTTGCTAAAGAACAGGTAAATAAATATCCCAAACTTTGTCCCCACAAATGTTAATAGTGATGGCTCCCACCCCTGCCCTGTCATTTCTTTTACAACCAAAAGCACCTGCAGGAAGCCAGGTTCCTGCCGCTCTACAGCAGTGCCCGCCATTTGAAATATTATTTGCTTCTGTGTACCTGTTAAATGGAGACAAGCTCTTCTTCTATAGTGCATAAGCATCACCGCAGCTGGAGACTATTTAGCTGGAAAGCAAAAGCTGGAATACTGGGATAAAAAAAAATGGATATAGTGTCGCTGACAGGTAGAGTAACTGCAACAGAGCTTAGAAGTGGTAAGAGAAGGAACAGAACAATTACCAGGAATATAGAGGCATGCCTAAGACATACAGAGAGGGACGCTGAAGGGAATGATGATGAGGAAGGATGTTCTTCCTGGAGTCGAGGCCCCACTCCACAAGAGGGGATTCATGCCTAATGCAGTAAACCCAGTCAAAAACCGATGGCCAAGAAGGTCGTAGACCCCAGAGGGAAAATTGCAATTGTTCTGCTAGAGTGAAATGACATCATCTGCCTCTGTATATTTTTGGTCACAGGCAAATGCTATACCTAGTCTTAATCAGAGAAGCTTTGCTTGGCAATGAACTATGGTGAATGCAGACTCATAGCTACCTAAGGTGCTAGGAATACCTGACAGTTGAGCCCTGAACCCTCCACGGGACACCTACACCACCCCTCTGAGGCTCAGAGAGCACAGAGAAGGGAGGGCTGGAAGGAAAGTAAAAACTGGAAGATAGGGAGGACTGTGAAATGCTGCCTTCAAGGTATGACACAGCCATTGCAGTAATGATCGCATAGCAAATATGACTTCCTGCATTTGGTCCTGTATGAGACTGGACTTGTCAACAGCCAGTCACAGACAAGTGAGGAACTCAAAGGTCCTCCCTGATGAACTATTAGCTACTAACTACTGGTAGATTTGGGATAAAAGACAGTCATTGTCTTCATTTGTGTACAGGCAGATAAGCCACTGGGTTCCAACAGACAATTCGAAAAGACCTGATCACACAGACAGCTTTGGTTAAACTTACTGGGTCACAAGACAGAATATAAAGTCATGAACATAGGAAAGGGACTTGTAAGCAATCCATGTGGTGCACACCTTTAATCCCAGCACTTGGGAGGCAGAGGCGGGCAGAGCTCTGAGTTCAAGGCCAGCCTGGTCTACAGAGTAAGTTCCAGGACAGCCAGAGTTACACAGAGAAACCCTCTTGGAAACAAAACAAAACAAAAACAAAAACAAACAAAAAAAGGGACTTGTAAGAAGTGTGTGTGTGTGTGTGTGTGTGTGTGTGTGTGTGTGTGTGTGTGTGACAGGAGTGGTATCGAGATGGGCGAGGGTTCGGGGTGGGAGTAACCGGAAGGCACCATACACAAGTACAGAATTGTAAAAGAAAGAAATAAATTAAAAGTTATATGTATTAAACAACAGCAACAAAAACCACTGAAAGGCAGTTGACATTTGAACCGAGAACCCAGAAGGGGAGATAATAAGTGCACTTCAACTTGTTCATTACCTGAACCCCAGTACTGAACTCTCGAGCACTGTGCTGAGACTCTGGAGGAGAGCTGCTTGAGGGCTGCTGGCAAGCTCTAGGTAGCAAATGAAAAGAAAGGCAAGGATGTCCATATGGTTGTGCTTTTAACACACTCCCCCCTTATAGGCAAAGCCCTCATGATGAGTCTGGAATAACATCCCCAGGGGAAATGGGGTGTTGAAAAACTCATGTTTTCTCTTGAGCAAGCCAGACAAAAGATGCCTTTTGTTACATAATATTTGCATTGCTCTTGCATGGCTTATTCATCAAAATAGAGTTGTCTTTTTAAACCAACATGCTTGGATTCCCTGTGACCTTTACTAGAATTCCACATGCCCTCCAGTAGAGGGAATGGGGAATTTTCTTTTCTTTTCTTTTCTTTTCTTTTTTTTTTTTTTTTGTTTGTTTTTTTTCCAGGAAGGGTTTCACTATGTAGCTCTGGCTGTCCTAGAACTCATAATGTAAACTCGGCTGGCCTCAGATTCACAGAGATCCGCCTGCCTCTGTGTTTGGAGTGCTGGGAATGCACCACCATGTCCAGCAGGAATTGAGAAGATTAAGATCTTGGTTTAAGGACATGAGAGTCAGATGGTCTCCTTATATCACAAAGATAAATACCATCAAGAGGGTTCTCCTGGCTTTGGAAACTTCCAAGAAAATCATGTTTTCTCCCAGTCTGTGTTAAATATTTTTTGTTGTTGTTGTTATGACAAAATACACAACGGAAACAATTTAAGGAAGAGGGGGATTTATTTTGGCTCACAGTCGGAGGACACAGTCCACAGAGACTGGGCCGTTGTGGGAGCAGGAGCTTGAAGAGGAGATCTGACACGCTGCAACCAGTCAGAAAGCAGAGAGAGATGGAAGCTGGTGCTTAGGCAATTTTCTCTTTCCTATTCAGTTCGGGACCCATCCCATGGAACTGTGCCGCCCACATTTGGAGTAGATCTTCTCACCTCCATTAACCTAATCTACAAACTCCCTCACAGACACGTCCAGAGGCCTGTCTCTTCCCTGACTCTAGGTTCGTATCAAGCTGACAGTCTTAACCATCACCTAGATAATGATTGCTTAATCAGACTCTTTCCAGGATTTTAAGGATGATAAGAACCCCCTTTCTCTCCCATTTGCTGTGAAGGATCTATGCAGAGGCACACAGGTTCAAAATCAAGTTCAACCACATTTTCTTCTTAGCACATGGGTTTGCCATCATTTCCCAGAGTTGTGACAAAGATCCAGCAAGACTCCTCAGCCACCTCCAGGGCCTGCAGAAGGGTTTCCCCGTCTCATCTCGTTATGAGATAAAAGCAGACTGAAAAATAAAATAAAACAAAACCTCTGCGAGACTCTTTCAGGGAAAGACCATACTCCAGAAACAAGGTAGAGAGCCATGCACGGTTTCTGCTCACCAACAGGTGTGAAGTTTGGCATCACAGACCACGGAAGCACAATAGTACCTCTGTGCCCTGGTAGAGTTACCCCCTCACTGTCTACACATCGGGGGAAACACGTCACTTTTGCTTTTATGAACTTCCAATGCAATAAAGACTTGTGTTCAAAGCACTCTCATTTTTTAAAAAAAGAAGTCATTAATACTTTTTATGAAGTCAGAACCCATTAGTGAGGATGTATCAAATATGTCACCTCAGCGGGGATCATCAAAGGGGGTCGAGGAATGGTGTTGGATACACAGACTGGCCCAGGCCTCACAGATGGATGATGTCAACGGGAAACCTGAACACGTGCAACAAGGAATGTGCTACACTTGAAAATCCCTAGGTATTGATGTATGGCTGAGAGTGATAACATCAAACCTTCGCGGATAATCTGACTTTGGAGGCATCCACATACTCAATGTATCCTACTGTAAGGCATATTCAGAATCACCAGCACCTAAATAGTTCAGGGACTTGATGGTAGAGGTTTATTCATACGTGCAGCCAGACTGAGGCAGACTGTGCCCTGTTTTTCTCAAAGTCATCTACATTTTTATCCAACAACCTTATTTTATTTGTATGTCAATGCCATGGCATGATCTGTCTGACCCCAGGCTGACAGAGTTGCCACCTACTGGGGAGGGAAGCAGGAAAGAAAACTCTTGACATAATAAAATGGTAAGGGAGAGTCCATTCTGGAATACAGCAGTGTGGGTCAGGAGTACCTCAGATGGGAAGAGAGTCAGGGCACAATTCTGAGCAGGGTAAAGGCATCAGGGGATTTATACAAAAAGCAACAAAGCAGAGTTGGGGGTGCAGCAGGTAGTGGTTACAACCTCACTAAGAGGGGACAACAAGGGTGAAGGAATTCACCCTCATAAACATCACAAGATTCTTGCTGCAGGTGTGCCAGGGTGAGCCAGAACAAGACAGGTTTCTGTTTACACTGACCTAGGAAGACTCATTAAGACTGGACTATGAAGCCAGGTGTGGTAGCCTACACTTTTAATTCTAGGAAGAGACAGTAAGTCTCTGTAAATTCCAGGCCAGCAAGGGCTATGTAGAAAGATACTCTCTACAAACAAAAACAACAAGAAGACTGAGCTATGAAGACTCCACGAGGACAAAGTGGTAAGATCAAGGATTAGCTGAGAACAGGGCTTAAAGGTGCTTAATTAGGTCTGGTCAAGAATGGTCTGTCCAAGAAAGACAGGGAGGGTGTAACAGGTCACTTTAGGACTTTGTAAAGAGTTCTCTTAGGACTTTACAAAGTGCTCTTGCGCTCTCTCTCTCTCTCTGTGTCTCCTTCTCCCTTTCTTCTCTCTCCTTCTCTCTCCTTCTCCCTCTCCCTCTCCCTCTCTCTCTCTCTCTCTCTCTCTCTCTCTCTTGCTCCTTAGGGTCTCATGTAACACATGAGTCTAGCTTGTAGTCTAGCTTCAAACTGTCTACATAGTCAAGAATGACCTTGAACTTCTGACCCTCCAGGCTTGACTCCTGAGGGCTGGGACTACAGGTACACACCATCATGCCTGGTTTTACACAGTGTTGTGGATCAAACCCAGTACTTTTGGCATGCTAGGCCAACAGTTTACCAACTGAACTACATTCCCAGCCTGTCAGCACAGAGTTCTTAAAGAGACATGAGATTTGGAGTGCCTGGACCATCATGAGTAGGGACAAGAAAATGAAGTACAGGACAAGCAGGAGGCAGAGTACGTGTCAACAGAATTCACAAGCCCAATGACTCCCTGTGGTAACAGAGCTTCTCAATAGGGTCGCCACAGACAATTGGGACTGGTGGGAATCTGTGTCTGCATGCCCATTATAGGACACAAGACGGTCTCCTGACCTCCCCAAACTGGGTGCCAGTAGCACTTGATTACTCTGCTACTTCTTTACATTCTGATCAATGAAAGTGTCTCTAGATAATTGTCAAAGGAAGAATGTCCCTGGAACAGAAGGAGAGAGGGAGGAGAACGGGCAGGGAGCACAGAGGGACCAGCAGGTGAGTGGCTCACTGAGCAAGGCAGTGCACATGACGAGGTTGTGGTGGAACGAAGGCAGACTGTGCTAGTCTCCGAATGTGACTACTTAATATGCAAAAGAGGAATACAGAAGTCTGTAAACAGAGATCTGGACAAAGCCAGGTTCATTAGAGCCTCCATTTAAGAAAAGTGGCAGGTGATAGAACAACTTAACAGAAATGATCTTTATGAATTGAGATATTTTGGGAGGAAAATATTCTTATGTCTGATTAACGGGCAAAGATGCAGGTGATGCAGGAAATAATGGTGCTTTCTAAGACCAGCAAGATGGTTCAGTGTGAAAGTACTTGCTGTGCAAGCCTAATGATCTAAGTTCAGCTCCCAGAACTCACATGGTAGGAAGCGAGAATTGACTCCCAAAAGCTCTCCTCTTATCTGGGACATGTGAATACACACACATACACATATACACACACACACACAAACACACACATAGAGACACACACATACACACACACACACACACAGTAATAATACATTGTTTTTTAAAAAATATTTAAAAGTGGTGCTTACTAGGGCTAATTTAGCCACTGTTTTGAAAATATTTGCATGTATGGCCACTTTTAGCCTTATAATTCTATTTTCCACTTTATATTTTACATTTTATCTTACCTTTATAATTACAACTCCGATTGCTGAAAACTTAAATGTAAAGGGAAACGAGAACAATTCCTGGTCTGTGTACTTGATTCATACGCTCTGCGACACTCTATGGAGATTTCACAATTATTTACTAATTTAAATAACCCCAATTTCAGCAGACAATGAGCAGGTGGCGAGCTCGCTGGCACATCCCCATCTGACCTGGCTTGCATTCTCTTTTTTCATTCTCAGGCACAATTAGCAAAGGACAGGGAGCTGGCTATTTAACAGGCTATTCCAGCTAATTTTTAATCTCTTCTAATGCAGGAATTAAAAAAAAAAAAAAAAGCCTGCTCGAGAGCTTCAGGGATTACTAAATAATAAACCCTGAAGGTTCCAAAATCTGGTTAATAGTTAGACCTGGAGAATATGAAATATAGTGTTAATTTAGAATAACATAATGCCTAAAAATGAAGCAAGCGAGGTCTAATTGAGCTATGAACTGCTTGCCTGGTATTGTATAATACGGGCAATGCTAACCCGGGGTTGCTGAGTTGTAGATAACCATTACTCTTAGCAAATATGTTTATTGGGGTCTCTCGCTCTTCATTACCCAACCTCATAAAGTATACGTCTGCATATTCCGATAAAACATAAAACGGCAAGGCAGAGGCACAATTAGGACGCCCCAAGAAGCGACATCGTAAACTGGTATCTGTCTCCAAATGATTGTTCACTTAACCGTGATAAATATTTATCAGTGTGCAATACAACAAACCCTTGAACAACTAGAGCCCACGCTGAAAACGAAGGAGGATTTTTAGACTTTTGATTTTCCCCTTTGGATAAGGTACAACCCTTTAGCTCAAAATGGGACTTGATGAACTGCAATGGTTTCGACTTTAAATGATAATTATGTTGTAGGAACCAACCAGAACACCGTGGGTGTGTATGGCTGGGATCTGCTTAGAGCAACTTGGGCTTCCTTGAGCACTGAGAGCAAGGACAACAGAATGGAGAGAAGCGGATAGAAATATAACTGCTAATCTGGGTGGCTGTTCAGCGCATAACCTTTTATGTCGTGGGTACTCTTGCTGGAAAAAATGTGTTTTAAATGATAAAATGAGGATAAAAATAAACTCCCATGGTCCTTAGTGTCTTTCTTATCAGCTATGATGTACTAACTGGAGGCATATAAAGAAAAGGGAAATGTACATGCTCCTGTAACCCCAGGCTCAGGCCCTCACTGCTCAGAGAAGGAATCTGTGGGTGACCCTGTGACATCCTATGTCCTTCAGAGCATAAGGCCATGAGGAGAGTCTCTCTGCCCTCCTGGGGTAGTTTCAGAAGTGATGATCCTCTCCTGCCAGGAGAGAATGTAGTTTCTTTGTAAGCGGAAGTTTTGCAATTCTTAAAAAGATGGTGGGGGGAGGGGCACAGAATAATGAGTAGCCTCCTCTATAAATAGAACCTAAGGGCTGGGCCAATCCTGAGAGCAACTGGAGTTGTTTGAAAACAAAACAGCAACGGTTCTCAAACCTGAGCGCGCACAAGCTGGGGCTTCTGTTACCTGGTGGTTCTCTGACTGGAGACATCTGGAATTTGGCCAGAGACGCGGCATTTCCAACTCATTTCCAGGGGATGCTGCTGATGCTGTTGACCTGTAAGCCACACTCGGGGAGCTGGAAGGATCTAGAAGGTGACTCTTGGGGGAGCGTCCTGGGTGAGACTGTGCACGTCTCATCCCAAACCTTCCGTACTTTCTTTTCTCCCTCATCTTCTCATTCATCTCACCTCTTCCCTCATCTTCACGTCTTTCATTTTGTTTATTTTATACGTATATTTCGATTCTCAATTTCCATTTTTTTTTAAACATTCTGTGCCACCTTGTCCTTGTCTCTCCTTTCTTTTGTTCTTTCTTCTCCTCTCGCAACTTTCCCCTGAAATCTCTGCTTTCATCTTAAGCAGCCTCTTGCCAGGCTCTTAATAGTGACCAATATTGTCAGAGAGGAAACAGACACTGAAGACAGGATTTCTTTCCCTGGCAAGCAGGAGGAGGGCAACTGTCCTAGCAGAGAGGAAGGGTACGGATTGTGTTCCAGGCACATGGCAGCATCCTATAAGCAAAAGTATGTACCATGTGTATGATTCTTATACTTGCAGCATTCCCTGTGCGCACACACTGCTGGCAGCCTGAGCCAGTTCTCAGCATTCATTTTCATTCAGGGGCTATTCTTACATTTTAGGATAAATTGTCTCGTGGTCTACTTACAATGTGTACGCAACTCCCACACTGCATGAAGATTTATAACAAAAATGACTATCAGAAGAACCTCGCCAGGTGAGGAATCATTTGGGGGCAGCCTTCTCCTGCTGGACTCTGAAGATTAGATTCATACAAAACAGAAATCTACACAGCGAGAGTCCCCTGGTCTCATCAGTGAGTCATTTGAAATGAGACCACACCAAACACTTGACTACACCATTAGGGAACAATCCTAGCCTGGCTGAGGATGGACAAGATGACCTCATCCATCTCTCTCATCCCTCCTGGGTCATAAAGTGAGAATGGAAACTCTGACTAGAACCTGTGAAGGGAAGTGGAGATGCTTGTAGTCTAAGTAGCAATATCTCAGGAGGTGGACCACGTTACAATGAACATCATAGAGAAAAAAGGTCCCCTGTCAGCAGAATGAAAATCAGAATGCCTCCAAGTAAAGCCCTTTATGAATCTCTCCAGGCTCAGGGGTGAGAGGCTGGTGTTCTGCATCTCTGATACAAACTAGGAGCTTCTCATTTTCAACCTCTAGAGGAGTGGCTACTCAGCTTACATCCAGGTGAACCATCTTGCAAAGATATGGGTGCCTGAGACAGGCATGACAGTGCATGCCTAATCTCTCAGTACGCTCAAGTTCACCGGCAGGGTCCTGACATGAGACTGGGGGCTTAAACAGAAAGCAAGAGTTATGCATAACTAAACAGTCTCTCAAGTTCTTCCTCTGGCTGCCCCTCCCCCCCCAATCAAGTAGGAGATTGCTGGGAAATTCTAATTTCTTGGGGTTCATTCTTTCAATAGTCTAATAGCCAGACATGGATACAAATGTCTCTTTAGAATTCTTTCATTGGTGTCATTCGGGCTGTCTCAGTCCTTTGATCTTCACATGCACCATGGCATGCCCCCTCAACACACGTACATACATACATAAAAATATTTTTTAATTGCTTCCAAGAAGGGAAGAAACACCTGCTTACTGAGTGCCAAGAATCTCATGCTGAAAATTATCTCTGTCCTCCTTGGACCGGATGACAAAAGATGAAAGGTTCCCAAGTCCTTAAAAAGTTATGCTATTCATTTCATGATAGAATGTTGGTATAGTGCGCTAGGTCCAAGTCTCAACTACAAACCGTTAAGTTTCAAACCTGGAACAAGTCTCACGAGGTATCTGTGGCTCCTCCCAGCAATCTCCACCCCACCCCCTACCCTAAACCTCCCCCTCCCAGAAGCTGGGTTTCTGCTTCCCTTCTAGCCTGATCTCTACATAATCGAGCCATTTTGGCTATACAAATCCTTTTCACCTTTTTGCCCTCTCCCCTCCCATCTCTCCCCACACGGCCCAGCTCAGTCTGGCAGTGTCCAGTCTGGACTCTCCCAGATGACTCTGCCTCTGCCTATGCTCTCCCTCAGATCTACAATAAACCTCCTTCCCCGAAGCTAGGAGCAGTCATGTCCTCCTTTTCATTTCTTTTTCTCATTCACAAATCTATCCTGACCTGTCCCGTTTTCAAGAGTAAACATTATAATCAGTGAAGTAGCAGTAACAATAGATGCTAATATTTGCCCGGTATCTACAGTGACTCTGACTGTGAACATTACTACATCACAGACTTTTGTTTCCATCATCACAATCATGGCTGTGAAGGACCACTCTTTAAGGGAAGAAACTGAGGCAGCCCAAACAGAATGTTTCAGGAGTGCTCCAAGGAGTCTGAGAGCTTCAGCAGTGTTTGAGAACTGGCTAGGAATGAGACCTCCAAGCCCCACCCAAAGACTCAGAAAGAGAATGAGAAGCAGCACGGGTGGGGCCCAGACATTAATTTTAACCAGTTGTCCAAGGGATTCTCAATCCCAAACCAAGTCTGAGAAAAGAAGCTCCAACTTAGAGAGCAGCCTGCTGAGGCTACTAAGGGAGAAGCGGCTGACTCACCACGCTAAGGTTTGTGCTGACCATTAGAAACTGTCCTGTCCACTTCAGGCAATTAAGGAGGAGTTGGCTTGGCTAATCAGGTTAACACCTGCGACAGTGGAGTCCCCTGAGACCAGGTTTGCTGGCCCCCAATTCCAAGTCTGTCCACAGAGACTCAACCAGGCAGAATCTTTTGCTGTCTGACTCTGCTTCCCTCCTTCGCTGTAAACAAAGGAACATTTGAGTGGTACCAATCCCTAGTTTGGGACGGAGGGGAGGGGGGGATCCCTATTAAAAGGGCTCTGATTTGAATATCTGGTTGCCTCCTGTTTCTTACCCACAAAAATTAATTTAAAAATTAAATTAAATTTAAGAATTTAATAAAAAATTAATTAAGAACCACTGCACCTAAACTGAGCCAATTCCTACTTTGCCCGGTCGGTAGAAAGTTCCACAGAAGTCCGACAGTCCCTGACCTCCACTACCTAGTGTGCTACCTCTAGCCACAGGGGGCTGCTGAGACTAACCCTTATTTAAATCTCAATTAATTTAAATGTAAATAGTGCCCTCAGGCCACTGGCTACAATATCTATTAGACAGCCCAGGTCCCAGATAAGATACTTGTTCTTAGTCCAACTTCCCACTCAGCCAAGGAGGGTAAGGCAAGGTTATTTACTCCAAGGAGGCTGCTGAAACTGGAGGTGAGTCTGTGAGCTCAAAATCATGCAGCCAGTTGACCTCAGGGTTCTAAGAAGCTTGACAGCCATTGGGTAGTTGTAAATCCAGGAAGTCATCTGTCTTTTTCTTTTTTATAGATCTCCTCGGCCCAGTAATTAAAATTAAAACATAACTTTTGCTACCTAGGAAAGCCACAGCTCAGAACTCTGCCTAAGCAAAGGCAAGGACAGTGACCTTCTTGATGGGGTGGAATTGTAGGGGAGTGAGAGAGAGGCATCCAGAGTAACAGAGGAGGGATGCCGAGATGGCTCAGTGCACTCACTGCTCTCGCAGAGGACCTTGCCTCAATTCCCAGCACCCACGTGGTGGCTCACAATCACCTATGACTCCAGTTTCACACTTCCAGCATCCACGGGCACAAGGCATACACTCATACATGATAAAATAACCGTACAAAAGTAATTGAAGAGTAACAGAAGTGAAGCCAGTTGCCAGAGAATGACTGGAACCTCTCCCCGCAAACCTGGACTACATGTAACAAACAGCAGGTACAAAAAGCCCACCATATACAAACACAGGAGGAGGGAGGAGAAGGCGGACACTGTGAAGTTGGGCTCCTGACTGTATATCTCTTTCCAGCTCACCAGTCTATGGCCACCGCCTTTCCCCTTTTTTTAATGAACTGCCTCCATTTGCATCCTTATCCGTGTATGCCGGTCCATTTCATTGTTCTGGGATGAAGGAACATGGAAACTGAGATGCATCCCCCACACTGTTCTCCGTCCCTAACACTGCCTTTTCTGCAGGAAAGAACTCAAGCTGCTTCTTGGCTGCCATCAATGAAAAGATCTTACTCTCTTCTTAGTAAGTATGAATTACCACTCAGATTTAAGTAGCTCCTGTCACAAACGAGTTCTACGGAGGCCATGCTTCTTCGGGCAGGGAACTACAGATAGGTGCTTCTTACTGCTTCAAGTAGACTGTGTGATTGCACCTGCTTGTCTGTATGTGTACGAGATGTATGTAGTTAGGGTGTTGTTGTCTCCTGCAACTGGAGTTACAGGTGTCTGTGAGTGCTGGGCACTGAACCTGGATCTTCTGTGAGAACAGCAAGTGCTCTTAGCCACTGAGCCACCTCTCCAGCCCCTGATGCTTTTTATTATTTAATCTTGCTCTGCCAATAAAAGCGCAATTGGCAAAATCATCCAGAGAAAACAGTCTCTGTTCAAACCTGTTTTTCTTCCCCTTTCGCTTGATATTTCTAAATTAACTTATCAATAATGGATTAAAGTAATACGCAAAAGTGGAACAATACTGCACCTTTAAGGAAATATTATTTTTCCTCAGGTCCTATCAAGGTAAATTTCATCAGTATTCGAAGAATGAGCAAAGCACTTCAACAATTTATTTCAATAAAAGAAGACTTAGCTGAAAGGAGTATAAATGATGAGAACTTGCTTTAAACTGATTTATTCCCTGCAGCAATAAAAGGAATGTTTCTTCACTCAGCTGTTTAATATGCAAATATGCAGAACATCCAGCCCCTGACAGCACATCATTAATAAAGCCTTGCGCTGAGCGGAGCGCCCGATATTTCATCCTGATGAAAATGCATGATGATGATTTTAGACTGTGGGCTTTCGGAGTCGAGCAATGTGCCTTCCTGGTGACGCAGCCCACCCTACACAGACAGGGCTCTCACACAAGCCATGGGATGTCTGCAGCAGGAAGTCAGGAAAAGGGTACATACCCAAGAGGAGGGTGGACGATCATTCATGCCTCCAACTAGGATGGGGTTAGCTTGGTGACAGGGGGACAAGGGTCTGATTTTAGGGATGGCAGCATGCCAATTTAAAAATTTTTATTTGTTTAATCTTTTTTTCCTTCATTTCTTTCTTTCCTTCATCTCTCTCTCTCTCTCTCTCTCTCTCTCTCTCTCTCTCTCCCTCTCTTTCTTTCTTTCCAGTATTCAGGACATGCTAGCATTATGCATGCCCATGTGGAATAAGAGAGCACACATGATTAAAAAAAAAAAAAAAAAAAGACCCCGGCCTCGGAACCTGAACCACTATCTTTTCGCCCCTACTCAGTGGCCCTGTTGTGGTGGTAAGAGTAAATAAAACATTAAAAGGAATCAAGCGTAATAATTCTTCAGACACGTGGACATGGAGAGTTTCAGCAAAGGTTTATTTCTTATGGGGGAGGGGCACTGAGTCTGGGGTAGAGCAGGACCCTGCAGAGGGACAGAAGCTGCATTGCATGGTGGGAGAGAAAGACTGAAGCAGAGAGAAAGAAAGGGAGAAAGACAGAGAGGAGAGAGACAGACAGACAGACAGAGACGCGGTAGGTCAGACCTAGAGGGACCAAGAAGAGAGAGAACTATGGGATTGTATAGGAATTAGCATGTGTTGGAACCCTGCTGATGACAGAGACAGGTTGTCTGGGGGCAGGTACAGCGCGCAGAGGCGGTCCACAAAATCAAGTATAGGAGAAGGTGGACAAATTCCTCATTCAATTAGATCGTGTACTCTCTCTCCAGCAACACCTTGGATGGATGGAGACAGTGTTAGGATTTGAAGGCGCTGAGAAAGGAGCATGTGGACCCAAGTGTGCCATGGTGTGCATGCTGAAGTCAGGAGACAACCTCAGTATCGTCCTTGTATTCCACCCAGTTCCAAGATGGGATGGCCAGTGCTTCACCGCTGGGTACCCTCAGGCTACCTGGCCCTTCCGTGTCTGTGGATTCTCCTGTCTTCCCCTTCCTGCTTCCAATAGGAATGTAGGGATTAGGATAAGGCACAATTGGTGGTCTGGATTTTTTAGGAGGGTTCTGAGAATCACTCAGGTTGTCAAGAGCTTTACCCACTGAGCTGCCTCCCTAAGAAAGTTTTTTTTTTTTTAAAGTTCTTTACAACTTTTATATCTGTCTTTCACATTTTATTTTATCTATCCTTCCTTCTCTTTTTATTTTATGTTTTGAATATGGTCTCAGGTAGCTGACGTTGGCCTCAAGGTCTCTATGTAGCTGAACTTTTGATCTTCCTGCCTCCGACTGGTGAGTTCTGGGATTATAAATGTACACTATCACACGGTTAGTGTGTGTGGTGCTAGGGATTGAACCCAAGGTTTT
This sequence comes from Cricetomys ansorgei, assembly GCA_026225945.1. Lineage (NCBI taxonomy): Eukaryota > Metazoa > Chordata > Mammalia > Rodentia > Nesomyidae > Cricetomys > Cricetomys ansorgei. Next base: position 3,229,861 of record JAMJFZ010003163.1, read on the forward strand.
ATGTATATCAAGCAATCACTCTGCTAACTGGGTTACATCCCCAGCTCTCGTCTACATTTTACAGTGAGTGAAACCATAGGCATGATCAGAAAAATCATGTGTTATTGTTTTCTTTTCTTTTTTTTTTAAAACAAAACAAAATGTGATTCTACATCCCCTCCCGCCCCCCCACCCCCATCCACTAAACCATCTCTGTATTATTGGCACTGTGAAGGGCCCTACCTCTGAACATCTTGGAAATTTCATACAAACCCTGTTTGCTGGCTTTAAAATATACACAGATGTGACAGGGTTGCATGAATTACTAGTTGTAAGTATTTAGAACACTGCCTGGAATTTGGCGTGGTCCAGAAAAGTATTTGTTAAATCAATAACCAATAAATCAGATTAACTCCGAGAGGAGGCTCCTCAGCAGGGGTGAGCTTTCTGTAAACATTCCTTATCTAAGTAGATAAAGGATATGAAACCTGCTTCTTTTGTTTTAACCTTTTACTTACATTTACTCTATTGTACGGTTCTTGTCTGGAAGTACTCCTCCAATTTAGAGTACTTGGATTTTTGGATTTTGGATTAAAACTCCGAAACTGGGGCTGGCTGGCAAGATGACTCAGAGGTTAAAGTTTTTGTGGGCAAGGCCAGAGCTCAATCTCCAGAGCCCGTGTCAAGGTCCGAGAGAACCAGCTCCACAAAATTCCCTGACCATGAATGTACTTTCATACTTCATAGACATGTATAACAATAAAAGGAAATTTTTTTAATTCTCTGGCTCTTCATTCATGCTGTGCGACCTTGCATTAGTCTCTTGCCTATGCAAATCCCATTTCCTTATTGTGAAAACTGTATGACAGTAACTAATCCTATTCAGTTCGCTTCTCGAATGTAATATAACAGTACCGTTCAGCCCAGCAGACTGCCCAGAGCAGAAACTCAAGTGTATCATTTATTAAGCACTTACTATAGTCCAAGCATCATGCATGTATTGGCACAGATCTTTATGACTACTCTTGTGCATAACCCTGCTCACCACATTTTGTCAAAGAGATCCTAAGCACGAGAATCTTTGCTTGTTTGTTTGGTTTTCTGAGACAAGGCTTTCCTGTTGTAACTCTGGCTGTCCTGGAACTCACTCTGTAGACCAGGATGGCCTTGAACTCACATAGATACACCTGCCTCGGCCTCCTGAGCGCTGGGATTAAAGGTATGCGCCACCACTGCCCAGCAAGCATGGGGATCTTAGACAAGGCCACCAACACAGCTTGGCCTTGAACTCAAGTCTGTCTGTCACTAACCCCTCAATTAAATTCTATCTTCAAATCAGACCTGCTATTTCCAGGAGGGCTGGTGTGAAGTGGTGGGCACAGAAAACAAAAGAAACCAGATCCAGTAATGGTTCAAAAACAGGGAGAAAGAAGAGATTTTCTTCTTTCCTTTTATCTTCATCTCAATTCATCTTCACAGTCTGTCCAGAGGCAGGTGAGGAAGGTGGGCCCTCTCAGCTTCATAGGAAAAAGGAAGGGCCTGTGGAGTTCTCTGTGGCTGGGCTGTCATTTCAAAAGCACATTTATTAGAGAAAGGGCACTCACATCTGTCATTTGTGAAGGGTTTTCTTTTTCTTCCCCCTCCAACTTTAGATAACCCCAGAAAAAGGAAAAAAAAAAAAAAAACAACTTATTTTTCAAGTCTCTGGTGACTTGTTGTTCAGGAAAGACCTCTTCCTACTCTCTCCTGGCCCCTTGTTCCTCTCTCCCTGCCCTGTGTGTCTGTTTCATCCAGCCAGGAGAACGACTCTCCCTGCTAACAGGAAGAGGGCGGTTGGCGCTGATTTCCAAATATTTCTATTATAAATCAATCGTTTAGCCAGATTCAATGAAGTTTGCAAAACTTCCCTTTGAATCAGCTCCCAGTGAGAATCCACAAGTCTTGGGGGCAGAATTTGCAGTGGCCTCTTGCAGGTCCTATCCGTGTTTCTGATTTTATGTGCTTAGTAATACGCCCTCATAACTCAGATGGGATGAACCAATTAAACATTTCCCCATAGTCTGTGAAAGCGCTGCTCTTGGCATGTTTTTTGCATGGCGCAAACCTCTGCGGGAGGATACGATAGAAATCTTGCACTATTTAAATATAGAATTGGGACATCAAAGAAAGGGTTGCATTGAAATAACATGGATAATTAAGGAAGTAGAGAACAGCAATAACTGATTTACATAAATGCTAATGAGTCTCTTGACTTGTTTGGCAATTTGCACTTTAGGCCGGGTAACTGTGGCTCCAAATTTATGATCTAATTTTTACTTTAATATTTTCTTTTAGCAAGTTGTAACCCACACTGAGGAGTGCCTGCCAACATCTAACTTCGCTGCCTTCAACCATCCAGAAGTATCTCTCTCTAATCCAGCATTGGGGATGCATGCAAAGGGTCCAATGAGTTTCCTGATGTCACACCCTGCTTTATACGGGTTTCTTTTTTTAATATGCTGCTGTTGTTACTGGTGGTCGGTAATGTTTGAGATCCAGAGTTGGCTATGATAACCCAGCTAACAAACAAATACCCTGATAGAGTAAAGGGTTTCTTATATACCTGTTCCTTGCCGTTCGGAGGGAGACCCAGGGACAGGGATCATCAAGCTTGAGGTTAGTGCTGATTCTGGACCGTTCTTCGGCGTCTTTTGCTTCAGAGAAGAAATTGCATGCGCTGAAAATTGCCATTTTATTGTACTCTTCTACTGCTCTTGCTCCACAGGGCAGCAGCCTCCCATGAATGAGAATGAGAGTCCTGGCTGTCCCCTCTGGACACTCTACACGCTGACCTTCAGTGTACCCCATTTCCCTCTGAGCCCTCTAAGCATGATCCATTGCTTTCTCAGGCCGTTCCCCCTTCACCCCATTGATGAGTTTCAGAGCTGCTTCAATTTCCAAGCCCTGGCACGCTGAGGCGATGGCCAGGGCTCTGTCTGTGCTGTCTTATGGATTGTGCAAGGTCACCGCCTGGGAGAGGAAGGAGGCAGGCAGAGCATTTATCAGGATGTATTGTTTTACTTTTTCTATCCATCACTGAGGCGATGATTCTATTTTAGTGAAAATCCATTGAACTCCGATCAAGTCAGATGGCTGTTATCATTGGAGACTTGAGAGCTGTCAGACTGTAATCAGTACAAATGTTGGACCTCGAGATGGGGGGCTCAGGCCCAACCATGGTCTTCCAGGGATCTTTCTGGTCATTCTTGCTTTTAAAATTTCATCCCGTCATTTTGATTTACGTACCTTTTCAGCTATTCTTGTAAGAGATACAAATCTGGTTATGCCATTGGGAATGAACCGGTTACAGGCAATTTAGGCCCAGTATACAGACACTATGGCCTGCCTTACCACGGGATTACTGCTCATTCTGGGTCTAATGACTGGCTCCCTGTCAGTATGGATGCACCCCTTCGTAATCACAGCAGCTGATCACAAGGAATGCATGTGTACACTCCACTTCCAGTGCAAAGCACCACATGTTCACTACACTGTTCAGTGGTCTCTTGAACATATACATTTTCTAATCATCACACTTGGTTCTAGAGTACACCATGAACAAGCACTTGAGCCTCCAGAGCTATAGATATTAAATGCCCTTACTTAATTTAGAAGAGTTTGGGGGAGGTTTTTATGATACAATTATTACCTTAAAAAGGGAGAGGGCCAGGCTGGGCTGTGGTGGTGCATGCGTTTAATCCCAGCACTCAGGAGGCAGAGGCAGGTGGATCTCTGTGAATTCAAGGACAGCCGGGTCTACAGAGTGAGTTCTAAGAGAGTCAGAGTTACAAAAGGAACTCTGTTATAGTGGAACCCTGTCTTAAATAACCTAAACAAACAAACAAACAAACAAACAAACAAATAAATAAATAATAAAGGGGGTGGGGGGAGAAGGAGAGAAAGGAATGTGGCAAGCTCTTTGGAAATTTCTTTTTGGCTTGCTTCTGGAGATGGGAACTAATTAAACCTGACATCTGAATAACATCCTTTAAAACACATCTTCTATTCTGCCTGTATCCCTAACTTTTATAAAAGGGGGCCCTTCTGTCGGATGGTTTTTAATCAGGACCTTGTAGTGAAGTGAAACTTAACACTGAACCACCCAGAAAAGCAAATGGCGCTCTCTGTAAGATAGTCAAATACAGGTTTCTTCCCTGGTCCAGCTTTAACACTCAGTCCAGCGAAGCAGCTTTAAAGAAATAAAGGGCAACACTTAAGACACTCCAGACTTAGAGCCCGCTTGTCTCTCTCACGACAGTTTAACATGTAAAGCAATCTCCCAGAGTACTCCCTATTTTACAGTCTCTACCCTTGTTCCTCTTATTAGCAAGAGCAATTGAATATTGACGGTACATCCTTAACTATATTTATATTCTAAATAACAGCAACCATAATCAGGGAAGTTATTTATTGGTCACTTACACCAAACCAGGCACCAGGCCAAGTACTTTACATATGTTATCTAGTTTAGGTCTTAAAAGCACATCCCAGTGAGGACAGAGACCTAGACTTTAAGGTAGGAACACTAAGGGCTCCAAAATCCCTAGCAATAAGCTGGGCTACCATCAAACTTGGAAATGGCAGCTGTGTGGAAAGGTACAGAGGTACCTGATGGAAGACATACAGAAAAGCATGCCTCGGGTTGAAGACCAGCAGGCTTCTCAGCATCGGCTAACCAGCCTTGCTTAAACTCATCTGATCGAGATGGGTTAGAGCTGATATCACTTGGAATATGAAATGCTCTCCACAGGTTCATGTATTTGAACATTTGGTCCCCAGGTTTTCTGGAAGGCTGTGGAGCCATTGGGGTAGGAGACATAGATGGCTGGTATGTGTCACTACTACTTGGGGGAGAGCCTTCTGAGAGTTTTAACCCAGTCTTCCTTCCAGCCGAAGCTGTCTGCTTCCTGGTCTGCCAAGCTGTGAGTAAGTTGTGCATCACAGTCCCACCACTATGGGCCAAATCACTTCTGCTTCGAGGAGTTCACTGAAACAGTAAAAATAAATTTCTTCTCCTTTGCGCTGCACAGGAACTGAGAGGGCAGTTGAAAAAGGGTTTATAGCTGGGAAAATCAACACAGTGACAGCAAAGAGGGAGCTACTGGGGGCATGTGGAAAGAGAGAGTCCACATTTTTGGTGACCAGGAAGCCCCTGCTTTTTGTTCTAGAAGTTGGTTCTAATAACAGAAGTGACCAAAGCCCAAGGAACCACTGCGGTAGCTTCTTCTTGGTTGGGGCTTTCCAGGACATTATGAAACATTAGAAACCTCCCTTAAGTAGTGTAGATAAGTAGTGTCTCTCCTCATCCTGAGGTCATGATGAGAAGAAAACAACAAACAAACAAGCAAACAAACAAACAAAAAACACTTGCAATCACTGTGAAATTGCAACACTACCCCTGACTTCTGCCACTTTAGGTAGAGAGGTTGAAAAGCTAAAACCTACTCCTTCAGGCCTCCCTTGCAGCTACGATCCTAGATACAAGTTTTTCCCTTTGATGGCCAGATTCTAGCATGTGAGACCTGAGGAGTAGTCACAAGGGAGGGACGTAGAGTATCCTGCTTGTTCTGAGATTTCCCTCTGTGCAATTAGAGCTTCCTATCTTCCTGTTCTGGACCCATTTTCCAGCTTTGTGGTGATGCACAAGCATCCATATCAAAGAGAGATAACTTTGGATTCCCCATTTGTTCAGCTCCGATTGTGGCTTCAGTAGTAGGAGATCCCTGGAGGGCCACTTCTGTGTTATTGAGGGAGGCATTATTGGACAGCAACTCCAAATGTCTCCTTCTGCTCTTCTAACAATCCTGTAAACATAAAACTGCCTACATTAAATTCCCTCATGTCTAACTTAAAGGAAGAGGTTCCTATATGTTGCTTTGAGCCTTGGAGACAACTCACCGGAGTTATCCATGAAGTGACTATCATGTGTCTCATCAGACCCAGGCATAGTCTGGCTCTCAGCACATGCTGGTCCCTTTACTCTGAAAGGCATTCCTTCCACTCTTCCCCCCTCATTGCTCAGCTTCACAGGGCAGTCCACCTCCAAACACCCAGTTCAATGATGAGGCCCACACTGTGCATGGCTTTCTCAATGGTAATCTTCTGCTTCTGGATCTCTATGCCAAGCCTCTTTTGGCTCTCTCTTTTTGGCATTTGGTGAAGATGACCAGGTCAGCCTACATTTCTGAGTCTCTTTGCCATTATACACACCACACTGACTGTTGATATTGTTTATAGGCCTTATTTAACCTGCAGGGCTCTAATTCATTCTTATGTTTTTGGTGCCTAGGTCACAGCAAGAGTATACTGATGTAAGGTCATACCCTAGCTATATCAGAGAAACTATATGATAAACAGATGGCTAGAGAAAGGAATAGAAAACTGTAACCTTATTATCTAATGATGTGCTGTATCATAGAACTTGACCTTGAAGCACTAAATCTGTGGTTCTCAACCTTCCTAATACTGAGACCCTTTAATGCAGATCCTCATGCTGTGGTGACCTCAACAATAAAATTATTTTCGTTGCTACTTCATAACTATAATTTTGCTACTGTCATGAATCCTAATGTAAGTATCTGATATGCAGATGGTCTTAGGTGACCCCCGTGAAAGGCTTATTTGATCCCCAAAGAGGTAGCGACCCATAGGTGGAGAACCGTTGCACTTAGTAAAGGCCCAAGAGAATCATAGAAAACAAAAGGGAAAGATATACTGATGAATACGGGGAATGAATTTGGTGGTTCTGATAGCTAGTGTTTTTAAAAAGAACTTTGGCTGAGACTAGGGCAAAGTGCATTGCGGGAGAGCAAAGGGAATAGCCTGTGCAGGATGAGAAGAGGCACGAACGAAGTAGAGTACACAAGCACTAACCAGCTTAGCAATTCCCAGTGCCTCAAGGGATGTGCAAACAGACTTGCTGCGTCGTGAGTGCAGGAGACACAGAGAGAAGTGACAGACGGGGAGAGTGCTCAGATGAGCTCGACAGAACCATAAAATAAAGGCATGAATAGAATCCATCAGCAGCTTTATTTTTTTAAAACAGTCTTCTTTGTAATCTTCTACCAAAAAGAAGACCTAGAGAAGTATTATCTGCTATCCAGAAAAAATTCATCTAGAGTGGAGACATTAGGTAACAGTGGTAACCTGTCCAGTCTAGAGATGACATCATAAGAGACCTGTCACTCCATCAAGAGCAGAAATCAGGCAGGTTTACAATGTTTTCCTACATATTTTGCTGGCCAGCACATGAAAGGGTGTGTTTCTCCCTATCAAGCAGATCAGAAAAGGTACTTGCAAGGCCTTTTACAGGAAGGAACGATCAGAATTTTTTCAGTGATCAATTATGTTTGTATTAATGGCAGGTATTTAAAGCTATGTTCCTTATTTTTTAATTGCATATGAGAATGGACCTTGGACATTATTTTACACAGAGGTTTCAGAGTTGTAGAAAAGTGAGCTGGGAGGAGAGGACCCCAGAAATGAGTGTGCAAACACATCCCACCACACAGCAGAGGGGCTACGCTGAGTATATACCCTGGCTGATATACCCACGGAGGATTACCAACAACTTGCTATGCTGGGTCCACCATTATACATTTAACACAAAAGCACTTCATGGAGCTAACCAAACCACGATCATTAGGTTCATGGGGTTCATTGCAGATGAGGAAACTGAGGTTAGAGAAGCCAAGTGACTTAGCCCTGGCCTCAGAGCCTGTAAGCTTTAACAGTGCAGATTTGGGTCAAGTTTGGTCTCTCTCTGGAGCTCACAGATCTCTACTTGGATCTATCACGAACAGCTTAGGGCAGTTCCAGAGAGTTCCATCCTGAAGGTATTTATCCAGGGGAGGGTCGGGTAAAGGATCCTGAGCTTTGAGGACCCACTCCACACAAGCTGCTGTACCCAAGACTCCTGGAGCTGGGAAAAAAAAAAACAGTGTGTCCTGGCATGAGAGCAAATAAGTAGGGCAGAATAGAGCGTGTCTGCAACCCTATACTCTCGAATCTTGAGTCCAAGATGTTGGGCTACCTCACGCGTTCTAGGATATGCTGGGCTATGTGGGAAAGCCTATCTTCAAGACAAAGAGCCATCAACACAGTTAGCAGTTGATGGCTTGCTCATTCCTTTGCGCTCCTGCGGCTACAAGGGGATTTCACGACAAAGTCCATCACTCTCATCTACTAAGAGGGGCATCTGCTTGAACTGGAGGGATGGTGGCTTATTAGGTAAAGTGTGCTTGCTGCATAAGCATGAGGACCTGAGTTCAAAACTCCAGCACCCAAATAAAACCAAGTGCTAGAGCACATGCCTATAATCCCAGTGCTCTTAAGGGAGAGATGGGGGAGGCCACAGGAATCCCTGGAAGCCACAGGGCCCTGGCATATACAGTGAATAACAAAGAGACCCTGCCTCAATCTAGATGGTAGGGAAGGAGCAACACCCGGATTGTCCTCTGACTTAGGCATGCACGCTGTGCCATGGCGTCCATAGCCTGTCCTCTGGCCACTGTCCTCAGCGTTTCAAACCATCATTTGCTCCAGCACTTGCAATGACCTTGTCAAAAGAGAGTCTGTGCTCAACATTAGTGAAAACAGGAAGACCTACAGACAACTGCCAGCTACGAAGCTCAAGGTGGTGAGCACAGGGGTGGAGGAGAGAGGAAATCTGTGGCTTTAGACTTGAATAGAGTTTAAGAAATAAAGACACAAATATTGGCTATTCAAACCCCTTGACAATTATATAAAGCATTTTGTTGTTGTTGTTGTTTTAATTTAGCCAGTATGGGTTTAAGAGTTTGAGCAAATAGGCAAGACATCTAACTTCCTCTGTAGCCCTTTGAAGCCCCTTGTTATGGAAATCTCAAAACCTAGACATCGAGCACAGGAGAAGTTGCCCGCTGTCCTAAGTTCGAACTTACTATGGTGCCTCCTTCTCCAGCTCCTGAAAGGAGCATGCTGAGAAAATTAAAATACAAACTTTATCTCTCCTCTTAAAAATCTCTTTTCAATCATTAATCTCGCCAGCAAAGAACACAACTAAACAGTCTCATTAGGGGAGAAGCAGATAGTGCAGACCTAAGTCGCCCCTGGAATTAACAAACCCGCTCCTCATTCCACCAGGGCCCCCTTCTCAAGATGACCTTGTCCGTTAGCTCATTTTGCGTCGTCTATGTTGTCCAGTGACTCAGGGTCCCACCTTCGGACCCAGAAACCGCTTCAGACCTCACATGGATACACTCTAGCTGTGAACTAACTCCATAAAAATAAGGAAGAACGGGGGCTAGGTGGAAATCCCTTTCTCCTGGGTGCCCTAGGATGTGGTGACTAGGATGGGACATGGAAAGAAAGGATTCCTCCCGCAGCTCCGGAAGCCCTCTTGCCAGCTTAGAAACACGTTGCCCATGACCACAGCCAATGGCTCTGGTAACCCTGACACCGCAGACAATTCCACAGGGCCCTGGCCTCTGCTATCTTTTGTCCTCATCACATTTTCCTAATAGATGATCCCACCGATTCCCATTGGCAGCCCTTTGTAGCGTAATGAACAGGATGCAGGCTGATGAATGCAGCCACCACGCAGAAAACGTCAGTTCTTTCATTAAGCAAACCTCCCCAGGTTCATTGTATTGAACCAGGGTTTAGGCTATTACGCTGACACATGACAGAACCAATTCTAGTCACATTGTAAGTGCCTATTCATGTTTGGCAAATTCCGCTTTCCGCACATGCACACATTTAGAATTGGACCCTGGCTGCCTGCAACTGTTTTTCCCCCTTGAAATCTATTTTCCTATTTTTAACTGCTAATAATTAAGAGAAATCCTGCTTTAATAACAGAGTCTCAATGAACCTAATTCAGTGGGGACATAATGGATTGCCATACCAAGTTTCTGTTCTCCTGGCTGTTCTGCAGGCTGGCTCTTCCCGGACACGCAGATATTGATAGGCTGTGTCCATTTGCAAAAGGGAACATAATAAAATATTTGCACGCAGAGTTTCAACACTGCTGGCTCTTTTTCTGCTTGCAGTTTAAAAGAATAGCCTTTTTTTCCCCAAGCTTGAAAACCCTGCTTGTGAAAATGGATAGGACTAAAGCCATCAGAAGCAGTGATTCTTAACCTTACTAACGCTGTGACCCTTTAATACAGTTCCTCATGTTGTGGTGACTACCAACCATAAAATTATTTTCATTGTTACCTCATAACTGCAATTTTGCTACTGTTATGAATACTAACATAAATATCTGATATGCAGATGGTCTTAGGTAACCACTGTGCAAAGTTCTCTTGACACCCTCCCTCAAGGGGTCGGGACCCACAAGTTGAGAACCATTGCTCTGAAGGAGACTGTGAAGGAGCCTTCCTGAGCAGGGAGCAGCTCAGGGCACCAGCATCATGAGTGCTGATGGCTCTCCAATCCATCCCTTCTTACATAAGTGGTCTTCTCAGGAAACACACGTGTTGGGTGCATAGCTGGTGGCAGCCCAAACTGGGTACCAGGATGTGGGCAAGAGGTTAGGGGACTTTCAGTGGCTTTATGGTAACCCTCTTGACTTTTTCAAATACTACCCTGACTTCAAACATGGCCGCTGCTTCCTCTCATTTTGAACAGGTCAAGGGGTATTTCAATTCCAGAATCTTTGTGTTCACTGAACCTAAAATTCTGTTGGCATTCACTGAACTCTTAGCATGATGTCATTATTTGGGATGTGGTTCAGCTGCTGCTCCCCCAAAAACCATCCTGTACAGCATAGACAAATCTAGAGAATGGGAGACACTTTCGTGCTTACTGGAAGTTGGGTGAGAAGTACATTGACTGCTAAAAGGGGCAGGGCTTCCATTGGGGGAGGAGGGGTACAAAGCTTTGTGGGACATAGTAGGGACAAGTATGACCTTGGTGACCTTAGCATCACTGATACCCTATGTTATTCTATGTGCACACAAGAGGCGGCTGTGAGATTTGGCCTTGACTTCTGAGATCTGTCTTCCTTATGTGACACTGGACTATCCATCTTTAGAGTAGAACACTGACAAGAGGGTTCTGCTGTCTGTGAAGCACTCCATTCTAATATTCCGGAAACCCCCAAGTCAAAAGTATCAACTACTTTTAATAAAAGATAACATCTGTCCAGAAGTGATTCATGGAGCCCCCTCCTTGATGCGTGCCCCAAACACTGGTGCACAGCACCTTATCTTCTCACTGCTTCCCTATAGCTCATCTCGCTCAAGACAGATTTATTGCAGGCTTGTCAACATAAGCCTACCTTTAAGGAAAAAGATAAAAATAAGAAACACCTTACCAGAAGATATGGTCAAAGCTAAATCATAAATGTTTGATAAGGAATGGCGAAATCCAGACAAACAGTTGATCCATCCCACTTAGTTTTGAGCAGATAATGTCACACAGAAAATCAATCTGAAATATTGAAAAGGGGGGGGGTGGTCAGACTTGGGGATCAGGCTTCACATTGTTACAAAGTGGTGGCTTCAGAACCCTAGAATACATGAGAGTCACATAAATTTTAAAAATGGACTGTGGATTCCCAATTTACCATACATGTCTGTCATTTCTATCTCTTTTGTGGTATGTGCTAACTCCTGGGGGTCATAGGCATCTCCATATGGGAAGAGTAGAGAGGAAACAGCTCTGACATTTTTTATGGTAATTTGGCAATTCTTGTCAAACAGATTGTTTCAAAGATGAACATTTTAAAAATATTACTACATTTTAAATTGTGTGTGTCTGTATCTGTGCCTGTGCCTGTGCCTGTACCTGTGCCTGTGTGGGTGTACGTGCACATGAGTGCAGGTACCCCTAGAGGCCAGAAGAGGGCGCTTAATCTCTTGGCACTGGAGTTACAGGTGATTGTGAGTTGCCTGATGTGGGAGCTGAGCTGGGAACTGAATCCAGATCTTCTACAAGAACAGTAAGAGTCCTTAACTGCTAAGCTATCTCTCCAGTCCTCAAAAGATGCAACCCCCCTCTCCCCCAGCACCACTACTAGTAGAAAAGCTCCCTTCTGATGTCCTGGCCCAAGTGAACAACATATATGTGCAGGATCATTCATGCCAAGCACCACCGTGTCCTGCTCTCAATTCTCAAGTATGTTGGGCAATGGCTAAAAAGGAAGACGGGGGGGGGGGGGGCTGGGGTGCCACCTTCTTGTACTCAAGCATCCCTTGAAATTCATGTGTACCTCGGAGTGTGCATGCTGGAGTTTAAGACATACAAAGAGGCCAAAATTGTGTCTCACACTTGCAATCCCAGAACTCAGGAGGCTGGAGCAGGAGGTACGTGCTGAGTCTGAGGCCTGAACTACATTGTAAACCTATCAAATAAAACCAAAGGAAAAGGAAGAAGCACCACACAAACATGAGCAGGCTTAGACACAGGTGGTGGGCTGGGCAGAAAAGAAACACACACAGTCCACAGGGACCATGGAAATCAAACCATGTCACCGCGGTGGGGCCTAAGTTCTAAATACTGCTTCGAATCACAGATTTGTTTACTTTCACTTGGTGATAATTGTTCACGGCAGAGCATATCAGGAAATTCTATAATAGGAACCACAGCCAGGAAATAGTAAATAATTAATCACCTCCCTCCCAGCCTCTTGCATCTCTGTTGATATAAATGGCCATATAATTCCAAACCCAATTATCACTACTTAGCCATTCCATTTTGTAGTTAAAATCCCGCAAAATTAAAGCACATCAATTGTTAATGGCAATAGACCAGACAAGGGATTAAAGATTATTTTAATGTTTATTTCCTGTCAAGACATCTTTTGGCAGGAAACACCACAGACAAAAGGCTGCACGCTCAGATGAGATTCATATATTTAAATCTTCTAACTTCTAAAAACATTATGGATATAATTACTTGTTTAATTTACTTGTTCCCCTAAGATACAGGCTGAGGAGACCGAGCCAACTTTATGATGTCAAGTTCTCAGACAAGAAAGGCACGGCACTATAGCACTTTATAAGCTGTTTTAGTTAAGCAATCAAATCAAATTTAGTGCCCATTCCCACCCTGCTAATGAGGGAGGAGCAGCAAAGGCAGAGAGAAGGGAGAAGGGGAGGACTCAAGTTCAAGGCTCCACTTGCCACCCAGGCACATGTCAATCGCGGCCTCAGTTTCCTTGTCTATAATTTAAGGCAGGAGAGGACCCCTGTGCAGAGCAACCTGCCCAAAAACTGTGTGTGAGAAGACTGTGAACGATTTGGGGAAAGCCACATCATTTTGCCAAGATAACTTAAAACTTGCAATATCATATACACACATTCCGATATGGTGGCTCTTATCTGTAAAGTGTCAATGAGATACACACATGTGTAATGTCTCATACATCCCCCCCAAGTTCCCCACCATACCCCAAGAAGACTGTAAAATGAGGACTTTGGAATCCAATTTAAGTAACATTGATCTGTCAGGTGGGGCAGTTCATATCTGTAGTTCCAGCACTTGGGAGGTTGAGGCAGGAGGACCACCTCACAAGGTCAGCCCGGACTACATAAGTGAGATCTTGTCTCAAATAACACAAAACTAAACAAAACAGAGCAAAACAAAAACATTAATCTGCTTGCAAACATCAAGACCATAGTAAAAGTAATCAAACTATTTACTTAAGATCTGGGTTAAGGAGTGTAAAGGGATACTAGGAGGGCTCGGCAGGTAACAGCATTTGCTGCTCTTGCAGAGGGCCAGGGTTCAATTCTCAGAACTCACATATTGGCTCACAATCATCTGTAACTCCAGGCCTAAAGTATTCAATGCCACTTTCTGGCCTCCTCGGGTACTGCATGCCTGTTTGCGAAGATGTGTACGCAGAGTAAACACTCATACACATAAGATTAAATAAGTAAACTTAAAACTCTTCTTTAAAAAAATATAAAATAGACATTTATATTACATATGGAATTACATATACATACAGCAAAAGAGAGACGGACACGTGAATAGATAACTATATTGATGACAGATAAATGGATAGGTATATCATAGATGACTGGTAAACGGGAGATGATGGATGATAGACAGATAGATAATTGATAGGCAGATAGATAAATAGATAGAATAAATAGCTGTTCACCTAGAATCACTATTTAAATCACTGGGAAACCAGAACTGGAATGAGTCTGGGCCCTTTTCCAAAGTGCTGGGTTTATTGTTTATCTGTTTCATTAGAACATAAAAACTTCACTAGAATATAAAAGAAATTTCATTAGTGTATAAAAACCACAAAGGTAGAAACAGCCTCTGTTTTGCTCAACGGTGTCTTGTTCAAATTGAAAAGAGAGCTTAGTATATGCCAGGTTCGTGACAAACATCATGGTATGTTTAATTTTCACAGAGGGACTTATATCTTGTAATTCCTCCTATTTGTGTATTAACAGCAAAAGGCATACAACCCACCAGGGTTGGGAAGGTTGTCCACATCAAAAGCCCAGGTGAGGGCAAAGCCACAGTGGTCTGCAGGTCTCATATTATAAGTCCTGGACACTCAGGACTTGAATTTCTTTCCATGAGGAGGCTGAGGGAGAGCATGGTGCTTTAAGTAGCAAAAGCATAACTTAGAAAAAGTTTCTTTGGTTGGGAAGATGGCTCAGTTTATAAAGTGCTTAGCATACAAGCATGAGGATCCATTAAAAAGCCAGTGTGATGGCATGTACTTGCAATCCTAGTGCTGGAGGGGTGGGGACAAGAAGAACCCTGGGGCTTGCTAGCCAGCCACCCTAGCCTAATCAGTGATCCCAGGTCAAACCAAGAGACTCTGTTTCAAAAAACAAGATAGGCCTACACACACATGCATCCACCTATACACACATACATGCAGACACATACACACATACACACACACACACACACACACACACACACACACACACACACACACACCCCACAAAGTTTCTGCAAGAGCATGGATTCCCCAAACTGACTGTGACTACACTTTATGTTCAGAGAGGTTGTCCTCTTCAAACAACAGCCACAATTCAAAGCCAACTTCAAGCAGCTCATCTGCCACCCCCTGGAGCCTAGAGACAATAAGGCCAAGGCTAGAACTGTATCAGAACTTCCATCATGCCACTCTGAGCTTAGGTTTCTTCCACCTGTCCTCTGTCCCCAACAGGCTCAACTCCATCTCAGGCTAAAAGGTGATTTGATTTGTGCATCCGGAGGCCCATATGAGTCCAGCCTGAGCCAATGTCCAGAGGAAAGAGAAAACCCTTCACCTGGTGCATCTAGGGTGAACTGGGGGGTGTTTCCTACATATGCCCTCTACACTCATTGGTCAGAGATGGGTCATGTCTACTGTATAACCAACCATTGGCTGGCATACAGGTTTGCCAGATGGGAAGGGTATGTAGAGTCATCCACTATAATTGTGAAGCCAGTTCAGTATGGCAGTGCTCTGCTCTGATCCTAGCATTAGGAGGCTGAAGCAAGAAGACGGGATGTTTGAAGCCAGCCTGGGCTATATGGAGGGTTCAAAACAAGCCTCAGCTACATAGAGCGGAGGCACTCTATCAAACAAAATGCTTAAGATAAAACAAGTAATAAACAGCCTTAATTAATTTTTAAAAATTCAGTATTCAGACTGTAAACACCATAACTATAAAAAAAATAGGGAATGGTTCAATAAAACACAATTCTTCCATATGGTGCTATCTTAAGAAGTCATTAAAACATTTTCCAAGAAGTGTTTAATGATTCAAACA
This sequence comes from Cricetomys ansorgei, assembly GCA_026225945.1. Taxonomy (NCBI): domain Eukaryota; kingdom Metazoa; phylum Chordata; class Mammalia; order Rodentia; family Nesomyidae; genus Cricetomys; species Cricetomys ansorgei. The sequence goes on from JAMJFZ010003163.1 coordinate 3,245,604, forward strand.
TTTTTATTTATATGATAGATAGTTTATGAACTCAGCTTGCCAAATGCTTGCATTCAGGAGAAAAGAATACACAACGAGATATTAGGAGGATTTATCTCAGAGTAATGAAATTGATAGAACATTTAAATTTTCTTCTGCCTAAGTTCCCAAATTTTTCCACTTCTCATTCTTCTACCACGCGTGCAATCTACTACCAAAATCAAAACCACAAAAGTTGACTTTTCAAAGTAACAAGTGATATGTGAAATCAAGACAAACTGAAGAATGGCTTCTTTTCTAAAACACGTATCTTGCAAGCATGAGGACTGGAGGTCTATCCTGAGAGGCAGCATAAAAATGTCAGTTGCGCTGTACTCAGTGCTGGAGAGGCAGAGACCTACAGACCCCTGAGGCACACTGGCCAGACGGACTGTCTTATTGTATATGCCAGGCCAATGAGAAACCTTGCCTCAAAGGGGGTGCATGGTACTCCTAAGGACAGCACCTGCGCTGCCTGGTCTCCACATACACCTGCAAGCACACATTTACATACACATTTAAAAATAAAATCCTGTTGGGGAAAGAGAAAGCCAAATCACGGGCAGGGGAGATGGCTCGTACTGCTCTCAGGGGAACTGAGTTCAATTTCCAGCACCCATGTCGAGTGGCTCAGAACCAACTCTAACTCCAGCTCCAGAGGATCCAAAAGCCTCTTCTAGCCTCTGTGGGCACTTGCACACAAACACACACACACACACACACACACACACACACACACACACACTTAAAAATGAGAGATGGCTCAGTGGTTAAGAGCATTAGCTGCTCTTCCAGAGGGCATAGGTTCAATTCCCAGGACACACCCCTGCCCCCAAAGAAAAAGGTTGAATGTCCAAAAAGAAAAGAGAGTGTCAGTCAAATCAGAGTCTGTGCTGGGTCTCATCAAAGAATTTACTGAGCTCATTAGTGAAGACAGGCTAGGAAATGCACAGTGCTACATGAACAAGGCACATGAATATGAAGAATAGTTGTTCACCTAACTAACTCTTATTACAGAGGAGTCTGAATCTGGCAAGAAAAGAAACTAGACATTATGATTTTTTTAAATATTGCATACGTAATTATATGTACCCAGAGAGGAAGAGTTTAGAAGGCAGATGACTACCACACATGCGCCAACACACATATAAAAGCCATGGGGCCATGTGCACACGTGTTATCTCCATGATAATCCAGAGGACTGACTGGCATCTGTGTTTTGGGGTGGGGTGTGATACAGCCATCCTCCTGCAGTCGGGCAGCTTTGGCTGGAGAAATTTGGTCAGAAGAAAATGTAAAAGTTTGGTTAATTTTACTACCCAGTGGTACCACTATGAACCCCACCCACACAGAGGCAGGAATGGCTGTGTCTGGGGAGCTGGGGAGGAAGGCGAGCTACGCAGGGGTCCACAGGATTTATTAGATATATTTCTTTTTCTTTTCCTCTTCCTTTTTGTCTTTATTTCTTCCCCTCCTCTCTCTCCCTTCTTTCTCTTCTCTTCTCTTCCCTATTTTCCTCTCTACTGGGTCTTACTATGTTGCCCTGGCTGGCCTGGAACCTACACGTAGACCAGGCTGGCCCTGAACTCACAAAGATCTGGCTGTCTCTGCGTCTTGACTATTGAGATTAAAGCCATCAGTGTTACTATGCTTGGCCTATTAGGACTTTCTTTATAGCATGCTGTGGGGTCTATGGCCATATGTGATATTCTGGCTTGCAAATGTGCTTTAAGTCTCCAGGGGTCTTGCTCTCAAGCTCCCATCAGGATGCCTGGCTTATCATCAAGCTTTGTATACAATCCTCTAAGACCATCCCAGTCATGCCAGTGCCACCTGATCCTGGTAGAAGATAATGGCAAGAGTATAATTGATCACAGCCACCATCTGTTTTTGGCATCCTGTTACTGTTTCATTTATACCACATCTTCCTCCTTGTGGTAGTGGCTAAGGGCATGCCCCATTCTACAGATGAGAAAACTGAGGCTTAGAACGAGTAAAAATTAGGTTAGCAGATCAATCCCTTAAACTCACTTAGGTGGAATGCAGCTGTACCTAATTCTGAAGAACGACTCTGATGGCGGAGGGGTTCTTCTTCATGGCTTGGGTGGACTCCTTACCCATGCCCTAAAGCTGAACACCTGTGCGGGAGGAAGGGAGGGAGGCAGGGATCTGGCCTGGGGACAGACATGAGGTGGGTCCCTGCAATCATAAGCATCAAGGTTCTCAGTGAAAAGCAAGGTGAAAGCCAGAGCTTCGCCCCAGACTTAGGACAGGCATGAAGGATAGCTCTGGCACCCCTCCAGCCCAGGCCTGAAACTGTTTTTAACAATCTGCTCACACTTCCAGGGACCCACATGGCTTCCCACCTCCAGGGGACTTGTTCTCTTGCCAGACTTAAAGCACTGAATAGCTACTTGTATTCAACCTGACAGCCATAGATATTTAAGAGTCTAATTCAATCGTTATATCTTTTCCGTAGACACAAAGGAACCACAGTCTTCTGGCACCTCAGGGTTTCTCTCTCTCTCTCTCTCTCTCTCTCTCTCTCTCTCTCTCTCTCTCTCTCCATCTTGGAGATGCACACACATGATACAGGGCAGTTTAAGGAGGGATGCTGCATGCTGATCTTACTTTGGTAGTTACTACACAACATAAGAAATCGTTGCTAGTTCCCAGCACCAACTGAGAGACGTGAAGCACCTAGGCATTAGGTTGTGGGGAATCCAACACCCCCCCCCCCGAATATGATGCTGAACAGATGGGCAACGGCTTTGCAGTCAAGGAGCTATCAATTGAGCAGAAGAAAAGCCAAGTTCCTGTCAGTGCTGGGCTCCGGGGCTGCTCCGTTAAGGAGAGTCACATTGCTACAAGGGCTCGGCATGTAAGCCCAAGCCACCTCTTCCCATCCCATTGTCAGTGGGAGATGTGGCACACAGGTGAGAGTGTAAACTCTGAACTTGTCTGTGTACGTTAGCGTGGCTAGCTTGCGAAAACCCACAGCGAAACAGGGTAGACCAGCCGAGATTTGTGGGTTGGGGAAGACGTGCCACGGAAACCCATTCCATAACCTTTCACCGGGTGTGAAATTTACTGTGAATGGAATTTCTAAAAGTCCATGTTGGCTTCTGATTTAAAACTATGAAATCTGATTTCTGGAGAACACCTCCATTACAATAAATACATCATGATGACAACATATGCTAATTACACAATCTCAGAGACCTGAGCGAATAACCTATACATGAAAAATGCATCTCCACATCGGTGTTCTGGATTCAGACAGTGGAGCCTCTAGTTAGGGGCTGAGATTCAGGGTGAAGCTCCAGCATCTACTGGCTGACCTCATTGAGGACTGGAGTAGGAAGCAAGGCACCAAGGCACCAATTTCACATAGGTGATATAGTGGGTCCCTCTGCCTGTGGAATGTGGGTGTGGCTTCCAACCTACAGAATGTCAAAGAGGAGTTACCTGTAACTTATAGATACAAATATAAAAACAGTGTGAAATGCCTGTGTACACTTCTTCATTTTCAAAGTTTGCCAAGAAGAAATCAGAGAAGCAGTCATATGACTCAACTTTCCAGGAGACAAAGCCCCTTTTAGCCTTGATTCTAACTTTACTAAGGAACAGGGCCAAAAGCCATGCATATACTAATAACAAGTACATGGAAAAGTTCACAAAGTGGCTTTCACAATTTGTATTCTTTGTATATGTGTGGTGTATGTGTGTGTGCATGTTCACATGTGTGCAGGCCAATGTGTGTACAAGTGCTTCTGTATATGTATGCATTTTCAAGTTTAGTTTTATCATTTTTAATTGTATGTGTGTATGCATGTATGTATGCATGTGCCTATGTATGTATGCATATATGTGGATATGTGCACATAAGTGCAGAGACTAGAGGTGTCAGTTCCTGCAGGAGCTGGAGTTACAGGCATAACTAAGCAGCCTGGTGTGGGTACTGGGAACTGAATTGAGGTCCTCTGTAAGAGCAGCACACCCTGCTAACTGCTAAGCCAATTTTCCAGCCCTCTTCCAGACAGATATTTTATCTTATCTTATGTGAATGATGTTTTGCTGAATATAAGTCTATGCGCCACGTGTCTGCAATGCCTGCAGAGGCCAGAACGGGCATCAGATCCTCTGGAACTGTAGCTACAAATGATTATTAGCTGTCATGTGGGTGCTAGGAATCAAACTCAGGTCCTCTGGAGGAGCAGCCAGTGCTTTTAACTGCTAAGCCATTTCTCCTGGTCTCCTCCTCATATTCTGTGGCAAGGTCACTTAGTCTTGCTCTAGAGATCCCTGTCTCTGCCTCAGAGGCACTGGGTTTACAGGGCTGTGACACCCACTCAGCATTTATCCAGGTACTAGGCGTCCAAACTCTGGTTCTAACACTTGCACAGCAATCATTTCACCCTCTGACCTAGTCTTTTCTGGTCCATATTCCTAATGTGTAGTCCACCATGTGTCTTGTTCTGTTCTACACATTCTACATATCTACTATGCTACATAGCCACCACGTCTGCTATCTGAAGTCATCCCAGACATATTGGGAATGTTTCCCAGCATAAAGGAAGAGGGTGATACAGCCAGAGATAGTCATGTGCTTGCTAGCACTGCAGATCACACGGGAAGCTTGGGTCCTGGTAAGAGTAGGGATGCCTTCATGTGGTATCATCAAGTCATCATTTGAGCTGAACTAACTAATTATGCCAACTGCCTCAAGCTCAGAAGGAAGGTTTTTTTTTTTTTTTTTTTTTGAGGGGAGCTGGTCCCCCCTCCCATCCTATTTCAGCTGCTGAGCAAGCAGAGTGTGGTATGAATAAACTCTATGGGCACAAGAAGTCCAGGGCTTCCTTTTAAATCAGTTCCTAGAAGGCAAGGAACCAGTATATCATAGTGAGACAATCATTTATAATGGGACCATTATTAGGAGCCAAGATATAAAAATCGTACATGAAACAGCCTTATAAGCAGATTCAGTGCGTGGCTGATTAACCTCCCTGGTCTACTGGGGGCTGGACGGCTCAAGGGAGTGGTAATGAGATGTGGAAGTCATTTGCCTCGAGGTCACAGGTTTTGAGCTGGACATGTGAGAAGAGGCCTAATTGCTACTCATGGGTGACTTGTCAGTGTGCTTGGTAGAGTCACTGAGACAGGGGTTCGAGTCTTAGTACCACCCACACACTAGCTGTGGGATTTCTGTGCTGGCCACAGATGCTCCAAATCCTTAGATTCGTAATTCAGAAATACTTGTCAAGGCAGATTTTGGTTAGGTAGATAAATATAAGCAAGTGCTTGATTCTTGGAGTATCTTGGGGAAGGGACTCAAATGTGAATATGGTATTCATTTGTGTCTCTCACGTGGTATATGGAGACCAAGAGGCTGGATTTGTGGCTCAGTTGGAAGAATACTTGCCTAACATCCCAGCACTGCATAAAACCAGATGTCTGTAAGCCCAGCATGTTGAAGATGGAGACAGTAGGGCCTGGCAGTCAAGGTCATCCACAGCTGCATACAAGCTCCAGGCCAGTCTGGGCTATGTGAGGTCCTATCTCAAACAAACAAACAACAATAAAACTAACAAACAAAGCAAAAAGAGTTTCAGACCTGGGAGTGTTTCAGATTTTTGGGTATTTGTATTAGAAATGGTCAGCCTATACTAGTGTAAGCAGCAGTCCCAAGATTTTTGCATCCAGAAGACCGAATGCTAACACTCACGGCAATCCTCATATGCTAGAGAAGAGGCCTGAGTTCAAGGCCAGGCTGGACTACACCACCATACCCTACTCCCCATTAAAAAACAAAACAAAATAAACAAAACCAGTCAACACAGAGGGACAGAATGATGAACTTGAAGCCCTGCATTCAAATCCTGCCTGTGAGTCCTGTTTCCTCCCTTTCCACTCATACCTCTTCAGGTTCTGTTTGTGGCTTCATGCTGATCAGGCCCCCACCCACCTGTGGTAGCCTGTCTTCCCTACTGTAGGAGAAATGGCAAGGCTGCCAGACAATGACCAGTCTCACTTCTCCAAGGCAGTTCCCAGATCTCAGGTTGCCAGACTAGGGACCTCTGAGAGCTGCGGGTACAATGGCACCTCTCTAGACACAGCCCTCCTTCCCCTTCTTTGGAGTGCCAAGTTATTCCTTCCTTGGAATTCCCTCCACTGTGCACAGGAATCGGGAAACAGCTTGGCTTCAGTCTCCTGCAACAAAACCCCCTTTCTCTGAGACTTAGAAGAAGAGACACTCCTAAACACACACACAATCAGATTTGTGGGGCAGAACTCTCATCAGAGCCCCAGTCATGCTGCTGTCTGTCTGTCTGTCTGCCCATGGCATTAACAACTCTTCTAATAAGCTTCTTATCCAATAGGATAATCCACTTCAGTGTTCTCTTTAAAGCGAAAGAAGACCTTTCACCTCACTGTTTCCTTCCTCATATATTTCCTCAACCTTGGAACAGGTCAATACCTTCTTGACAACACAGGATTCAGTGAAATGGATATTCACAAATCACTTCTTGACTTGTAATTGTGTGTGTGTGTGTGTGTGTGTGTGTGTGTGTGTGTGTGTGTTTGGGGGGGGGGTTGCCCTGTGCCATTCATTCAACTTTTTGTTGTTGTTAAATGGAGAGAAATTATGAATTATTTTGGGGGGACAGGTGATCTGCCATGAGTTCTCGCACCCCACGGAGTAAAGCAGTTCGGCGTTTCTTTCTCCTCCCCTCGGTGCTTCTCAAGGACTTCAGGCACTTGATGAAAGAGGAAAATAATCCCTTCTTTGGTGTCTGCGATCAAGACCTATTTGGTAGCCCACCTCTCTAACAGCGCCTGTGCAGAGAAATAATTTCAGCTCCCCGTTCATTTGAGTGTTGAGCTGAGATCTTGCAGCTGCTTGCTGCCAAACCTGAAAGCAGAAATTAATTTCAATGACCCAGGCGAGTAGAGGGGAGCGCTGTCAGGTAATTAGTGTTCGTCTCTTGCTACTCAGGGTCTATCACTGTGTTAATCCATACATAAATTGAGGCATTCCCAGAGTCGCCTGCGATCTGCTGGGCCTTTTAAGTACCTCTTGCTTGGGTTCACCCTGAGCCTGGCATCTTCATGGAGGGGGATAAAGGCTCCCTTCTTTCTGTCTATTTCTGGCCAGCAGAGAGCATACAGCTGATTTCCATGGTCTTCCTCCCTTTTGATTGAGCCTGCCTTTGATTAAGTGGGGCTTGGAGGTGGGAGGGGATTGGGGGAAGGACTCCTATTCCTGCCGCTTTCAGAGTTGCCAATTTATTAATGAAAGGCTCAAATATTGATAGCCGGGACACTACAAGTCTAACAGTGAAAGGCTATATATATCCTTTGAGGCTTCTAATTTGAAAAGGAACCCTCTTCTAGCTGGTATGAGTCCCGTACTTATTTTATATTCCATTCTTGATTGGGTTTGGGGCTGCTCTGCATTTTCCTTTGGGAAAATTCCCTAAGTGGGAATTTAGATTTGAAAAAAACAAAACAAAACAACACACACACACACACACACACACACACACTGGTGTGAATGCTTTGTTCTCTGTGGGGTCATTCTGGAATCCAAAGGATGAAAGGTGTTTGGAGGAGGTGCCTGTAAAGCAGCCAGTCCCCTCCAGTGCTGTCCAAACATCTCTGGACTTCATCATTTTAACCCTGAAGGAAGTGAGGGGCAGAGAAGATACCAAACTAGACAGAGTCCATGAAGGGCTTCCCAGCATCCTCTAAGAACTTTATGCTCTCTAGTATAGATTTCTCTGCTGTGACTTCAGGGGTCCCCCTTGCAGGCAATACAAAACAGTGGCCAGCTCAGAAAAGTTCTGTGCCTGGGGGTTCTTTCAGATCCAAAGCCCTTCTTCTTTATTTGGCATCTCTGGTACCAGGCAGTAACAGCAGAGAGAAAAGCACTGTGACTGGCATTAGAGCAAACAAGTAGTGAATGTGGGATACTGGGGGGGGGGCAGTGGTGTCTCAGGCCCACCTACATGAGGAGTGCCAGCTACTGCCACCCTGCCAGGGTTGCATGTAGAGTTCTAGCCCAGAGCACCAACTTTGAACCTCAAGGAATATCAGAAATCTGGACTTTTAACAGAAATGTATCTTTGAAGGTACAAATGCCTTTATTAAAGGTTACCCTGGGTTTATCTCTCAGCCATAGTACAAGCTGAGCACATAGTACATAGTACAGGACAGTATCCAAGATACTCTCCACTTACCTGCTTGGAATCCACTCACAGACTTCAAGTCTTTTGAGTTTCATACTTTAATCCAGACTGATCTCAAACTCCCCTCTCAGCCTCCCAAATGAGGGACTGAAACTGAGCAGGAACCTCCCACCTCCCCCTCTCCCTCCACCAAGCTGATAGTAACCTTGAACTCATGGCAATCCTCTTGCCTCATCCTCCTGACTGTTGGCATTAGTGGATGCCATGACTCCAAGCTTTTTTTTTTTTTTAATTAATACTTAATGCATCTTTACCTCGTGGCTTTTGTGTAAATAAAGTGAAGCCGCTGTCTGCCAGCTTGACATCACCGTTCTCTAATCTGGGCTGTTTCTTGAGTGATGAAACCACCCAACAATGTACAGAATTTAAGAAGGAAACCGGCTGAGCCCTCCCAAAAACTTTCTTCTGATGGCTCCAATCTACATAAGGCCCCTACTCTACCATCCCAGGGACCTCACTTCACACAGAGCGATAGGAAAAACCAACTGTGTTCCTGGAATTCAAGACCACTCACAGTTGGTAATGAACCGACATGTGACCTTGAACACACACACACACACACACACACACACACACACACACATTCACACACACACACTCACACACACACACTCACACACACACACACTCTCACACACACACACTCACACACACACACACACACACACACACACACACACACACTCTCACACACACCTTTCACAAGCTTTGGTTTTCTCGTGTGAAGATTGATAGGATAATTCTGATCCCACAGATTTGCAGGGAGGGCCCTACAAAATCATCTGTGGAATGGTTTGAGCCAGGGTCTCTGCTCTGCTATGTTAATTCCCTGCCTGAAGCTCCCTGAACTGGAGCAGGTGAGATAGGCTACCTTCCTGGGGATTTGAGGCTTTCAGCTGATCGGGCTCTTAGTTCCCAATCTCCACTCTGCTCCTGTTGTACTGCCCCATAAAAGAAAAATGAAGATCCATAGCAGATAGCAGGCTGGTCCTTCAGCCTTGGTTTGTTCACCACTGAAATGGGTTTTCTATTCAGCCCAGGGCTGCTGGGAGCTGATGAAGGGCAGCAGGCCTGATCCAGCAGGAATTAACTCCCCACTGCCTCCCCAGAGGAACCTGTTGTCTTACACTCCTGTCACCGTGGACAAAATCCCTAATTCTTTCTGATTTTATTGTGAAAACCTATAATGAGAGATGGAGGTACACACACACACACACACACACACACACACACAGAGACAGAGAGTCAGAGACAGAGAGAGACAGAGAGAGACACAGACAGAGAGAGACAGGGAAAGACTGAGAGAGAGGGAGAAACAGAGAGACAGAGAGACACACACACAGACAGACAGACAGACAGAGGAGGTAGGGTGGAGAAACAGAAAAGCCCACAGCTCCAATTCTAATGCACTTTATTGTAACTAGATTGGCTCCCTGCCCCCTCCAGCCTGCTGCTGGGGCACCTGGAAAAGTCATCCACATCCATCTGGTGTCAAGTGGCACTGATCTCCACATTCTATGAGAGTCAATTGCAATTAACAGGACCATTCAGGAAATGGCAGGTACAGCCCAGACAAAGGCAGCCCAGACAGATCTTATCGGAGCCCAAGGCCAGCAGGGCTGAGCCTTTCAGAGGCTGCCTGCCTGCCTGGTAGAAAAATCTGTGAGGAAGGAGGAAGAAGGGCTCCTAGTGGTTGATGGAGAGGTTAGGAAAGGACAGAGAGCCAGAAGAATGAGGCAGAGGGGCTCAGGGAAAGCAAGCCAGACCCCAGGGCCTGCCTCTTGGGTTCAGATTCTGACCCACTCCAGCCACCCAAGGGACGTTGGCAAGTGTCCTGTTACGGAGAGCCCGGCAGAGGGTGTGTGGGAAGGAGCTATGGAGAGAGGGACAGAGGTGGGCTAGCAGAGCTCACACACCACACAGGCACAGGCGAGCAGGCTGAATGCCACCCTGTCCATCTGGAAGAATGGGCCACAGGGACTCCTCTGCCAACTCAGAAGAAAAGCTCTGGAGGGCAGCTAATCTTCTATTTAGGGGCTCTGGCCACTACTAACAATCATAGCCTGTAGAAGTGGGAGGAGGGAATGCACACATTACAATAGGGCAGGGATGGGAGACTGGGGCCACAAGTGTGGCCACTACTGCTTCATTTCCATACTCCCCCAAAGGACTTAAATTTGGTTTCAAATAGAAGGACCTGAGCACCCAGAGGCTGGCGCCTCTGGGGTGGGGTGGGGGGGTGTCTTTCCAGCCCTTGGTTGTTCTAAAGATGGTGGCAGGGGCTAAGGGTGTGTGATGACAGAGTTCTGAAAAGATCAGGTTTCAAATAGCACACGTGTCACTGACAAGCAGTTGACTATACCTTTAAGAGCCTCACCTGCACCCATCAGGGCAAAATGGCCGATCCATCACAGGGAGACTATGCAGATAAGCTGGAAAGCATCAGTGGTGGAGCTAGGCATTCAATGTGTGTAAATTATTTTCTATTGGTCCAGGTTCCTTGGTGTGCTTCTGTGCAAGGGGAGCGAGCTCAACCACCAGCCACCTCACCAGGGCAAGATGAGGAATGGGCTCAAGCCAGGCCTTGCCTTGGCCCAATGAGTTCTTTGAATGCTCCACCTTAAGCTGCCAGCATGAAGCAGTTAGCATGGTGTGGCCTGGAGGCTGCAGACCTTCATCCTCTTCCAAAACCAAATGCACAGCTGCGGAGAAGGCAGAGAAGGTAGAGGACGCCTTTCTTTTTTTAACTTTCCTGGCTAAGTGGCCTGTGCTTGTCATTGCCTGTCACGAGGCATTTATTTTGCAGGGTCATTTTGAATTTCAGAAATATGAAGCTTCAAGAATCCTACCAATTATAATATTTCTGGTGTGTCTTTCTATGTATACATGTTCGTGCATGTCCTGGTACATATGAACATATATGCACATGCATGTGGAGGTCAGAGGTCAATCTTTGGTGTCCTTCCTCAGGCATGGGCCGCTTTTTTTTTTTTTTTTTTTTCCTGAAATAGGGTTTCTTACTGGCTTTAAACTTGCCAAGTAGGCTGGCTGGCCAGTAAGTCAAAGCGACCAATCCCCCCACCCCACCCCACCCCTGCCATCTCCATCTCCCCATGCTGGACTTACATACACCACATTTGGCCTTTTTATGTGGGTTCTGGATATAAAACCCAGGTCCTCGTGCTTGCACAACAACCACTGAACGACTGAACCATCTTTCCTGCTCCCGTTAATTAGAAAAGTTAAAAGTTGTCTCAGAGCCAGGGTAAAGAGGTTCAACCCCCAGTAAGCGAAAAGAGTTGGCGTGGTAGGTGGGGGAAGGGCAGCCACATTTTCTAACAGGAAGAGAAAAACCACAGTTTGCAGCAAAACCTCATTAAGTCAGGAGACTGTTCTCTCCAAACAGCTTATTATTCACAAAGACTATGCCCCAGACAACTGGATGCCTCCATTGTAATCTTCAGCCCCCAAAGACTAATGATTAAATATATTAATATATCGGAGAGGGCAGACTGGTCTGGTGCCAATGTATTTTGTCATGAGGTTCCTAAGGTGTCTAGTGGAGTCAGTGACACATAGTAGGTATTCAACAACCCTTAGCTCCCTCCTCTTGCATTCTGTGTTACCGCAGCTTTAATATGACCTGGAGAGTGGCTGATCTTTATCAATAACAGAATGGATTTCATTTTAATATACTACCTTTTATTAACGTGGAGCCACCCGCTCTTAATAGCAAGAGTCTGTCCAAGGCACTTTAAAATAGCAACTGAAGTGCGGATGTCTCTCCTAGGACCACGGGGTGGTGTGTAGTGGGGCAGTGGGGACCGGAAGCGTCCATCCACCTTCGCGTTGGCAGGATGAGTTACAGAATTATATTATCTGTGCAATTAGGCCAGGGCTTCCTCCGCACTTCCACAGCAACCTCTTGGCCCTGTGTAATACAAGGCATTTTCCTCTGTGACCCGGTTTTCAAGGCATCTTTCTTCCATAAACTGGCCTCTACCGAGGCCACAGAAAAGCCAGCTTCAGAGTTAGATGTAGCATTTTCTCACTTTTTAAAGGGTAATCTGACATCCAGTGCTTCTTGTGCTCATCAGGAGGAAGGCTGATGCTAATGATCTTGATGTGATCATGATGAGGCTGACTGTGCCAGGTTCTGAGTCCTCCCTATGTGGGCACCCCTGTGAAGCTGTACTAGCACCCTCTTTCCATCAGCCACAGAAGGAAGTGGTCCTCTGAACGGGACTTAAATTGGTGGCCAGGATTCAGGTTCAGTGTTGTTCCTCCTTGGGCTTCCCGGGTGACAGACTACAGGTATAGCCAGACTTCTACCCAGCAGGCACAGTACTGGGGGTTCTACACTGAAAAGATTTACACATTTAATCCTGGGTCCTCCAAGCCAGATCTCAGCAAGTTCAAGGTCCAATAAGGATTCAAAAGCAGGAACCAATAGGATTCAGGAAAAGAGCTACAGTTTTGGCAGCAGGTGTTCTTAGGCGTCAAATCTGACTTCTTAGTGCCTCAAGGTTTCCTGTCTGTAAGGTGGGGTATTCCTTACAGTGAGGGAAACCATAGAACCCAGGGGAGCATGAGGCCTAGCTCTGAGTTACTTTCCTTGCTCCCTCCTGCTCTGGGTGGCTTTCCTTCATCTCTATATATACTGATCCTTTATCTCTCCTGCCACATACTCCCACACTCTTGTTTCAGGCTAGTATTGAGCTTCTAAACTGCTGGGCCAAGTGCTGGGCTTCGGGTTTGCGTCCCTGGGATGATGTTCATATGTGGGGCCCACATAGCAAGGGTTTCAGGTCCCTAGGTAATTTCAGGTCCCAACAACCCCCACAAAGTGCACACCCCTGTTGTCCCACTCAGAGTGAAAGAATTTCTGCAGCACGAGTGAGCGAATCAGCGAAGGAGATGCTATTAAAATGATTTTGAAACAAAAACAGAAGCACACTACTTCTAAGCTTGGGGATTTCGATATCCAATTGATTGTGACACAGTCTCTTTATGTAGCCTAGGCTAGCCTTGAACTTTCGATTTGTGACAAGGTATTTGTCATATGCTAAACAAACTGTCTGCTCTCTGCTGGCAATCATTTATTTCATTCCTAGTCTCCTGGGCACTTGCATTTTGACGGAAAGGCCTCAGAGACTCAAGTGACTCTCTGATAGTAGGAAAACAACTCCCCTCCAAACGTAAAGAAGGTCATTGGTACAGAAGGATGTGACTTTGCACTGGGATCAGGTACATGAGCTGGTGTGGTGAGACACAGCCTAAAACCACCATAGCTGGCTAGCACTTGGTCTGAGTTGCCTCCTTGTGTCGTCTTGCAGAGAGTCAGACTAAGGGGAACGTGCCCTTTGGTTGACGCTGCTGGAACTGTTCAGGCCACAAGAAGCCTGAAAAGAGACCGCAGGAGGGTCCTTCTCCTGCTCTCTTGAGGTGACCTACATCTGAGTGAAGAAGGAAGCGAATTCCACCCCCGACCCCACTTCCCTGTCTGATGCACGTGGGAGCTCAGCCAAGGCTGACGGCAGCTACCAGCCCTGCGGAAATCTCTTTATGAATCATACATGAAGGAGAGAAGAAAGGGGCCGGCCAACTCCACTCCGCACTTCATAGCACGCAGGAGGCGTGCAGGTTGCTTTCTAGAGCTGTGGGCCTTGCGGCAAGCTGTTTATGAAAAGCAGGGGACTTTGTAGTGGCTTCACCGGGGCCAGCGGCTGGTTGGCTTCACTTGTTAGAAGCCTGCCTGTGGAAGGCCAGGAGGAGCCCCTGCCACTGTGTGTGTTCTAGGGAGCTGGGGAAAGGCCTGGGGAAGTTCTGAAGGTATGGCTCTGTTGTGAAATTGAGAGAATGCAACATTTAAGACTCGCTGCCTCTGGCCTGCAAAAGGGTACTGACTGGGAGAGACTGGGAAAGCAGCCTATGAAAAAAATCACAGAGGGATCCTTATACATTCTCCTGGTCTTCATTGTTTTATCCATGAAATGGGGGTACACAAAGCTGACTTCCTCTCTGACAAGACTCTTTCCTTTATACTTATTTTGGTGGTCATGGTAACTGATTAGGGCTCACCAGAATAAGGCCAAGTGAGAAGGCAGAGAAAGGATGGCCTGGAAGTACTGTCTACGTCAAGGAAATCACAGGGGTGAATCACTTGGAAGACACATGGACTTATCCAGGGGCTGGGATTCTGGGTGAGATTTTAAAAAAAAGAGGGGAGGGGGAGTAAAAGAGGGCTGGGGAGATGGTTCAGTGGGTAAGAGCACCTGTCCTGCAAGCATGGGGACCTGAGTTCAAATTGCCAGCACCCATGTAAAAAGAGCCAGGCATTGCCATATGCTAGCACTGGGAGGTAGAGACAGGCTGATCCTGAGGGTGTGTTAGACTTCCAGTTTCTGACTCAGTGAGAGATCTTATCTCAGTGCATCAGACTTTCTGCTCTGATATCTGTGTGCACGTGCACAGGTGTGCAAACCGGCATGCTCACACGCATGCCACATACACATACACTATACTTACATGAAACACTGTGGTAGAGACAGTGGAACCAGCTGCTTCTTGCTCCCCTCTCTCATGTCTTTCCCCCCATGAATTCCTTTGAACTGTGAACTCTCAAAGAAACTTGCTCTGGTAAGTTGGTTTTGTCAGATCACATGGACAAGAAAAGTAACTGATTCAGATCGCAGCCAGGACATGGGAGCACAAGTGTTTCAAGCATACAGAACAGCATCCCCAGGGTAGTGATTACCGAGTGGGTCTCAGGACTGAGACTATTGTGGACATTCCAGGGAACATCATAGCAAACAGATGCAAAGCAGAATACTTACAGAGAAACACACTGCAAAGAGGTGCAAAATTAAGGAAGCCAGGTGCAAAATCCCAGCAGTGCCTCTCCCAGAATGACTCTATTGCCCCAACAGGGATGTGTAAGGACCTATAGAGCATGACTGCCAGTGAAGCTCATTAGAGACTCAGCAGCCAAGAGTTCTTTTGGAGGCTGGTCATATAGGAAGCACTTCTGAGCACAGGGCCAAATCCCAGCCATCAGGAAGGATGGGTGTTTAGCACAGACCATATTTTTGGCACAGATAGTCAAGGCCCAGCAAGCCATCTGGGAATGGTGACACCCTCCTGAAATCCATGTTCACCGATGTCCACCAAGAGATGAAGATCTGTGCAGATGGGATGCTGGTACCTGGGCTGTGATACTTCCAGCTGGGACTTGGGGAGGGAGCCTCACACCTATATGTTATTCATTCAACAACTATTCCCAGACTCCATGGGCCCAGCAGCAAGGACAGATAATCCAAGAAACAGACAAAACCCTCTGCCTCTGCCCATGTGGACCTGAATCTAGTAGAAGAACAACAATGAGGCAGGGGTAGGGGGCATAAAGTTGGGGATAAACACAAGAGGGGAGAAGGGGGTGCTGGGAAAGGGAAAATGAATGAGCCAACTGACCCCTAAGATATGAGAAAAAGCAAGAGAGGATAATTATTCTAGGAAGAACAACACACTCGGCAAAGGCCCTGTGGCAGGAGAGCAGGAGGTGGCCCCTGGTATTTCCAAGGCCTGGAAAGGGTGCTGACTTTTCTCTTTTCTCAAGGGTTAAGGAAAGGCAAAGGTGGCAAGGAAATTGAGGAGGGACCTGCTCAGGGAAGCGAGGAGTGCATGGTGCTAACTCACTGATGGACAGTTCATCCCTCACTGTGGAGCGGGGTTGTCTCAGAGAAGGAAGCCCCTCTAGCATTCCCTGACCCCACCCCTTGTAGAAGAAAAAAAAAAAGTACTCAAGAGAAAGAAAAACTTCCTCTTTTTAGTTTTTAAAATGGTACAAGAACTCCAAAGGGAGAAGTCCAACATGGGGAAGCAGGCACACTGCCCTTTGAAAAGTTTTAATTTTATTTTAACTTTGCTAAATCTACTTACATTCACATTTGGAAATATGTATGCACGATAAAACACTGTAGTTATGGTCTATTGGGTTAAAAACCCACTTTTTGGAATGGGTTCAAGGGAATACTTATATAAAAGTCCTTGGAATGGAAAGCAATTCTGTAGATAAAACAGAACAGCAACATCTCCCAAATATGCCCCTTGCAAGATAAATGCACAAGCGAGGAGGGGTCCAGAGGCTTCACTAATGGGAGATCCATGACAGCCAGCCTCTCATGCAACCAACTGGGAAGGGAAGCGACTGGCTAGTCCTTGCCTCAGTGTTCAAACTTCTCCCAAGGTCTCGCTTCTTTCTCTCATGATTTATTGGGAACCAAGAAACTCAGACCCCCAATTAGAAACAGTGAAATTCCATTCCAGTGGGCTGCTCACAATGCACGGGGCAACCGTGCTGTTTATTTTGTGAAGTTCTGGACAAAGAGAGCTTAAAAAAAAAAAAAGACGCTGGAATAACTCCAACAACAACCATTTCTAGGCCTTTTCTGTGTAATTATCCTTGCATGGAGAGGCATACAAAAGAGGGAGGAAAACATGGCTCTTACTCTTAAGAAGCTGGCATTCATATTAGAAGGATGAGCTGGAGCCCTGGGCATGAGCCAGAGAAAAAGCCAGTAAGTAGCCTTCCTTGGATCCCGCCTCCAAATTCTTGCCTTAAGTTCCTGCCCTGACTTCTCCCAGAGATTGTGACCTGGGAGTTATAAGATAAAGAAACCCTCTCCTTCCCCATGTTGCTTTTGGTCAGAGTGTTTTATCCCAGGAACAGAAAAGCAAATGAGAACACCTTGGAATCCTGATTCCAATCAAACCTAGAGGGACTGGTGAGGACTGGGATTCAGCACCACTGAGCAGGAAAAGGAGAACCCTGTGGAAACATTGGCTTTATAGAATCTGACAAAGACTTCCAGCCTTTCCTCCTATGTCTTTGATGAAGGGAATAGACCTTTTTGATAGGCTCACTCTACTGGAGGATAGCTATGAGCTGGCTTAGGAAAACTCTTTAGCCTAGAGTCATGGCTATTCATTGAGCCCCTCGTCTCAGGTTCTGGTCCCAAGTGTCCCTCATGCCTCTCTCAAAGGATACACGTCAGCTTGTCAGGAGTGCTCTTAACAAAACAGTTAAGACAGAAAATGAGCCTGACGATGTGGGGTGACTGACGTCAAGTCTAAAAGACGCTTGCCTCCCTTTCAGAACATTCACGTTGACTAAGGCTGTCAAGTTGCTCTCTGTGCACCTTAGATTTCTCCAGAAACCCACGCCAAAATGAAATCGGTAGCCCACACTTAGAGTGCTTGCCTAACGTGTATGAGGCACTGGGCTCAAAAGGAACAGGAGAGAAGGAGGAAAAAGAGGCGGTTCACCTAACAGTCCCCACTTTCCTTTCTATATATATTTCTTTTAATTGTGTATTTAATTATATGGCACAGAATTTTCCCAGGAATTCCCATTGAAGTTGCTTATTTCGTTCCTCCCTCCAATCATTCTCCTTTCTCCAGGCCCCAGTTGCTGCCCTGACATTATCTGAGTCCTGAGACCAGCTCTCGTCTTTTCTTCTTGTCCCTCTTCGACTGATCCAAGATTAGCACGAGATTGTTCTATGATTAGTGTGGGGTCACTGTAGACCTCTGGGTTGCATCTGGGGCCACTGTTCAGAAAACTGCAGAAGAGGCAAAGGCCTCGTTACGAAGAAGATGGTATGTGAGGAAGTGGTGACTCATTCAAACTGAGCAACCAGGATAGAGAGTAAGATGTCTTTCTCTCATTCTGTATCTAGAGACAAAGCTGTGTGGCCTGGCCAGTTCTAGGGTAGAGATCTTGCAAATACACAAAGAAGAAAACTGACTCAGAATTACAAAGTGAAATAGTAAATGAGAGAGTTCACTTCTACTGCTTATTATCCTGGAGGGGTTGTTTCATTTCATTTCATTTTTGACAGGTTGCTCTTGTGTAACCCGGGATTCCATGAATTCAGGATCCTCCTGCATCATTTTCCAAGTGCTAGGAGGACAGGCATGCCCCAATTTATCTGGCTTCTAGAAGGGGAGAGCTGGTGGTTGTTATTGTTCAAATTTTATTGCTATTACATTTATTTATTTACTTACTTATTTATTTTTATGTTTGCATACCATGGAATGTACATGAAGGTCAGAAGACAATTCATAGGAGTCTGCCCTCTCCTCCGACCAAGTGAGTCCCAAGGAATCAAAGTTGGGTCATCAGGCTCGGTGGCAAGCACCTTTACCCACTGAGCCATCTTGATGGCCCTAGAAGGAGATTTATAAAGGAAAAGCAATTTTGCTTAAATAACAACAGTGACATCTGTGTGGGTGGAATGGTGGGGTCGGGGCAGAAATACAAAACAAGACACTTTCCATGAAAAAATGGAAATGAGAATGAAAAGCACATCCCACCATAAAGGGGTGTGGCTAAATCCTGTGGAGGGAACAGAGGCTAAGGTGTAGGGACAGAGAGGAACCCTACTGCCTGCAGCATGAGGTGTAGCCTCAGTGCTCTGTCCCCTTGCATCTGAGTTGCTAAGGGTTCCTCACAATGGAATGATGGGTGATATTCTCAATAACATGTTAGCATAAGACTGAGACTAGGGGTTAAAGGTGTCACTGGGGAGGGGTTGTATTTTGGGGCAAGAGATAATTAGGAGAGTGATTAATTCCATAGACCGCACCATGGTGGGGGCTCTGAGAAGAGATCAGGCCCCCCTCATAGATTTCAGGGAGAGGAGGAGGTCCCATGTCACATAACTGATGAGAAACCCATAATGCAAGCTTGTAATTGGTTAGTCTCTGATTCCCAGACAACAGGGAAGGGGCAAAGTTTAGGCCTTCTTGTTAGCATCTGTCTACCACATGGAATGTGTCACCTAGGAACCCTAACTGCTTAGGATCTCAGGCAGCCTGGAGCTGGCGAACTTTCTTTGGCAAAGAAAAGATAACACGTTCACAGACAAACTCTTAGTACGGCATCTGTCATTTCCCTGGAGGCATAGGAATCAGAGAGTCAACTATGAGGGGAGAGGCTGTTGTGAATGTGACCCAAGTGGCCTCTAGTCCATTCCTGACAGTTAGTAGCTAAGGATTGTCTGGAGCCATATCCACAGACTCGTCTCACCCTGCCATGGTATGATGTAAACAGCAACACATGAAAAATGAAAGCAGCTTCAGGTGAGGACACTTTGCCCCTCAAAACAGGCTTTTGTTCCTGCTAAGCTGGCAGGTTCTCTTACAGCTTGTGTTGGGGATGTCTACGATGCGACCTTCTAGGGGAAATGAATGGTGCTTGTGAGCATGGGGGCCAGGGGAGTACCCCTTTTACAGCTATGCCAGCTCTCAAAGCTGTGTTTATTTGACGCCCATTCCAACCAGGCAAATAAACTCAAGCCAGAAGTTGCACAGAGAACGATACCATCCCAGTCCCCACTGCACCTTTCTACAGTGAATAATTTCTAGTCGGGGTGTCGGGGAACCCCAGATGATAGACACATTATGTTCATGAAGGGCAACTTTAAGAGAAGTCTTTCTGTAATGAAAGTGAGGGTTTTCCCCCTCTTTTGGCGTTCCAGCCTGCCATAGAAATGAGTGATTTTCTGAAATTCTGCCAAGTTAGATGGGTTCAGCATGCTATTAGATTAGTCTGTTTATACGGAAACAGCCAAAAATAGGAAACATGCAGAAGCTATTAAAGATATTGTCCTGCCGGGGGAAAGATCTGGATGGCTTTCTCGCTGCAAGAAGGGAATAAGACCTGACTCAGTATTAATGTGATGAAGAAGTTACTGTGCTAAAGCAAACCCTTGGATTCTTCACCTTGTTTCCGAGGTGGCAGAGAAAGGAGCACACGGACAGCTCATCTGGGCTGGATGAGTGGAAAGCCAGAGAGTACCACAAAGCCCCATCAGGCCCAGTTGGAAATGCACACTTTTTACTATGTGAACCCTGGGAGACTTTCAAAGAAATAGTGGTTCCAGGCAGGGAAAACTAAAAGTGAATAAAAATAAAATAAATAAATGAGCCAAGGTGTCAGAAGCTCCCAGTGTAATTCCAAGCTCATGCCTGCCCTTGCGTTCCTCCTCAAGCTAATGGAAGCCACACGGCCTCTGGGGTCAGTGAAGTACCAGGGGAGAGCTTGGATGGAGTTCTGCCTGTGAGATGAGGTGAGTCTTACTTTCCTCATCTATAAGTGGGCAGTCCAGCCCATACCACGAAGTCACCTCATTTCTCCCGAGAAGGTCTCAGGGTGACCTGGGGAGGCTAGACTTTGTCAGGTCTGGGGACTCATGGAGCCTTTTTTTTTTTATTTATAGCATTTTAGGGTGTAGAACTGTGACTCTGCAGGGAGACATAAATTCAAATAAGGTCCATCTGAAGCCTCCTACTGTGTATTACTTCCTTCATGGAGAGATTGGGGCTTTCTCATAAAACTCACAAAGAGGCTCTCCCTTTATCCAACTCTCTTCTACCATTTCAGTTACCTGATGTTAGTCATGGTCTGGAGTGTACTAAATGCAGAATTCCAGAAATAATCCATTCATAAGGTTTAAAACCATGTGTTGTCTCTCATGATTCCGTTCCATCTTATCCAGCACATGAATCACTCCTTTGCCTGGTATGTCTGTCTTAGTTCCATGACTAAGGCAACTTATACAAGAAAGCATTTAATTAGCTTATAGTTTCAGAGGGTTAGAGTCCATGACCACCACGGTGGGGAACATGGCAGCAGGCATGCATACATGGTGCTGGAGCAGTAGCTGAGAGCTTACATCTTGATCTATAATCACAAGGCAGAGAGAGCTAACTGGGAATGGAATGGGCTTTTCAAACCTCAAAGCCCACCACCAGAGACTCACCTTCTCCATTGAGCCATATTTCCTAATTCTTCCCAAACAGTTCCACCGTCTGGGGACTAAGTATTTAAATATATGTGCCTATTCCCATTCAATCCACCACAGTATCCATATTGTATGTGCTGTCTGCCTACTAGTCACGCACTAGGACTTTCAGTTATTAGATCTACTACCACGGTGTCACGGTGCAGATGTTTCCGTAACCTTTATCTTATTTAATAATGGACCAAGTAAAAGAGCAACTGATGCCGGTAATTTTGTTATAATGTGTTATTACAATTATTCTATCATTCCTTTTTGCTTTTAATATTTTATATAGCCTAAGTTACTAACTACACTTTTTCATAGGTGTGTACACAGAGAGACAGGACATATAGAGTGCCACACCATCTGCAGTTTCAGGCATCTTGGAATGTAGCCCCCACAGATGAGGGGAGAGAACACTGCAGTTATTTTTATCAGATCATTGTCTGATGCCCGAGTAAATTAAAGCTTGCTATGCAGTCATATGTCAAAGTAAGCTAGTATCCATCTGCTATGCAGAATGTACTTCTTTCAATGCTGTTTAATACAAGACCACCTGGCTGAGCTGGGTTCTCACCTGGGCAGAAAACCAGTTGTCTGCTGGGGCTGTGGTCTCATCAGAGGCATTACGGTCTGTGCACACAGCATCCCTCATACTCTCCCATACTGGGACCTTGGTTTCTAAATGATGGGGAGTGACTGTATCCTGAGGGATATCCTGTATCCTCCCCTCACTGATGGATGATGGATTCCTAATACCTCAGCATTATTGAGGGGTGGAGAAAAGTAGCAGATAGGGGCCTAGCTGGAAGGAGAAGGACTGGTGGGGTTCCATGAGGGCTATATCGGCCCTGGCCACTTCGTGTATTCCTTATTGCTGCTTCCTGTTTGGCAAGAACTTCCTCTGTCACAAGTTCTGCTGCCATGAGGTCCGGCTTAAGTCCATAGGGCCAGCCATCATGAATAGGAGCCTCTGAAATCCTAACTGAACACAAATCATCTCTCCATTAGCTGTTTCTGTTGGGTTCTTGATCACAGCAAATGAAACGATATCTAATACACGGCAGGAAGCATGGTTTCAGCCAGGGTCCCACTGTGTCCATTTCACTGTGGTCACAGTACTAATGTCCCCAGAGGTTTTCCCTGCCTTCTCTGAGTCACTGTCACTTCCCAGAAGCCAGGATTCCTTCATAGGTAGGCCTCTCACAGCAGGACAGCTTGCTTCTTCACAGCCAGCAGCCTAGCAGCTCTGATCTCTGGTGTGTTCTCTGAGGCCCAGCTCCCCTTTCAACTCATTACATCTGAAAGATCCCTGCTCTTTGTCAGAGGATGTAGCCTAAGTCAGGAAGTGATGCTTTATCCTTTTCATACTTTGCAGGTTAGAATAAGTCTCTAGGGAGGAGGATCACACAAGCTGTGGACACCAGGAGGTAAGAAACCAAGGGGGGCATTTTAAGGAGGAAGAAAACTCAGTTTCGGATTCAACTCTACAGAAACTGTCATCATAGTGTGATCAGAATTACTTCATTTGTGAGCACTGCAAGGAGAAAGAGGTGAGACAAAAGACAGAATTCCGGTGGGCACAGTGGTGCACAGCTTTACTCTCAGTACTCGGGAGGCAGAGGTAGTTGGATCTCTATGAGTTCAAAGCCAGCCTGGTCCACATAGCAAGTTCACAGCTAGAGCTACATAATAGAGAGACCCTGTCTCAAACAAAACAAAACAAAATACAGAGTCCCATATTTATCCCAAATAGTCCTGTCATTTCAAGAGTCTCCTTGAATTGCCTGTTAAGTATTATGTATTAAATATACAATTTTAAACCATAAGTGTACTTAAAATGTATGTTTACACCTTAGCATTTGACATCTAAGCGACAGAAATCTTTATTTAGCCAGCAGGACAATAAGTTTGGAAAGCTCGGAGCACTGAACAAAACCAAGAAAACCAGAGAAAGGTCAAAGACAATAACACAAGGGGGTCAGGCTACATGAGGCTCGGTAAAAACTGCACTGAGACCCCACTTCACCCCAGGCAGAATGGCAGTCACAATGTGAACAAGTGCTGGCCATGACGTGGACAAAAGGGAATCGTAGACACTGCTGATGGGAACGAATGAAAATCAGGATGGAGGTCCCTCCAAAGAACTAACAACGCATCTACCACACGACTCAGCTGCATCAAAAAGGATCCAAATCGATCCACGCCAGAGATGCTTGCACATCGGTGTTTACCACAGCACCCGTCACTAGAGCTAAACCATGGAACCAAATAGCTGTCCATTTACAGAGAAATGGACAAAGGGAACGTGGTTTGTATGCGCAGTGGGGCTTTTCCAGCATATAGAAAAATCAAGTTATGCGTTTGCAAGAAAACGGGTGCCGCTAGAGATTATCACATTAAGTGAATTAAGTCGGTCTCAGAAAGACAAATATTGAATGTTTTCTCTCATTTTGGGATCTGAGATTTGATATAGATCCATGAAAACTGCATGGATATGTGACAGGAAAGGAGAAGTGCAATTGTTTAAGGGACCGGAGAGGCTTAACTGGAAGGGAAGAATGGGCAAAGGGAAGATGAGGGCTTGAGGGGTCACACACTCCAAGTACATCATCTGGGAAGCACAATTAATAAATACTGGCTAGAATATTATAAAACATGAAAAGTCATCAGGCAAGTATTGAAAGATGACATTACAAAAGCGATGAGGAAGAAAAGGAAATGGGAAAAATAAAAAGAATACGGAAAGCCCAGGGGTGGGGGTGGGGGCGGGGGGCGCTCGGTAATTCAGTAGGGAAGAGTTGATAGAGCAGAGAAAAGAGATGAGGGAGAAGGAAGTGGGAAAGAGTCGAAGGAGGTGTGAGGGTGCAGTCAGGAGAAGGCCAGAGAGAAGCATGAACAGAAACCACCAGCAGATAATGGGGTGTTCAGTTAACTGGAATAAAATGCCACTTAAGTCCCACGCCACTGAGCTGAGCCCAGCGGCCTGATTCTGACCATTAGCTTTAATGCTTCATAGATCCCGGCGCCGTCACAGGTGTGAGTGGAACTTGGCTAGTTTCTGGGCTCTCCTCCGCCTATTAAAGCCATGCATCTTCAGAGATACATGGTGGACTGAAGGGAGAGTAGAAGAAGACAGGCTAGAGGCTAAAATGCTGTTCAGAGGCCCCTCCCCACCCCATTCAATAGAAAGAGGCTTTAGAAAACCTTCTGCTGGGATTAGTGTACTTAGAAATTTTGATGCTCAAAAAAATTATAATAAAATACACAGAGTAGCTTTGTTCTTCAGAAACATAATCCGGATAAATAAATTGCTCAGAAGCAAAATCCCAACCAAGTAAATGTGGTGCCTGGTGACCTAGACATGATAAATGGAGGAAAACACAACCTGGGGAGGAAATCCGTATCCAAAAATATGTCTTCGCAGTAGTGATATTTATAAATTTGACACACTGGAAAAGTGGAGCTGGCTAAAGATTATTTCTATGCAAATATGAATTTTCCCACACCAGTGTACAAAAAAAATCCCAAACATATTTCTTGCAAATCAACTCTTGCACAGTGTGTGAGAAGCAGGAAGTACACTGATAAATATTAAAACGTGAGACCCAATGTAAACTTGTCAAGGGACAAAAGTCTGCGATGAGATGATGGGGACAGAATGGGAAACTGTCCCACACTGCCTGGTGTCTACTGTCCGGTTAGGACAGAACTCCTCTCCAAGTGACCGGTCCCAACAACATTGTTGTTCTCCCTATTTAGGTTAAAAGAGTCAGGGCCTGGAATATGCCCTCTTTATTTCAAGTTGATAAAGTTCTAGACAAGGGTGCCTGAAGAAAAAATGTAAAAAACCAAAGCATTCAGTGTGATCCGAGGTTCCATCGAGGGATCATACATCCCGGCAACCTGCAGGTGCTTGCCAGGAAGCCCTGGACCTGTCCTGTAACTATTTTCTGACACTGCAGCCACTTCTGAAGCCTTATTAGCTTGGAAACAATTCTAACTGTTATTCTTTCCCTTGTAACTGATACTTTGGCTCCTGATTTTTCTGCCCCAACTGCTACTGAAACCAATTCCTAACTTGAAACTTTTTTTTTTAACCCTCTAGCTCTAAAAGGTTAGGAAGGAAAAGACAAAAGGAAGAAATCTTTACACCCCCTCTGGCTGTCTTTATCTGTCTAAACCTGGACTGGACTAATTTCTAACATCTTCTATCCCCTTAACTGTGCCTTGTTTCAGCCTGGCGGCTGCCTTTCTTCCCAACAACTGTCCTCTGTCTGAGCCTAGTTCCTGCCTGCCTTCCCATCAATGTTCTCTGCCACTAACTGTCACTGCCTCTTTTATAGGGTTTCTAAGTTGTTCCCAGAAGTCCAAGAGGCATGTAACCATAAGGCAAGCTGCACAGTACAAAAAACTTCTTTGCAAAGTTCCACTACACTGTCCTCTTTGCATCCTGGGCTGATCTGATCTGAAGGTCCAGTGATCGCAGCCCATGGTCCCTATAACGAGGGCAAATTCTCAGGGCCCTTATTTCCAGAAACCCAAGACACTAAAACATTCTGTGTCCCTCTTTCTCCTCATTAGCCTCCGAGTCTGCCGTCCTGTGCTAGCTCATACTGTCCTGAGGATTCTGTGGGCATCGCTAGTGATAGATGCTCTCCTCCACTGGATGGAAGAAGATGAGACTGAGGTCAGCCATGAATCTGCCCTTCCCATGTCACGTGATGAACAGAGCTGAGCCCAAAGGAATAAAGACATGGAGAGAATTCCAGGTCTATAATCCCAGTACTTGGGAGGTTGAGATAGGAGGATTACTGAGAAGTCCAGGCTACAAAGTGAGCTCCAGATGAGACTGAGGCAGAAATAATGTTCTATGAACAAAGAAACAAAAAATCTAAATGAAGATAAGGCCAGGGTGTTGGATTTTGTTTCAGCTTATTTACATAGCATTTATGGTTGCAAACAGAACCAGCAATCCGAGGTTAGAAACTGCAGAGCGGTTGGATGTGGACACCAAATGACTTGTTAGGCTACTGAAATCATACTTTTCATTATGTGGGCTACTCCATGAAGTTGACGATGTCTGATTATTGCCATTTCTGTTTGTGTTACACTTGGATATTGAGTTGAGAAACGCTGCCTTGCTGTGACAGCAGCCCAGATAGGAGCCTGGTTGGGATAGCCACACTCACACTGTACCTTTCTCTAACTTGGACTTCTTACCTGAATAAAGAGACACACAGGACATATCTAAGGTAGCAGGGAATAGAGTAATGAATCTCATCCATGTGCACTTCCTTGCCCAGCGAAGCAGCCTTAGCTACCCACGACTGGCTGACCCCAGGTCAGCGTGGGAACGTGGCATGGGCAGTGTGGTCCTTCAGCAAGTATCCATCTGTCTTTGGTTGGAGCTCTGTGAGCTGTGAGTGCAGGAACTTGGGAGAACCGTCAGAGGGGCGTTCTCTCTTTATTGTAAGGCTTAGGGTACATTTATAGGGTATAGAAGGGGCAGGTCATTGGTCCCAAGAATGGGAACCATTGGTTAAGACAAGGATCATCTGCATGTGGGGAATCATCCCTATGCTTCCAGCTACAGTGCAGATAAGCATCAACCAAGCCACATTCCTTTGCTTCTGTGAATCGGGCAGTATTTAATATAGCTGGGTTCTGGCCGGGACTAAGATGAGGAGCAGCCAAACTCCTACCACTCTCAGGATAACAAATCCAGGGTTCCAGGCCAGCTTCAGCTCACTCTCAGCCACAGTCCCACAAGGGAAAAGGTTCTCTCATGACTATCAGGTCACTGACCATCCCATGTCCCAGGGAAGAGACTCTAAGCCTCTTCTCCCTGCCAGACTTACTGTTGGTGGAGGAAGCGCTGGGAGGTTGGAGGGATTCACCCAGGGCTCAGTGTGTACATTACAGGGCTATAGCAACTCTGGCTTTGTCACCTGCCTATTCACATTAGCTGAATCACATTCCTCAAGCATCCATGTTCATCTCAACATCCCAATACTGCCTAATCCTACTGTATTTGGGCACAGGGCCTTTAAAGAGATGGTTCAAGTAAAATGAGGTCACTGGGATGAACCCAAATCTAGTCTGACTGCTGTCCTTCTAAAAAGACACACAGAAGGACCACTTTGTGGAGACACAAGGAGAAGATGGCCATTTGCAAGCCATGGAGAGATGTCTCAGGAAAAACCAATACCTTGATCTCCATGCTGTGAGAAAGTACATTTCTGAGCTTCTGCTCATTACAGTAGCCTGAGCTGATTGATACAAACCTGGAAATGGGAACAGCCAGGCCACTTTCCATTCCAGATGGAGGGTCTTCCAAAGCAAGAGCTGTAGGGTAAGAGACATGGGGACTTTCCCTTGCTCAGGCCTTTGCCCTCTGGTCAGTCAGTCACCTCACAAACCCAAAACACTCTTCAATCATCAGGAACATGGAGAAAGTCACAATCTTTATCCTTTATGACAGTTTGTTATACAGATGAGTGCTGTGCACATAAAAAGGTCCTGAACAAAGATAGATTGATGTTATGATTGACAGGAATGTCAAAATACAAGAAGACAGCTTCATCCTACTATCCAAACAATCATGAACTGACTTCTAGGATACAGGAAGCATTGTGATATAGGGACTAATAGACAAGAAGTTCACGGTGGTCCAGAGAAAGGAACAGATGGACACACACACACACACACACACACACACACACACACACACACACACACACACGTCCTGGGATTAGGCAGGATGGTCTGGGACCCATGGAGAACAAAATGTGACAGGAAGACTCACCACTTGGGAATAGGGATTCTCTCTAGCCCTCCTCAGAATATACATAGACTCAGTGGAGACAGCCACAGAAGCAGTCTCACCTGGCTGCTCACATACGCCACCTGTGCTCATTAGGAGTCAGTGTACCGAGGAGGGTGAACCTTCCAGGACTTAATGGGTAAAACAGCAAATCCACAAGTCTGCCCACCCTCCTTTTTCTTTTCCTTTTTTGAGATAGGGAATCTCTCGTGTATCCCAGTATGGTCTCTAACTCCCCAATATAGTTAAAGATGACCTTAAACTTCTTATCCACCTGCTCCACCTTCCTAGGTCTGGGACTTGGAGGCATGGGCCACCCCATCTGCTTTAATATAGTCTTGAGGATTGAGGAATAAAGGGTTATGTATGCTAGGCTAGTCCTCTACCAGCTGAGTTCTTCTCCCAGCCCCGTGATCATCTTTAAACTGGACTGACCAGTCTACCTGGAAAACTGAACAGAGTGGGACTTATCTGGCTGTGTACATGTTAGAAAGGTTTGTCAAGGTCGTGCCAACCCATCCAGTTCTTCTTGGATCATGTCTACTAATCTCAACGGAGTCTCTTATTAAAACAGAAGGAACCTTATGAAACATTACTGTGGTTTGGCTCTCCTTCACCCCCAGGTCCTATACTGAAATCTTTACTCTGCACAGATGATGGTGTTACGATGAAGGACTTTGGAAGGTAATTAGTTCACGAGGGTGGAGCCTTGGTGAATGGGGATGAGCACTTTCATACAATAACCTGAAGAGGACTCTCTTGCTCCCTTACTATGTGAGGAAATGGCAGGAGTGAGCATCTGTAGGCCAGGACTGGAAGATTAAAAGTTAGTTTTTGGACTTTTCAGCTTCTAAGTTTGTGAGATACAGCTTTGTGTTGAATTTAAGTCATCAGTCTAAGGCATTTTGCTACAGTAAACACAAAGGAAAAACTGAAATGAACATTCTACTTATTTTTATAATGTTCTTTTTTAGTGTGTGTGTGTGTTTGCATGCTTGCATGCATGTGCATGTGTCTGCATGAGTATGTGCATACACACATACCAAGAGAAAGCAGAGGACAATTGTCACCAATGTCCTCCCTATACAAAGAATTCTAGTTGGAGGTGGGAAGAGGCTAATGTAAGTTTTTTTTCTTTCATCCTTTAAAGATTTGTTTTACTTCTCATTATGTGTATGTCTGTGTGCTTCTATGTGGGTATGTACCCATGAGTGTGGATGCCCTAGGAGGCCAAAGGCATCAGATCCTCTGGAGGTGGGGTTACCTGTGGCTGTGAGCCACCAGAAATAGGTGAGGACTGATTTCAGAGCCTCAGCAGCTCTGGCCCTTTGTAAGATGCTCTTACTGCCGAGCCATTTCTGCAGCCCCTGAGATAATATTCTGGAAGATTATCTTCTTGGTTTCCTTGGAAGGCATTTTCTCTGTTTTTGCTCTCCAACAACTACTTTTGTGCTAACTGTACACTAGGTACTGGAACACAGGAAGTAGAGGGCAGACTGAAAGTTCCTATTTGTGCTTTTATGAGCAGCTATGCTCCATGAGACAATGTGGAGTCCATATGGTGCTCCAGTAATGATACTGCTTAACTAGCGATTGTCCTAAACAGTAGGAATATGCATGTTTCGCTTTAAAATTTACAACTTGTACAAATGATCTGACACATAGATACCAGAGTCCCCAGATAGAGAACACACTCCCTGCTTCTGAATTACCAGCCATTAGCCTTATATTCCTTGGGCAAGATTGGGGCGGGAATGTATGGAACACTCAGCCCAGATTGAGAAAGTATTAAATATGTCTTGACTGATTAAATTGAGCATCTCAAAGAGCCATAGAAAGGAAAAATCTAAACAGGAATTTAATGGACAACTATGTCAGACTGGAGATAGAAATCAGTGGAAAAGCATTTGCCTAGATGTGTGAGATAGTTTAGGAAAGAGACTGCTGAGCTGCTCCAGCCAGTGCCTCGCGGCCCTCAGTGTCCAGGAAGCTGGAGTCACTGGACTTGGACTAAAATTGGCAATTTTCATCTGTCGTGCACCTCTGCCATTACCCCCCAACATGCTACCTGGAAACTAACAGATTGAAATGCACATGTGCTGAGTCCATTCCCCAGTGCTAGCTCCATCAATGACATGAAAGTCCTCAATAAGACACATGATATTAATTAGGGTACCTTATGTAGCCCAGGTGACCTATCATCCCTAGTCCAGCCAGAGCACAGGGGACGCCTCAGGGAGCCAGCTCCAAAGACAGGGATTCCAGATCAAAGCAAAGGTGTGTTCAAGATGTGACAAGCAGGGTTTTACTAACACTGAAGTGTTAGTTCACAGACCATAAAGCTTTCCCTTTTTTCCCAAGAAATCAGCATACACACACCCTCCCCTGTGTATGCCCTGAAAAGAACTACGAGCCCCAGCAGTGAAGGTTAGAGCACACAGGTATGATCTCCAAAGAATAAAGCAAGCCTACCCAGCCCCCCTGGCAATACAAGGTAAGTTTATGGCCCTATGCATGTCTCCATGCACACTCCTTGGCATGTGGGTGATGCCAGACTAACTCATGTATGTAGAACTTACCACTACCTCCTATAAAGGTGAGAAAGTCAGATATCCCCCTTCATTAAGGGGATTTTCTGAAGGCTTGCTTTTTCCTGCTCCTTCAGGTCACCCCACATTATTGGTGTAGTGACTGAAATATCTCCTCTTTAACTTCAAACTATCTCTTCTAACATTTTCACCCCAAAGCTTCATCATGGTCTCCTTTGACTGTGAGGCTCACTCTCCTAATAAGCCTCATTCTAGAGGGTAATTGGTATCAGCTTCCTTTCCATTGATCATGCCAAATCCCCATTCTTCTATAATTTACAACACAAACAACCATATATGATTAAAATAACCCAGTATCCTCAATTCCTGCTGCCTTATGAATCTATCTTTCCACAATGTCAAAGCTGGAAGGAACTCTAGGACTCCCCAAGAAACTCTCTTTATGGGTACCAAACACTGTCTAGCGTGGTATTCATTTTGATGCAGAGATAGTCTTATGTTTAGTTGCAAGACGTCTTTAGGAGTGTTAAATTACACGAGATCAGCAAAGAGCTATGGAGGAAATAATGAAAGCTTTATGGGTTCTGACCACTAGGCTCTGCCAGGTTAGCCAACAGCAGCCGTGAACAAATTGCAAGCAAAGAGACACAGTTACACAGCCATATACTAATAAAACTTTATTTGGAGGGACAGTATTTGGGCCAGAGTCAATTCAAGAGCCACGTTTGCTGACCTTGGTCATATCCAAGTATATGAAGCATGCTGCTTTCCTAAAATTTACAGTTTTTGGAGTTGTGAAGCATGTCTGGCTCCAAGAGTTTTGGACAAGAAACTGGGACTCTGGAATTCAGGTCTGGAAATTGCATCTGTTGAGGGTTCCTCTGACATTGCCTGGTTAGGCTTAGTTCACTAGAAGAACTATCCCAGAGCAAACAAACTGTGGTTTCTACTTTCTACAGGGTTCATGTGTATTGGCAGGTGTTGAGCACCTGCAATGGGTCAGATTACACCAAAGACCTACATGTAAGTTCTCGGGGTGGGGAAAACGGTGATCCACCATTTGAGGACATACATATGGATGTCCTAGGACAACTTGCCAGAGTTGGTTCTCTCCTACTGCATTGGTCCCAGGAATTAACCTTAGGTCATCAGGCTTGGGGTAAGTATGTTTGCCTGCTAAACCATTTCTCTGGCCCATAACTATCAATGCTTGAGCACTTCTACTATCTTAGGAGCCTTGCTGAGTCCTTAGAGATAATAAGACTAATCAATCCCCACACAATCCTGTGAGGTAAATATGGTAAACATCGTGGTCTTCATTGTATGGGTCAGGAAACTACAGTGGGAAGTCACACGCCCAGGGTACTCTGTCCTGAAAGGGCAGAAGTGAGGCTGAGTTCCAGCTGCCTG